>QEAR01000005.1:0-489225 GCA_006535965.1 Spizellomyces sp. 'palustris' | reverse complement strand
TTCAAATCCTGCTCGTGTCGCTACTCCCGTCTCATAAGAATGTTTTATGCGCCGTGATTTGTATTTTAGGTCAAGTGCGAGTAATACGGACGGGCAACTTGTTTGTCACATTCAAGATTTTCTTTCGTCATGTGTTTTGTATTTAGGCAGGCGGGTTTGGAATAACGTCTACGGTGGGCGGAATTGTAATGGTGATATTCGGGTATAGTTCAGGGTTATTGAGTTTAGATATGGATGCGTAGAAACGAGAGGTGCGTTTGCATCTTGGGCGTTCATTTCCTCCTCATGCTGTCAGCACCAGTTCGTACCCTTTTCTTTATCATTTTGAGGTCAGTGATGACAAGTCAAGTCGTCAAGTCGCTAATACTGACTGGAGACTGCGCCAACCCATTGGTGCTTGTAGGTTCAGTTTCTGCTCGATTGATGGATCATCTTTGGTCTATTGTTTAGTGTACATGTGTGAAATGTCATGTCGTCTCATTTGACGCTTTCATGGTCTGTGTTCTTCGTTTTCGGGAGCCTGAATCTTTCAAGCGCCAATCTGTATCATATCGGGAACCATGTTGCGACTGGAGAAATTGGGTGGTAGAGTGATGGGTTTGTATCTTTGGTCACCCAGTGTACGTTATTATATCAGAATCTTGGTAATATCGCTCCGGAACCAGCGGGATGTGACTGTGTTCATACTGCCGTACACTGTGCAAGCTGGTAGAGTCCATCAGGGCAGGGGAACTGAGAATGGCGTTACAGGCGCAACTTATTGTATTATAAATGAAAGCACTCAATCTAGGCAAACGACTTACATATCACTAGCTCCTTTCTGAAGCCAAGAATTACGGGACGCAGCTGCTATCCAGTCCCCTCAAATTGTTGGCAAACATTTGATCTCAGCTTCGAGGTTTGTAGTATCGGGCACCGACACACCCCTTCCTGATTTGCTATCATCTTTGTCATTCTGGCCCTTTAACTCTGCGACTACGGTCGAGACAGCCTGATTCGTCTTCATGGACGCATCGTCGCATATCTCGAATTCTTTCACTTTCAATTCCAGCTCCTTAATTCCAAGCTTGGCTTGACGGCTTTTCAGCCTCAAGCGCTGTTACTTTCTTTATTGTCGCTTTGGCCCGCTCTTGTGACGCCCGCGGAAATTGAATAAGCTAAGCGGGGATCCTGCATTTCCATCAAATCCTCGATACTCACACGGCACATTTCCTTAAATCTCGGTGCGTACTCTCTCTGTTGTTTTCCAGCGTGGCTGGTTTTCAGTGATAGATAGTCTTTGCGGTGGATCTTGATGTTTTTCTACTCTGGTACCCAATTGACGGTGAATGGATGTTTCGAGACCACATTGACTAGCGTTAATCCTTGGAGAAAGGTCTTTACGGTGTTATACTGAAAGTCCTCGTGAAGAGAATGGAGTATCCAGTAGAAATCATCACTCCTTTTCTTATCCCCTTCACAATGACGAACTGGGTTTAAGAAAAAAAGAGTAAGTTGCTTAACATCGCACTATCGAAATCTTTGAATTGATGTCTGAACATTACCGTCAAGGTGGTGCGAACCGATCGTCTGTTGATCAGGTAGGAGACCCCTTGTTCCGATTATTCGTCGCCTCTACTCTGTGGAAATATAAGATCAACTTCGGAGAAACAAGCAGAAGTCTTCTTCGCCAATATGCTGATGACGTTGCCAGAATTGTCAATCCAAATAGGACATTCAAGGACCTCTTGAAGGGGTTGTCGAGGTCTTCCCATACGCTCGATAGCTCTGGGTCAACGTTCAAAGGGTTCCGGTGGAAAAGACCCCGGTATTGAGTTGATTGCGTTCCGGTGCGTAAGGTGTGCAAGTTTGGCGGATCGTTAACCGCTAGCCTACCTTTTTCGGGAATAGTCTACGTTAGGACTGTCGTATCTAGTACGAGATGCTGTTCGCGTATCATGTTCGGTGTTTAACTCTCGCTCTCTTTACTCCATATCCGTATTTTAGGATACTTTCCAGTGCCAGTGCCGGTCAATTTCCCTGAAGGCCTCCGGGAGGTTGCGCGGTTGGCCGATTCCATTTCCGAGTTCCTCTCGCTCGACCTCGTCCTTATCCTCCAGCTCTTTCCTCTTGAAAGTTTCGCTCTTCGCGCCCTTCAAACTGCACATGATATCATAGCGGATGTAACGAAGAATGGTACAAGGCCATTTCTTATGAATCTTAAGATGGCAAGCACTTACTTTCTCATAGATCTCAACTCCGCGGGTGCCTGTGTATTTCGTGTGGAGCCGGCATTCCTTGCCATCTCCGAACGTGTAGTTTTCTGGTAGTCGCACGGCAAAGCTAGTGGACCAAAAACCCAGCGAAACGGGCGATGTAAGGCAGCCATATAAATTGTCCCAGATCTGCCCACACCCTAATAATGGACAATGGTGCTGATAACGAGTGTCGCCATGACCCGAAAACTGCTATTGACGATCAACTATCAGTTGCCGAGCAGCACCATATTAGCACATCTCCAGCTTAGACTAGATGAGGTATATATTTATGCATATGTGGATATGTTGGTCAACGTTATGGAATTGTTCAAGGGATGTTTTTTGGGTAGTGGATCTGACATTTCATGTTAAAAGCTATGCAGGAATATGCGCATCTAGCGCCCTTTATATCTTCTCATGGTGTTTTGCACGCACCCGCTTACTTTTTTGATTCGCTGTAGTATTTCTCGTGAGTTATTCATAAATAGTATCACATGTCATATTCGGAATACCCTCGGCCTTGATATGGGCAGGTTGATGCCTTTAGTCTTAAAGTAAGCTGTTTGGTGGAGACTGGCGCCGTAAACATTGATGATATCCGCTACATACACAATGGTTTGATAATGTGCTTTTATATGCAAGTTTTCGGTTCCTGCTCATATCTTGAAGCAAGGCCAAGGAGATTTTGGTCTTTATTTTCATGTTACTGCCGCGAGCTTGCATTCGTAGCCAGGTGACGCTGCCCGTAGTTTGAGGCTGGACATACCAGATGAAAGTTTACACATGTCCATGCAGAAGTTTGAATCCTTTTCATGTTACTACTTCGGCCCATGGCTGGAATCATTTGATATCTCGTCGCAAGCATGCCCTTGTACATTGGTTAAAGTGGAGGTAATAGGCCTTGCAACGCCAGATTCACATCTTGCTCCATGCCCCCTCACTCAGCTGTTGGAAAAAGCAAGTCTGTATTCATTTTACGTTTTGCTTATTGGTCATTTGGTAAGTCTGGCTGCAACGTATTCCGTGAACATTAGTTTGATGTCTAAATGGGCGGTTTCCGCTCCTGTGCTTTTACCAAACAGTCCGCCCTCCTTTTTTTTGTCTTGCATCCAAATGCCATGGAGTTGTTGTTGCCTACATCAAGTCTTATTGAGCGTTTATTTTGCAAGGTTGTGTTTAGTGTGCTGTCGACGACGCTTGCCGACAGAGACCTTTTCACAGTAACGTATCATGACATTTCCAGAACATTCCTCCCCACCACTATATAATCTGTCGCTCCTCGACTCTCAACCCCCCTCGTGTTTTTGGCATGTCTTTTCACACCCGTCTATTGAATCCCGCGTCTGGAACAAGGCGGGGGACATCCCGACGGGAAAGAGGGAGTGGATAGAAAAGCATGTGTTGTCTTGCGCTCATGGTGAGACGACTTGGCTTTTCTGATCCAACATTTTCTCTGGACCCAGCACAATTATTCAAAACGACTTTGGATGTATTCTATCCAAGGTGGTCTATATGTATTAGGATTTGGCGTGCATTGAAAGGGCTTTAGAGCGAATGGCGCGGAGGTTGTAGTGAAGGTGCGGTGGCACGGATGGAGGTTTGGAGGGTGGGACGGGTACTGGTGCTGGTGGGTGAGCTGGGGGTGTAAGGTGGATGACCAAAGGTGTGCGGGGGCGGGGTGGGTGTGGTAGCTCTTCTTTTTCTGGGTGAGCGTCAGGTGCGTGCGGTTGGGGCGGTGAAGGTTGACTGGACAGTGGTGTATCTGTCGTAACATGCACTGCTTTGTTCTCAGCAACAGGGGCTGGAAGTGGTGGTGCACGAGACAAGGGCACAATTCTCTTGATTCCCCTGCCGCTCCCTCCTCGCCCCCATCGCCGTCTCTCACCATCCACGACGTTCCCCTCTCCCCTCCGGCGTTGATCGTCGCGGCTATCTGCCCGCTCATATGGTGTTCGAATCAACTGCAGATCCTCCCATCTTTCCTCCCGTTCGCGCGGTGTATGAATTAACTGCAGCTCTCCTTGCATTTTTACAGGAACATAGGACCGTCCAATGAGGAAACCCTAACTGAATGACTTAAATCATAGCTCGAGGATGGATCTAAAAAGAAGAGATGTACCTCTTGAAGGTGAGATGTGTCGGTCGGATGGGTGTGCTTGCTGAGTGGGAGCTGGATGAAAGCCTCCCTCTTGGGAAGTTGGAGGAAGGGCGTCATGTTGGAGAGAGACTCTTCGGCCGGTTGGCAGCGGACGCTGGTCAACGTAGAACCGTCCAGGAAGCAGATCGAACGCGTATGACATAAGCGATCAGATTGCCAGAGTTTTCCTCCTGCGGACTTAGCTTTTGGTTTTTAACGGCCTCACCTTTTCAACAAGCGGCTCTCGAGTATGAATAAAAAAATTGGAAAGACGGCGCATGGTTTGTATTGCTATATATACGCTTACAGAATTGCAAACGGTTTGGCAAAGGCGCTCGTATGGGTTGAACGCAACCATACAAACGCATCCCAATCATTCCATCTCGACAAGAACCTCGACAAGAACGAAACAGGCGAGTCAATCCCTACCTAAAAACCGAAACGTTTCCATGCATTACTCCAAACCACTGTTGCGGGAAAAAAATCTCATGGTTCCCTCCTCCCTCTCCACATCTCCTCTCAATCTCCTTTACCACCTTGCCGCGAACATGCATAGGAGCCAGCACAGTATCGAGATTTGGACACGCCTCTAACACGCTCGTTACCGTCTCATTTGTGATCAATCCACTGGTACCCGTCAAATTCAAATGACGCATCCAAGTGTTTTTCCTGCCATGTTCAGGTTCAATGAACGAGAGGAGACCTCGGTGGGTAATGTTTCTGCAATTCGCAATATCCAGGAGGCGAATTTGTGTGCAGTGCTTTCCTAAAATCTGCATGGAAAATTCTGTAAGGTCTTTTGCACCGCATACACAGAGTTTATCGACCTCTGCGCCGCGTCCACGCGCAAAGGCAAGAATGCCCGAATCCGTGAGAGAAGCACGGGAGAGCGATATGTTTTTGACGTTTGTTTGGGCGAGATGGCAGAGCGTTTCGTCTGTGATTTGTGGGCAGGAATCTAGGATGAGGGTAGCTAGTTTTGGACAGGCGGTGAGGATCGATGTGACCGTTGTGTCGGTAATGAGTGTCGAAGAAAGGTCCAAGTGTTCCAACAAGATGACCGCCGAGAACAGAATGTGGAGCATATGGTCCGGGATAGACAACCAAGGGATGCACAGCGTACGGAGTCGGGTGCAGGTTGCCAGAGCCTCTGCAAGTTTGGTCAGGTTATCCGACCAATATATCGGAAACACTCTCGATTTACTCAGATTCAACCTCTCTAGCTTTCCAGCTTGGGTGAGAGCGGCGATGCCCTCCACGGTCAACCCCCTCATATCCACCAGATCCACGACAGACGGCTGGGGACACTTTTCACCCAATACTTCCAAAACCCCCAAGGGGACCGCCCCATGAGATAAATGCACAGCTTGTAACCCGTCCATCATTCCAAAAATTCCTTGTAAAGCCCTCCCAAATAAGTCCTGGAAAGCAGAATCGGCGTGCCACAATAAGCTAAACCTTGATACACGATGACGTCCCTCGACACCACATAAATTCGCATAAAACGCTACAAGGCCCTTTAGGGAACCAGTGTAGTGGACTTTGGGATGGTCCCAGAGATATTTGTTTGCTGCAGCGGACCAGATTTTGTTGACGAGGGCCACGTTGGGGAGGGTGGAGAGGGGGAGGTGAGAGAAGATGTGGAAAAGGAGTTCAGGGCTGAGGCATTGTATCGGGGATGGAGTGTGGGGTGGGTTGTCTTGCAGAAGCTCTTCGTCTTCCTCGTCTACTTCTTGATCATCTTCGTCTTCCTCATCACTACCTTCACCACTATCTTCATCAATGTATTCTTCCTCTTCCTCCACCACCTGTCCAGAAACCGCTGCATGCGGGACCGAAAGTGCATCGAGCACCAACGTAGCAGCTCCCAAAGCCTAAATCATCAAATGCATCAGCTACTACACTAGCCTATCCCGTATACACTAACCAGAATAGACCTTCATCACCCTCCCGCCCTTGACAACAGCTGGTAGCCCAACCAGAGCCTCTACACAAACCGTCAGGGCATAAACCCATACGTCCTCCTCCACAGCGATCTCATCCGCACAATTCAATCCCCTGTTATTGAACTGCATTTGTACAGAATATCATAAAAGTAATGAAAAAGATGATATGGACGAATTGGAGAATGGACAAGCTTTTGGGCATTTGACAGTCGAGTCTGACCTTCTTTGACAGATGGATGAGTCAGGGATGTCGATGGCTCCTGCAACGTGGAAGCTTTTTTCCTGGATTTTGGCCCGTGATTCAGAATGAAGGCTTAAAAGGGCGGCAACATAGATGGGATATATGACGACGAGTCTGTACATATCGCTACCCACGGACCATGTTGCAATCTTATACATTTATGTGATGAAAACGTGTTGACGCTGATACCAGTAAGGTTGCGTATTGACTGGGACTCACGACTGCATGTCCGTGACAGATTACTGCCCTCAAAAGAGCAAAAAACTATAAAACTAATGAAAATGCCATAAAGTGGTGATCTATACCCCGATGACCGTCTTTTGGTCCAGTAGCCGCATGGGCGGGAGTCGAGGAGGTATCGGTCGTATAAGAGCACGGAGGGATGCGGATCGGGTTTTGCGGATGGGATGTTGGCGCTGCTGTTGATGATGTCGTTGGTGAGGTGGCAGTGGCGATGAGCCTATTTTTTTTTATGAATACACAATGGCCATTTTCTATTCAATGATGAGGGAACGTAAACACACCTTGCACGCTCTCAAATGTCAGCACCTGCGTAACATATTCCACACCCGGTAAAAAGTCCATTGAGCGTGGTATGGCCTCCGCGTACGGAACGTTTCCGCCTCCATCCCCGTAATCTATCGTGACACCAAACAAACTCTGTCATTGGACATTACATGGAGACGAAGAAATGGACATACCTATCCCGGTATTATCCACAGGACGTCGCAGCACAGTAAAAATCCTCCGAATCCGAACCGTTCCACCAACACAGAGTGTGTCAAGACATCGAAAAGTGCGGTCAGAAAGGAAGGAAGAGAGGTCTAGGCAAAGGTTGATCCACTTTTATCTTGTTTCAGAGGGGCCATCGTGTCCCGTAGCTAATTTTCATAGGGAACAGAGGCTTACCTTGCCGCGAACAAGATGCGGAAAAGGTAGCGTCATGTGGAGGGCGGTGGTTTTGGTTGTTTTCGCCGTGGTGGAGAGGAAAAATCGTTTGTGGGAATTGGAAAGATCTGTGATGCTGTTTTAAAGTGTAATTTACGCTGGTTTTTTTTTGTTTTTGGCCAAAAATGAAAGCGGATGTGTCGGACTCACCAGAATTCAACGGAAAAGGGCTGTCCGTTTGATAAAAAGATTTGAAGGACGAGGAAGGGTTGGAGGAGGTAGGCTATATCGTTCCCCATCGAGTGTTCAATTGGCGATCTTTTTACAATGCTCCAGAAATAAGCATACGTGAATATAATTACCACTCTGCTTTGGATCCTTTGGAATTGACATCTGTCCCGTTTTCTCGCAATGGTAACAAAAACCCTATCCTTTCATTAAAGATTTCATCCCTTTGAAATCTTTCAAAAACAAACGGCTTTACCTTTATCGAAGGATCGTAGGTACGTCTTACAAACGATTTAGAGTGGAATGCGCAATGCATGAGGGTGTTGGCGCTGCCTTGGGCGGAGAGGATATCAAAGGAGGGACCGCCCTTGTGTGTTTGTCATGTGTGCAAGGTGAGCAAGTTGCGGGGGGAGACAGACGGGAGAACAAGAAATGTTTTTACCTGGAAGGCGCTTTTAAACATTCTGTAGGCGATGGCATGCAATCCTTTAAACGATGACAAGATCCGTTTGGATAAAAAAAGAAGAAGAAGAAGAAGAAGAAGAACAAAACGTCGACCTCCGCCAAAAGCCCAGCGCGTTTGGATGTCGTCAGCGTTCATTTTGACCTGATTTGGGGGTTCAAAAGGAATCGTTCAAAAACCTTGTCGTTTTTTTAGAACACTTTTTAAACTTTTCATCTTGGAAGGAGGAGGGGGGGAAGGGATCTCGCAAAACAAACGGCAACGGGAATCATCAAGTTTTAGAAGCATCGGGTCATGCTTTTGTTTAGCGGGTAGCTTAGATTGAAACATTCTATCGTACGTTCGGGGCACCCGTTTCTTCCTTTTGGGTATCTCCGCTACCGATAGCCAACGACAAACGGGATGGAAACAGTCGACCGCATGTCTCAACCACCCACGCCCCCCGACACAGACGAACCGTCACCACCACCCCGTCCTAAAATCGAACGTCGCAAAACTTACATTCGAACTGATTCTGCTCCATGCGACCTCTCCGACCCTACCAACACTTCAGACCCACTGTCGCTCCCTATACCCCCGGTAGCAACACTACAGCGCTCCCGGACGCCGCCGTCCCTCTTATCCGCGCGCCCATCGTTGATCGACACGCCCGAGACAAGGTCATTGTTTCCGTCTTCTGGTGGAGCGTTTGTCGGTTCCTTGCCCACGTTGGTCAATAATGAACCTGATGAGGGATTCGAGGAGGTTGGATTGAACGATGAAGGGAGTTCGTCGTATAGTACTGCTTCAGAAGGATGTGGAGGTGACGATCGACGCAAGGAAAGTGGAGAACAGAATACCAAATTAGATACCCCGACCCCGCGTCCACCACCGCCGCCCTTGGACGCCCCCTCGACAACGACACTCACACCACTCATTTCCCCGCACCATTCCTTCCTCCTGACACGATCGGGACCGTTCTCGCCCGCGCTGGACGACGGGCTGCTGAACTTGGAGCTGAAAAAGTTTTGGGAATGGGTTCTATGTTTCTGTGTGGTGAATTTTGATTTAGAACTAGGGCAAGGTGGGTTCTGTTTGCTTAATTTACTGCCTTTTGTATTGGTATTGATGAATATGGGTCTTTCCGGTAGCACTCGAGTGTGTTTATCCTCCGATAGACTTTACGGAATCCGAGCGAAAAAACATGTACGTTAAATTTCATCTAGATCCCACCAAAACACACCCCACCATCTCATATTTTTGCCACAGCTCCTTTTCCGCCTTTCCAGACTCCAACTCGGCCTCCCACGTCGGTGACAGCACGTTTACCTTCCGTATGCGATCCGGACATTTCACCACGGAGCTCTATCAAAGGCAACAGCCCCCTCCGCTGGCAATGCCGAGTGCATTGAGTGGGATGAGCGGGCTGCATCCGGGCGCCGGGTTGCCTGTAGATACAGATGGGTTTACCTATGGCTACGTTTTTTTTCGGCAGCAAAAGGACACGGAAATTCGGAGGGGCTACTTTCAGGTTGGTTTAGGTCATTATTGGATGGATGCGGTAAAAGCAAGTTGGTACTGATGGCGCACCTTTGTCCCGATTGTCCACAGAAATCTCTAGTGATTCTGACACCCCACCCGTGGCCTGGCCTTTTCGTGCATCTCATTAGTGAGCTGGGTCCGCGGTACATGGATGCACTCGTTGAGGATCGCCAAAAAGCTGGGTCCGATCTTTCGGTTACGTCTTCTGCTGCCAAGACATTGTTAGAGACGGCGAGTTTTAGTATTGCTGCATGGTGCGTTTTTACTGCCTTCACTCTACCTGCCGTTTTGACAAGCGAGATTAAACACGTTCGTTATAGGCCGTCACCACCCTCTTCCCTCTCTCCCGAGGTTGCATATTATCCGATATCGCTAACCCTCCCATTGCTCGGCGAGGCTACCCGCTACTCCTTTCCCCCCACTGCACGCTTTGCCCAACTTTTTGAATCACCAAAGCCGCATACAACGGAAGCACCACCATCCCCCGATTGGCAAACCCCCGTTATTTGCACGCCTGGAAAGTTGTATGAGCTCTTTGCGGGCTCTTTGGAGCTGTTGTGGGTGTGCTGGGAGTTGATGGTCGTTGGGCAGAGTTTGCTGGTTGTAGCGGAAAGCCCAAAGGCTTGCAGTGAGATTGTCTGGGGCTTGGTAGAGCTGATCAAACCGGTAGGTTATTGTGGAGATTCGGATTTTTTGATGTTTGCGACGGTCTGGTGTTTAACTACGGGTTTGTGATAGATACCCTTTGGAGGAGACTATCGCCCGTATTTCACAATACAGGATTCGGATTTTAAAGGAATTGCCAATCGTCAGCGGGTAGGTGTATGTTATTGAGTTGAGCATGAATATTTGGCATGAGGTAATAATCTTTTGATGCAGTTGCCTACTACCGCTATGGTCATTGGTGTTACAAATCCGGTCTTCACCAAGGTATTAGAGCATTGGCCCCATGTCATACGTGCAGCGCGGGTCTCCCATCCGAAAATGAGCAGTGATGGGAGTACTCAAGGGAAGAGTGGGGGGCTTACACCCAAGCCTGAAATGTGGAGTCCGTGAGTACTTTTGTGGACGGGAAGATGAATTTTGCCGACTGTCGATGGCTGACAACGTTCTCTAGGACACTCCCACGGGCCCAATCCCCTTCCCCAACTGTAGGCAGGACAAAAAATACCCCCAATAACTCCCCTAAAAAACCCGCTATCCTCACCTTTTCCAAAACACCGAAACCAACTCCATCCAAAGACATGGCATCCCCAACCTGCGGCGTATCTGACGCCGTGGTGGTAGAAAGTATAACCTGCAAGCACAAGCCATATCTCTCCAAAGACCGCAAACTCATCAAGGAAGTCGTGGAGGCTGCGATTAGGGGCAAACCTGTTCATGTTCTTGATAACATGCTCCGCCGGCACTTTATAGATTTAACAGAACGGTTTATCCAACCCCTCAATCGTCACTTTGAGTCCCTCATCGTTGGGAACCCTCTCCACATGACCCTCTCCAATCTCCGTACCCGTCCCGAGATCAAACCCTTCAAGCAGGACACGTTCCTACGCACAGTAGAACAGCAAGCAGGGTCAACGAATCTTCCCGTCAATTGCAAGCGCCCATTGAGCGATCTCTACCGGGCGTTCCTATTGTCTGTCAACTTTGCTGCGTGGCTCCAATCGCGGACGGAAGAAGTGTATCGCGAATGGCGACGAAGGTATTTGGATGTCCTGTGTGAGGAGGATGTGGCGTCATGGGCTATAGAAAGGTTGAATGGAGCTGCTCCGAATCGGGTGAGACGGCGGGGGAGTACGGGAGATGTAGAGTGTGTGGATTTGTTGTTGAGGATTCGGGATGAAGTAGTAAAGTATTCTCCGTATTTTGTTGATGCGCATGTACCACAGCGACATGTCCATGCCGCCCAGCACCAGCACGCACATATGGATTTGGCGTCGAGTCATGGTGGGTGGGCTCATAGCCTGTGTGCTGCCGCGCCAGGCCCTTCTTCTCCGGGTCCGGTTGGTGTCATGGGGGGCGTGGTACCAACGAGAGAGCAGTACATACAGTTGAAGAGACAGTTGGAGGTGTTGGTTGGGGTGTTGCCGGAGGGGCTGAGGGGGGTTGTTGTGGTTGGCGGACGGAGAGGCGTCGGTGGTTAATAGAATTCTGTTGCTATTTTGCCAGATGCATCAGTTGCTGCGTTGCATTGGCCACTTTCTTTTTAACTTTCAAGAGTTTTATGATACTGAGCACGTCAGGTTTGCAAACAATACGTTATAGACGCAGTGTCGTATGGTATTTGCATTGTACATGTTACAAAAAAAAATTGGGTTTTACATTGTAATGTTTTTACTGGCGGTTTGAAACCTTTTCCGATCTCAACAAGGGGTTTTGTTTAAATATCCCCTACCACCTCCAACACCGGTCCGTCTGAAGAACTACTATTCGAATTCGAGTTCGAGTTCAGATCTAATCCGGTTTGGGCAGCATCCATCACATCCAAAATCAGCACCGCAAGAGCGGCCACCATGGTAAGAACCAACGCAACAGCTGCAATCCACGAAGGATGCACCCTTCTCGATATCCAATATGGTATCGCGCGGAACTGTCCCATCTCACCCGTTTGATCTTCCACGTATGCTGGAGCGTTCATCATGGCTTTGGAAGAATTCGCCTCCACATCGTCATCCATGTCCGTTACTGGATGGATTTTGTTCATATTGGCTCCAGGCATAAGCATGACACTTAGACGACGGGCTCCCTCGCTGGGAGGCGCCAACCCTCCGGCACCTGGAACAGCCAAACCACCCCCTAAATTCGACATACTCCTTGAATTTGTTAAACTTGTTCGACGGGACGTGGCATTGCTGTTCAATTTGCTCGCGTTTTTGTTCACTCTCCTCCGCGACCCGCCTCCACCTGGTCCGAGCATTTGTCTCATGAGTTGCTTGGCAGATTGTCCAGAGGCGGTTGAGAGTGCTGCGACGGATTGGCCGTATCGGGCTGCACCAAAGTATTGGGACTGCTGGGCGCTCGTCCCTGACGAGGATCCACCTGCAGTGCTTGGCTGTTCAGGGGCACCTTGACCCACCGCCAAGGAAGCCTGGGACCCTGCCGTGGCAGCTGGTGCAAAAGGATTATAACGCTGTACACCCAACCGGTTCAAGTCCGCATACGGTAAATGATAGACATAATCAAAGTCGTCGTCATCGTCTTTCCATTTTTTGATTCCCGCATCAATGTCCAAGAACTCGAGTTCGTCTAGTACGGATTGCTGCATGACGAGATTCCGTTTAGGGAGGTAGAGGTAGACCAGGAAAGGGGCTGCAAAGTTGCACAGGGATTGGAATATGAGGGAACTCCAGTTTGAAAAGTAGGTGATCCATGCGCCGGTTTGGAAGGGGAGGGCGGCGATGAAGGGGAAAGCAGCGGCCCAAAAAGATGCCCAGGCTGTATTTCCAGGAATTCAAGGATAATGTTATGACCAACTTTGAAACATGGAAAGTTAAAACGGTAAAAGAACCACTACTTACACCCGGTACATAGTCGACTTGTTACCAAGTTCAATTTTACAATGATGATCGAGACGGGGATCGAAGTCAGCAGTACCAAAACCGGGTACGTGACATTAATGGCCTGGTTGACGCCCTTGCCCGCAGCAGAGACATTAACGTTGGAGGCAATAGCTTGGATAAGATTTGAATCCGATGGCATGGGGAAGGCGGCGCCGCCTTTTCGGTTGAAAAAAAGGTTGGTGAGCAAGTGGATGCGTTCTGACCAAGGTGGAGAACGTTTGGAACGTACCAAAGATACCAATGATAAGGTACAGCGCAGTAGCCATCCATGTCGACCACCAGACCGTTTTGGCGATTGGTACGGATTTGTGCTATGGGAATGCCAAGCAAACATGTTTGTTACTCGTTCTTTCGCAAGCTCCACTATCCAGACAAATAACTCACCTTTGTGTTCATCCAACTCGGCACTGTATTCGCCAAAGCTTAGAACCCGGCCAGAAATCATCAGCATACCATCAACCACAACTACGACCAGCAAAAATGCATTAGCAACTCACTGTAATTGAACATGACCGTCCCAATCACCCCAGTCAAATTCGACCCAAAAGTCTGCATTCCTGCTGAACCGAGTCCAACAGCAAAGGCCATGATAACCCACACAATAATGACAAAGACGAGGTATACAAGCGAAACTGTTCACGAGAGTCAGTATTTTTTGAAAACAACGGTTGGAATGGCAGTTTGACTTCATACATAATTGAACGATGAGATTATCGTTTAGGTTGAGCGTAATCAGCGGGATGACGAGGACAAGGAGAACCTGGGGTGAAACAAAAAGACGAGAGTAAGTTCGCTGGTGCCTTCCACAACAGCCAAAACAGCAAATGGACATACCAAGAACCCCGCCGTACATAACATGTAGTTATCCCCAAAAGGTGAATTCGAATTCGTTTGCTCGGACGCACAGATGAATCCAGACAAGGGCGAAATCCCAAACCCGCAGGTCCGTCCAAAGATTGTAATCAAAAACGCATCAAATGTCTAAAATCAAGGAGGGTTCAACGTCGGTTTTTGCGTTTATAGATATTGTTTTTGCTGTTTTCGGGTCACCCTATCTTTACCTGAGCAGCCGATATAATGGACGCAATGTTGAAACTTTGGAGTGATCCGTAAAGAATAATATGCATAACATAGTACCATTTCCGTCCATAAAACTTTCAAGTCCATCCCAATTTAGTTGACTTTTTATCAAACAACGATGAGTCTCATCCCTAGGGCTTACCTGATGAACCAACACTGTCAACTCGACATTTCTCTGCAAAACGTTCAACGTGCGTGAATCTCAACTGCAACCCAAAAAAACGTCACTCCAACAATCCCCCATTTCACTCACCTGGAACTTTTCATTCCCAGGGAAATATGTCATGCTTTCAATCAAAAACAGGCATCCTAGGGCGGACAGGAACGCAATGATGATAAAGCAGAACGTTGGCCTACACGGAGAATTTCTCAAGGTGTGAGTGTTTTCACCGTTCCAGAGCAACCCACACGACGTGGAAACGTACAAAAGCCATCCAGCCTGTTGAAACAAGAGCGGGATTGTGATGATGCCTTTTTGGATTTGGCAACGGATTCGTCAGTGATGGCCAAAATGCGAGGTGGGTAGGTTTGTTTGTTACCTGGTCCGGTGATGCTGCTGACGAGCAAACTGATTCCGCCGACAAACCCTCTACAGAGCGTTGAGAAAAGATGAGCAAAGCGAGTCTCTTTCACAGCCTTGCTTGCAGTTATCCTCGGGTTTGACAAGTCTCCCAAAACCCATTCCCCCCATCCGCCCTTTTGAAAAACACTGCACAAAACAAAAACTACTCACGCATTCTTTTTATAATCCCCTTCACCCATTGCTCAAGAAAAAAAAACCAAAGAGTCTCGAACGATGAACAAGAAAAATCCGTCAATCGCTTGGATCTGGTAAAAGGTTTCTTGGAAGAATTCCCCTCCGCCCTTCTACTGGACATTCCAAAGATATCACACGCAAACCCCCAACCCCATCTGTGGTTTTTAAAAGGTTGACCCTTATTGCATTTTGACAAAACGGGGCCAAAAACGAACGCGCGCCAAAAGGGCCTCCCATTGAGGGTCTTTGGGCTATTCAAAAACGTTGGACATTTTTCCCTTCGTTTTCAACCTTTTCTTGGTCAACGACGAAGATAGTTTTACGACACGACAAGTTCAAGGATACGACGGTGGGATATCGCAAAAGACATTTTCACATGAACAACAATATATATTTCCCTTACAACAACATTGAGCGCGACGCTAACCGCGCACACAACACACACATTTAGCGCATTATAATCCCCCCCCCCCCCCCGGCAATCCATCAACCACAGGAAGTATGCCAAACATATTTCCAAACTTAAAACCCTCGCACACATAGCTACGCTCGAGTCCGCGCCAGTTCAGATAACCGGCTACTGCTCCCAAAACAAGAGAAAGGGCAGGGTCTCAAAACGAAATACTACTAGAACGAGAGTAAACCATACGGACAAGTCAAAAAACAGCAAAAAAGCAAAAACGATTTAGGTGGGCCGACGACGTTTTTTTGTGAGGCTCTAGAGATGGTGGGCATTTCTTGCGAGACCCCCGCCCCAGTGGGCGGGGTCCACAACATCTCTCAAACCCAAGTTTGGGGTGTTGAGAATTCATGCGGGCCAACTCCCCGTAAGAGGACCCCGATACCGATAACAAATCAGTAGGCATTTGACGATTATTTTCCCTCGAGAGGATCTGTGCAACCAGACGTTTTCATGTGCCGTCGAAGGGCATCGCTACGCGAGAAGCGCTTGCCACAACCAACGGCAGGGCAACTGTGCTGCTTCGTTTCGTTATGCACACTTCCATGGCGCGCGAGATCGCTTGCTTTCAAGAAAGCCTTTCCGCATATATCGCAAGAAAATGGTCTCTCACGATTCGGTTCGTGGATCTTCAAATGAGTTTCAAGGTTGAACCGTCTGGTAAAATCGCGATTGCAACCGTCAATGGGACAAGTATATTTTTTCGTGACACGTCGTCGAGCTTCGCGAGCTTTGGACTCTCCGCCGATTGGAGAGGTAAGTTCTGTTGCTTCCGAATTGTCAGTGCAGGAACCGTCAGCACTAGCCTTCTTTTGCGCAGCGATCTGAATTAATGCGGATAAAAGGTCCACAGAAAGTGTAACAGTTTCCAAAGAAGTACTCTGAGGGATCGGGGCCTGAGGCTGCTGTGCAGGATCAAATACAGATGGCTCCGCAAGGATATCAGGCAAAGGCGAAAAGAAAGAGTCTTCAGAAACGGGAGGGAGATAATCAAAGGTAGGGTCAAAAAGAGGCGCGTCTAGGAGAGCGAATGATTCGTCTGCAGAGGGCGGATAAATGCTCGGATCGATCGACGTGTACAAGTTTGTTTCGTCAAAGCGAAGAAGTTGATCAAGAAGAGAGGAATCAGAGGCGCCAGAATCTTTGGGAGCAGCAGTAGGACTGTTCTCAAAGTTTGTCAAAGGAGTAAGAGCCGGGGTAGGGTAACAGTACGGTGCAGCAAATTGATCTTGTGTTTCAAAACTAAACAAGTGCGAAATCGCATTAAGCGCAACATCTCGCACATTGTCATGACATACATCAACGCACCCAAATTGGAAATCGGAATAGTTAGAGTCCTTTAGAACCGAATGGGCTTGAAGCCCGTCGGGGGGAAGGTCTTGCAGATAGCGGCCATTGTTGTAAAACGAATCTTGTTCAGAATAATCAGGAAATAGTGTACCAGGGTTGGGGTTGTCATCAAAGAGAACACAGTCGGCAGAGGAAGAAGTGTTGGAAGGCGCAAAGGTCATAACAAGGTGTGTCGAGGAGCGGATGTAATTGATTGCGGGTTTGGTGCCCGACAACGAGGTTGTTTTTGTTGTTATTTGAGTAAAGAGGAACAGGAAAATATTCTACGGAGATAAAAGGACAACAAGGACACGAAAAACAAGAACCCGTTCTTGTTCAAAAGAGTACGAGTACAAGAAGAAACACGCGCTGCGCGAATTCAAAAAGCACTTGAGCAACACGGAAAACTCAACACACTCAATGGGGGTCTCTTTTACAAAAAGAAAAAAGACAGACTCCTCAAGTAGTTACTACCTTTTGCTTTCGTCTGTAGCAAAAGTCAAGTAGCAACTGCAACCAACTCCCAAAACGGACCGCTTTCGTAAAAGTCGGCCGAAGATGAAAGATGGAAGGTGTGGGATGGGGAATTCGGGACCGTGGGGAAGAAAGCGAGGAACCAACGACGACGACGAGTTTAAATTCCAAGCGGGAGCGGCTCAACACGGGAAGTTGGAACGATGTCTGATTGGTCAGTTGTGATGACGTCGACAGTTTCGTGGAATAAAAAAACAAAAAAATTGATTTAACCGCAAATGGAACATGAATATCACAGCCACCTCGTCATGTCCGAACGTGTTGTGGCTTCTTCTTTTGGCCGTCCAGACGTGGTGGACGGATCAACAAGTTCAACAAAGATAACGTTTTATAAAGTTTATAATAAACTGTCAAGAATATAAAAAAAAATCTACTATCCTACACTAAAAATAATTAAAGAAAGGATCATTGCCTCATCTTTAATAAACAAACCCAGCAACCCTCGCTACCCGTCGCACTTCCCTCTCCCAAACACTGTAAGGTGAAAAAACATCCTCGCTCCACGGATCGTCGAAATGCATCACCTTGCCCCATCGAACTCCATCCCCCATTCCACAATCCACGACACATTCTCTCAACCGCTTGGCCGCGTCCACGAGGGTTTGCATTCCTTGTGCACTACACGTCACCCCGGCCATATCCACCCGTTCCAACATGGGACAGAGTTGGGGGAGGGCGGATATCGTTGCGTCGCTGAGTTGATGGCATCCAGATAGACCCAGAGATACAAGTCGATATGCGTCACTCAACGCTTGAGCGATCGCATCTTGAGAAAGTTCAGTTTGCATGTACAATTCCAATCGTTTGATATTCATCAAGCAAGGTGCAAGTTCCAACAAAATTGAATCCGATAAATGTGCAAGCGCATGATCCGGTCGGGCAAGATTGAGCGCTGTTACGTTGCGATTGAAGGACAAGAGAGCTCGAACAGAACGGGCTGTCAAGTGTGGGCCACCCATGAGTCCAACTAGACTGACCGTTCGGAGATTACGAAGATGTGGAGCCAGTCCAAGAAGTCCGCGATCTGTTATATGCACCACACTCCCAACAACGCCGGTCGCATCTCGCCAATCATTCTCCATGTACAAAGTCTCAAGGTTCGGCGCATGTCGCCCAATGCACAACAGCAAGTCGTCAGATAACCAACACCCATCGATCAACAATGTCCGCAAGCTGTGGAGTGCTTCAAGATTGATTGAACTTCGTCGTGGCGGCTGTCGAATATTTCGCAACGTAATACACTGTAGCTGCCGGCACCGATTCCATACATCCACCACCAGACCCATCGTGAGATCCGTTCCACAATCATCTATACGTATTGCACGAAGATTTCGACAATGGGTTGCGAGAGATCCGACAATAGCCTCTTCATTTGCAGGTAATGGCACACGCCACAAACTCAGAGACTGCAGGAAGGGTATACAGGAGAACAGTGCTTCAAAATCTGCAGCTCGTGGAGGTTCGAACGCATCATTGTCATCGGCGGATGCAAAGCTAATGTGAAGGTTGGAGAGGAGGGGACAAGTTTGACAAAGTCGCAAAAAATCGCGCCACGCAGACGGATGAATGGTATCAGCAACAAGTGAGCGAAGGGAGGGAAATCTATCGGGTAATCTTTGCAAAAGGCGGTAAGACTGAGCATCGGGGTCTCGTGTTCGGTGTAGCTCAAGGGAATGAAGTTCGGTGGTATGGTGGCAAGCGACAGACAGCAGTGACAAATCCGCATCTGTACATGCCACGCTAAGAACTCGTACTAGGGCGCTGCATTCACGCTTGTTATACTTGCTTGTCGCAGAACCAAGCACAAACCGACCAAATCTTGCCGGCTGATCTGCCATATAAATCCGCTTCCACAGCACCGCATTGGCGGGCTGATTCCAATTGCGTGCCACCAAAGAACATGAAAATAGGGTCCGAACCGCTTTGGAAGGAACATATCCTATGTTCCCACCATTATAACAGACAAAGTTGAACATTCTCAACAAGATTTCAGCAGGCAGCCGAGGTATATATCGTCGTTGAACAGACGACCCTTCATTAGGCGTATCTGTCGTCTCGTTCGCAACCGCCTCCAGTTTCCGAACTTTCTCAGCAGCCTCCTCATCCGCCTTATTATTCAACGCATCAATATAATCCAACCCAAGCTGGCAAGCCAACATTGCTCGTCGGACCTCGGGAGTATGAGCATTTGGATCGATCGAATGAAAGCCTTGTGAACAAGACTGAAGCAACGACCGGAAAAATCGATGTGACCCCTCTGCGGACGTTTCTCCATGTGCAGATTCTATTTCGTCGTCCTCTGCTTGTGCAGCCATTTCCCACTCGATAGAGCCAGCATCGTCTTGCGTGGGGTCCAAATCGGTTGCCATTATGTTCCACGCTGCAGGGTCGCCGTTGCCAACTGTCATCTCATTTGTCTCCTGCCATGCGCTGCTGGATCCCTGTCCAGCGGATCTATATCATAATTTCAAACAAAACACCCAATGTTTAGAAGTCGTCTCGCCAAATTGTTTGCATTTTCAGTATTGTTTACCTTCTAACCTGCTCCCACCCATTCATCGCACTCTCATTTTCTCTATTCCACCCGCCCGTTCCAGACTGCCACCACAAGCCCGTTGTCCTTCCAAAGCCCTTTTCGAGTGAACTCGCCCTCGCCCACTCTGTTACCCGCCCTGCTTGAGAGCGATCAGAGTCGCCACTAGCAGGAGACGGCGTCCAACTGTTGGGATAAAATACAGAAGCGGAGGCAGCAGCGCTAGGTGGGACGTTATGCATCAATGATCACGGCCACGCAACTCTTGGATGTTTGGACTCGCGCTGTGTCTTATGTGGAGTGATCTTGAAAGGTACTTTCTTGCTATGGCAGTGCGTTTATGGCCAGGACTTTTGGTAGCAACCCGAGGTATCAAGAAAATAAAAAGCACTGTAAATGGCTTTGGACGGTAAAAGGGGTTGGACGGTAGCCGTGGAAAAGATGGGGGTGCATGGCAATTCTGCCCCCCCGCAAACTCGTCGTCTGATCGCCTTGATCAAAGGACGGGGCAATTCGGGTTTAAGCCACAACTATCACGTCAGCATTTTCTGGTGTCGTCCGTCTTCCTTTTTTTTTAACACAAGTTCTGAGCTCGATGATCCTCATTTTGGGCTCTTCGCGTGCATCGTCCGGAGAAGCTCACGATGGAGAGCTCACAGGAACGAGCACAAGAAACAGTTTGCTACCAGACTGGCGACTGATAGTTGTTTTGCTCAAACATGATCAGCAAACGACAGTGACTTGAAATGACACAAGAACATCCTAATCAACCAGAGACAAAAAACAGCACACATAAATTATTTCAAAATGCAGTGTATTTGGAGAAAGGCATTACTCCTATATTACAGACAGCCCTTTACACACTTTCAAAGACAGGGATCTGAAATAAATGATCACAATGAGTTTACCTGTGCATCTTGATATGCATTCCGACAACGCTGCCAAAAACATACCTCCTTGACCTCCTTGGAGCTTCCGACCACCTTGGATCCCTTGTCCTCAACTGCCTCACCGTGAAGCTCAAGAAGCTTGCCCAAGTCAAATTTGGGTGCCTTCAAGATCTTCACCTTCCGTACGTATACGTTCTGGAGGGGGTAAATACCCTGGCAAGCCTTCTCAATCTCCTTTCCAATGACCTCGGGAACAAACTTTTGCACAAGCTCCCTCAAGTCGCAAGAGGCGGCCTCACGGGTCATGATCTCGAACATCTTCTTGCGAATAGCGCGGATCTGAGCGTGCGTAGCGTAGGTGGTCTTGCGCTGTTGGTTCTTGCGGCGTTGGGTGAAGGCAATGGTGAACAGGCGGAGGAGGTAGCCGTCGGTGGTCTTGACATCCACAAAGGCCTCGATCAAGGACTAAAGAGCATCGTCCACATCAATTATCGTGTCAAAAGACATGAAGTCAAGGTGATCAATCACCCACCTGCCACTTCTTGACAAGGGAGCGGAGCTTGTCAGATGTGAAATCCATGCCGTGGAAGTTGGTCAGGCAGTTCTTTCCCTGAATCTCCTGGACCTGGAGCTTGACCTTCCTGAAAGAATCTTCTTGGTTGTTGTTCAGGTCGGCAAGAGAGACCTCAAAGACACGGCCCTTGAGAGCGTCGTTGGCGTTCTCTACATAGTTAATAGCCTCGCTGGTCAGTCTCCATCTCAACAAAATCTCCAGTCATCAATTTCCACTACATACTCAAACCCTGGGTACGGTTGACGAGGGTCTTTCCGACATTGCGAACCTCAAAGAACGATGGGGCCTTGAGGTCGTACCAGTCCTTACGGGAGAAGGGGTCCACACTGCAGGTTGTCAAGAGATCCACGGAATGTCATTATTAGTCCACTGTCCAAACACAACTCTCCCAACATCCATCCATCCGCCTCGCTCCATCCATCCATCCATCCACATCAGAACGGTAAACAATCCAGTACGTACACCTTCTTCTTCAATCCCTTCTTTCCCTTAGACAGACGCCTGCAGAAAGAAAAAAGTAAACAGCACAAGGTCAGCGCTGGAGATCGACGGCATGGGCCGCCATGGACAAACTCGGCCATGCTGGGCGATAGCATTCTTCGTACGCCATGGAAGACGGCAATAATAACGACAGCGTACGCACTTGTTCTTTCCGACGGCCATGATTCCGGTCTACTCGCGGGACTATGTTCAAAAAGTCCAAATCGCAGGTGCCGAGAGAGAGGAAGAACAAACTGGTATCTAATCCAACAAGGTCAAATAACATTCTGCTGCTGTGCCACTCGTTTTCGCGAATCATTTTATGGTGGCTCAGTCATGTAACTGGCAAGGACGACCTTTCAGCTGGTGCAATTGGACAATGTTTTGTCGTAAGTGTTGCAACATGAGGGCAAGCGGTTTGTGTCATTGTTTAGACCTTTTTCGCCCCATGTCAGCATCTTGGGTCATGCTTTTATGCCTTGCTGTCCGTAGGGATTCAATGTATTGAGAGACAGCGTAGAGAAGATTTCAAGTCAAGGCGTAAACATTTTGAAGGCTAAATGGGCAATTTTCCCTCTCACAGCTGCAGAGCTCCCAGTGCGGCACTGCAAGATGCATAGTGCAATACATCTTAATTACATGCATGTCGCATTTCGCTTGGAGGAAGATATCTGAATTGAGTCCTTGTCACAGATCGCAGCCTTTGCAGCAGCCAGCCGACATTCCAGTGCAATCTAATGCTTATGTCAGCACTCCGCGATCGTCTCAGCTAGTTAGATCGTTCAGGTCTGTAGGAACTAGGTATTGGAATATTGGGCATATCAAAGAGCGCCATTGTGTTCTTTAATGGCGGACTCGAGAAGACCACACAGGGAAGGCGATTCCAGGGCAGGTATGTTCAGGATTTGACATTGATTCTTCTCAGCATTATCAGAGCATGGAATAACGCCAGGTTGAATCTGCTAATGACAGCTTCAAGCCATGGCAACCGTCCTCCTCCAATCTCACGTAAATCGTCGCTGGCAGGGGACGCTGGCATGTCCTCCATGCTTCCTCCGGGAACCACGGGTCGTCGACCGTCAACCATGCATGGTGATGTAGGAGCCCTTGGACGTCGCCCGTCTTCACAACCAGGAGCAGTCCCACATGACTCGTCAACTACCAATACCAAGCGCACAACGGCTGTAGGAGATCCCATTCCTCAGACAACGCCTTTACCAGCCCCTGGTGACCCGATAGCATCACCGAATCGATCGGCCGTGGGAACTGCCATCTCTAACTCTCAGGAGCACTTGATGGCAAAGACGTCTAGTAAGCAGTCAAACATGAATCTGATGCTTGACGAAAACTTTTTCTATGACAAGTTGGCGTTCAAGCCAAGTGATGTTTCGGCAAAGCAGATGGACGCAGCAAGCTTGTCCTTATTGTAGGTGGATATGTTCCAACCGAGCAATGTTTATACGTCACATCAGTCTCATTTACCTCATAATTGTACAGTTATTCCTTTGGCTTTGAGTCACATCGTCGAAACAACTTACACTACTTGAATGAGCACACTGTCGCCACCGTTGTTGGCAATGTTCTAGTGTTCCTGAACTTGCGCACGTTGGACCAGGACTACATGCCAGGCTTGCGGGATGGTGCGATTGGGTCAATAGTGGTAAGCAGCTGACAGGTGGATCCAGATGTTCGTTAATACCTAAACCACTATCTCAACCAATAGGTCCATCCTTCGCGCCGCTACATTGCTGTTGCAGAAATATCCTACGAATCTCCCAATATCTACATCTTCGAGTATCCCTCCCTTCAACTCTATCGAGTCCTTCGCCAGGGTGCCGAGCGTGGCTTTTCCGACATTTGCTTCAACAATCAAGGCGACAAACTAGCAAGTGTTGGCATGGACCCGGACTACATGCTCACTATATGGGACTGGAAACAAGAAAAGATTGTTTTGAGGAGCAAGGCATTTTCGCAGGTAGGCAGGATGGTACACTATGTGATTGTTCTCTTCAATATGGCCAACTATTCCTTTCTCTTTTTCAGGATGTTTATAGTGTTGCATTCTCTCCCGACACGGATGGCCAGCTCACAACATCTGGAATGGGTCACATAAAGTTTTGGCGAATGGCAAGCACATTCACCGGCCTCAAGCTGCAAGGATACATTGGCAAATTTGGATTAACCGAACTCACCGATATCGCAACATTTGTTCAGCTCCCTGACGGCAAAGTGCTTTCCAGCACTGAAACAGGCAATTTGCTTTTATGGGACGGAGGAATGATCAAGTGCGAGATTGCGGGCAAAGGCAAAAAACCTTGTCATCAGGGCCGAGTTGAGGTGATTCTGCTGGTGGAGGGAGAGATCTTCACTGCCGGGGAGGACGGCTATATTCGAGTTTGGGATTTTGAAACAATCGATACGGCGGACGTAGTCAGTGCACCTTCTGGGAGTCAGGCTTCTGCCGGTACGCCGGAGAGCGGGGCAGCGGCCGGTGTGGCAGCGGGCCAGGCACGAGTGTTTGAAATGGAGCCTATCGACGAAATCTTGATAGGAAAAGACGTTAAGGTATGTCTGGTTTGCATTACTGCGAAGTGTTCCTTCGATGAACATTGGACTTTCCTTCGCAAAAGATCAAAACAATGATTAAATCAATGGGGGCAACGACGGAGTATCTCGTGCAAGATCAATTGGGGCATTTGTTCAAAGTGGATACTCAAAAAAGGTCTGCTGAGAAGATCATGTCATTTCACTCGGGAGGTATAGTAGGCGTAGATACGAGTCCACTTGGGCATTCCATGGTCAGTCTCGGGACGGACGGTACCTTGCGAGGATACGACTACATTACCAAAACACTGGCTGGGATGACAAAGTATCCAAGTGGCGGTACAGCAATGGCGTATCTTCCAGAGGTAAAGTTTAAATCTCGCATACTGTCTCGTCTCTAAGAGGGACAGCGTAAATCTCAAACTGTCTTTTGCAGACTTTGGATGCGCGAGGCTGCACATTGGCGGCAGGATTCTCAGATGGAGTTTTGCGAATCATCTCCCACACGCCACTGAACGCTGGTGGGGGTAACATTGCCTTCGACCTTCAGTATGTTTTCAAACCTCATAATGGTCCTATATCTTCCATCGGCATCTCTGCCGACGGAACTTGGCTCGCAACTACATCAACCGACAAAACTGTTTTCTTTTTTAAAATTAACGCTGAAATGCCTCCGATGGTCAATGAAGAGCAGCCTCCAGTCATCTTCTCTCCAACCTTTGTGGAAATTATACCAATTGGATTCCTTCCAGTGGAAACCGCGCCCACGAAACTCTCGTTTTCTCCGGACAACCATCTAAATATAGACGAGATTGAGCCTGTGGAAGACGACGGGTTTAATGACCATGAGATCAAGGGAGATGGGGACGTGAGAGACGAGGAAATTGAAGGAAAGCGGGCTTTTATGATATTAGAAACTGGAGAGCTTTTATCTATGATCGTTCCCCTGCCAGAAGCGGTTGACAATAGTTTGACATTCGAGCTGAAGTCTGAGCAACTGCAAATAAAGCGATGGACACTGAGTGTGCCTGCTGCAGCTCCAACTCCTGCTGCAACTGCTGCCGCCAAGGAAGCTCAAGCGAATGGTGGCACAGATGCAGACCAGGATACCTCAGCAGAAACGAAACGAGTCGAGACACCTGAAGAACCCCAAAATATCAGCGGAAGACTAACGTCCGCCGCGCGCAAACAACATGGTTTAGTTATTGAGGACGAATCTCCCATCACAAATGTGATGTATCTCGAAGGCGGATACTTTCTGATAGCTCTCCAAAACAAATACAGAGAGTACGAAATACGGGCGTGCAAATATGGAACTCCCAAGCAAAGCAGGTTTGTTATCGTTACCATCAATTTGAGCAAAGAAACCTCCCACAATAACAATCGGTAATTCTAAGGTTGGTCCTGGTCTACAAGGCACCATTTACGGACATGCGTCTCTCAACTTCCGGGAAGTACCTTCTTGCGGGTGCAACAGATGGGATGACGTGCATCCGCAAGTTCCGCCTGGAGGATATCCTTCTATATCGATGGACGGGGGGACACGAAGTATATGCACAATATTCGCAAGCCTTTGATGAGGAAGAAGCCAGTGCCGCCGCACGACGTGCAACAGAGCAAGCAGCTATAGTCGAAGAACCTGACTCTACAGACGATTTAAGCCGAAACGTAGATGTACCCGGCCAATATTGGTTCGGTCATGCACATAATAGCAAGAATGGGAGGATTACCAGTGTGGCCGCCACTTTTGATGATGCGTTCTTTGCGACTACAGGAGCAGATGGCGGCTTATTCGTGTGGAGAGTTAGCATGGAAGATATCAAGAGCAGCGAAGGTGATCTCTCAGCGATAATTACACTAATCCCACATGGATCCTCACCAATGTTTTTTTTCAACAGCCTATGAAGGTTCCGAATTGATCGAGATCGATCAAGGGAACATGGTAGATGACATCGTTGATTCCAACGCCTATTCCCTGCAAGAAGCCAAGGTCAAATCCGAAAAAGATAAAGAAATTGAGGACGCAGAGAACAAGAAGCAGGTACAACCATGAATACATTTCTATGAAAATTAGTGAACATTGAGGGTACTATCGTTTTTCCTCGCTCTAGGTGACGAGAGACGACATCCAAGAACTACGCAACGAGTTTTTGAAACTAGTGACAGAGAACGAAAAGGCACCTCCCGAGCAACAAATAGCTCGCACGGCCGTGACGATAGATCCCGATCTTCAAGCCGACATAGAGCGCGAATCCGAAGAGAAAATCCGCCTAGTCCGCAAGGAACTGGAATGGATCTCAGAAAAAGAATCGATCATTCCAAACAAATTACGCAAAACTTTCTTGGACGTTCTTCAAACTGAGCGTATTGAGATACGGGCGTTCAAGGTTTGGAATGCCTAAGTGTTGACAGTGACCAAACTGATGGCCAAGCTTAATGTCTTGTTTTTGACTAGGCAAACCACATTGTCGCTACATTCCGTACAACCAAGCTAGAGCAATCCGTTGAGGTTGCGCTTCAACCCCTTACGAACGGTGAAGGTCGAACTTCTCGGACTGTTGGATATGTACGTACCTTCGCTGTTCTCCATGTCCACTTCGATATCAGGGCTCAACGCTCCTCTGTTGTCAATGCAGGCAAGGGAGCATTCTGCCGGTCAAGCACATAGAGGCGACATGCCCGAGACTGTCTCACACGAATCCATGAACCCGTCCAAAAAAGCCGAAAAGGTTATTGCTATCAATGACTTTCCAGCACAGAACTGAACTAACCCGTTAGCTACGCTACAGCCCGCTGATGCTAAAAGCAAGCTAGAAGCCCGTAAACAACTCCGGGCGGAACGGGCCAGTATGTGGAAGGAGCTCATGGACGCCAAGCCTGACGAGAGTTACGAAGACCCTCGAGACGTAGCAGCAATTCGATATGCTGAACAGCATATGGGGGATTACAAGCTCAAGACTGGAGAAAAGTACATCGTTCCGGAGAGTGAGAGAGTTGATGCTGATAAGAAGCGGAGACAGATTCTATTGCTTAAAGAGAGTGTATTCTCGTTGAAGGAGGTAAACGGTGTTCTGTGAGAGTCACTTCCTTTTTTTCTTGCATCTGGAACTGGCTTTCTCCTTCAGCAATTCAACCAAAAAGTTTTGAGCCTCCGGGACTGCAAGAAATTTCTGGTCGAGCAAGTTGATATTCAAAACCGTCAGCTTGAAGAAATCAACGCAGAATTGGTTACTCTTGGAGTAACTGTCGAGGACAAGCTATGGACTCCCGCAATGGAGGTTCGTTACTGGTTAGCGTGTAGGCTTTTGCTTCTGAATGTCCTCAAATTATCAATGTCTTCTCAGGCATCCGCTTATCCAGAAAACCGATATAAAGTGACAGCAGCGGATATTGCTCAATTCCAAAAAGAAGACGCACAAGCCGTCAACGCTGCAAGAGGAAACCAGGACGATCTAATGGGAGGTTTCGGGAGCTCTGCAGTTCAAAGCAAAGAGGCACCACCTACTGGTGCCGCAACCATGGCAAAAAGTCGGCCCACGACCCAACAGCACCCACCTCTTTCTAGGGGAGCCAGTGCAATTGGAATGGGACTGCCACCAGATTCCAGACCAGTTAGTGAGGCTCCTGCCCTTATCAGGACTGCTAGTGATGCGGAGACTGCACAGCAGAAGTCTCCCTTGGAGATTAGGGAACAGGAGATTAAACAGAAGGAGTTGATATACAAGAAGAAGAAGATTGTTTCGGTGCGATGGGATTTTCTATGGAATTCGTCATCTGAAGACCAATGTAACATGTCGGATTGCACTTTCTCTAGGCAATCGATCAAGCAATCAAGAGCTTTGACACCTCACTCGACAGGTTGGTGAAAGAGAAGGTTGTCCTTGAAGGAGGTGAGCGATCTCGATGCTCGTCACAAGCTCTCCATTCTTAACTGATACGGAACCTCCCAGATCTCAAATCCGCGGACATGAAGCTCCTCCTTCTCTACAGAGAATGGGTACTCCTCAAAGAATTCGAAAAGCACGATCGACACTTGGCGGACAAACTAACACAGAAGCGAAACGAAAAAGACGAGATAGATGGCAAGGTTTGAAAAGTATCCGGTCTGTTAACATTAACCTGAACATAACTGACAGCATTGGTAGATCAAAGAATGTCAAGAGAAGCTTAACGCCAAAAAGTCCGAAATCGAACAGTTTATCAAAAAAGAAAAAGAAGTACAAGAAGAATTCCGTAAGACTCTGGGTGAGAATAATCGATATGAGGAATTCTTGACCAGAGTTTTCAGGAAGAAAATTAAACGAAGCAAGGTAATTGAACAAGTTCTTGGCCCACAAGTTTAATCTGCATTTGACACTCTCATCATAATACACAGAAAAAGACTAAACCAGAGGGAACGGCTCCCAAAGGAGAGGGCCCTAATGAGGACGAGGATGAAGTTGAAGAAGAGGAGGATATGGATGAAGATGAAGACGACATGGATGACTATGATGATGAAGAATCGGTCACATCCGAAACAGATTTGGAGGGTGGTGAAGAATGCCCACCCGACTACGATCGGGCCTCATTTGCGAGAGTGTTAGAGTTGAGAGAGGAAAGGCTTGACCAAGAAGATATTTTAGCAGAGATACAAAAGGCTGTTGAGGTCATTATCGGCTGCTTGACTGAGGGAATGACTATGATTTTAAATGTATGGCGGTGCAACGTTATAGGTTCTCAAGAAGGAAAACGATGCCCTTATCAAAAAAGAGAAAATTATCGATATGGCCCTGCGAACCACTGAGAGCGAAATTCAAGAGTTCCAAACACAAAAGCAGCAGAAACTGAACGAACTCGATGTCGTGGTAGGTGTCCTGGCGAGCCCTTCTAATCCAAATACCCCATTGCAAATCTTTTACATATCCTCCTTTCAATGCATTAGGTTCCTTTGCGCCTCCATCAGATGCAATATCTGGAGCGCAATACCCTGCCAACGGACTTGTCACCAGCTCTGGTATTTGTCAATGAAGGGTTGTCTAAATTACGGAACCGTATCAAGGAGCTCCAACAAGTATGATCTTTGCTGTAACATCTCTCGCATGATACAAGCGCTAAAATCGTCTGACTTATTTTTAGGAAAAAGCGGATATCCGGAAACAGCACAAGGAATTAAAGAAGATGCACGTCAGCCTGATCAAAAGCCGAAAGGAAAAGCAACTGAAGGTTAATCAAGAACATCTAAATCATTTTTCATGCATTTTGCTGACTCGCTTTCTTCATTATGAAGCTGCAAGAGCTAGAAGCTCGGGCAACAGACGTCCAGATGCTCAAATTCGGTCACATCATCGACTTGGAAAAATTGGAAAGAATGGGCGTGAACAAAGGTGCAGATGAATTGCGCGAGAAGCTTGCCAAGGAAGACGCAAAGCGCTTGAAGGAAGTCGAGGAATTGGAGGTGTGAGCCTTTCGTAAACGGCTTCGGGAGTGGCATCTAAAAACGTTGCGTATGATCTTCCAGGTGCAATTGAACCGGCTAAAGGAAGAAATTACTGATGTTACAAGGGAGAATACAGTTCGGTTAGAGAGTCTTGTTGACCTGACCGACGCGCGACAGAAGCTTGAAGAGCAGCTCAATACCAGCCAGCTTTCCGCGGTAAGTGTTTCGAAACTTCCCTCGCTCAAGGCGAGCAGCAACTAATGCAACACGTCAATACGCTAGACGGCAGAATACTCAGGTCCTCAACGCAAGGACGTACAAGAACGGGAAAAATTAGTAACTTTGGTGCATACCCAAGCCCAAGAGATCGAGGACCTTAAACGGGAAATTGAACTGCTTATACGAAAACCCATGCGACACCTTCCCCCCGTCCTTCGAAGTCGTCTACAGACGCAATCACAGGGACCCCCCGTACAAACAGGTGGGATGGCTACTGGGGAGGGAATCGTGTTCGGAGCCTTTGATGCGCAGAGTGTACCAAATGCAGCAGAAGCAATTTCACAGGAATAAATACATCCTGGAGTACAAGCCGCCAGCGCGGGCGCTGAGGCACACTATTTTGCTTAATAGTACTAGGACTGTTGCATGCGTAACCTAGCTAATGGATCTGTATGTTCAAACTGCACCTCTTTTAATCTGATCTATATCATCTAATGTCACAAGTGGTGATACGCGGTCGAGCATCTCCTTCCTCAATCCACGTTTGATAATGTTTATCGTTTCGCATGTTGACGGAAGTTCGATAGGAGGGCTTTCAAATTTTCGACATACTTAAATATTACCCGAAACCTCAGAAATTCATGGGTGCCTCATACCTTCCGTCATTTAAATGGATAGCACGAATAGGTAAGACGGCTCGCGATGTGCCTAACATCATGCTGGTCAGCTATTACAAACCAGGCACTGATTGAGGAATTCCGACTCACTTGTAATGAATGCTCCTAGCCAAATGGCAGCCTCAGAAGCTTTCGGAAACTCAAACCGAAATTCGATGCTCTCCTGTTCACAAACGTGACGAACCATACGGAGAATCGTACCTAGCAGAACGTACTCCAATGGTGCGCACGCTACGTAGGGCTTTCCCCCAGAAGAAGCGTCTGCTAGCACGGCGCAGAAGTTGGATGTCAGTCCCTCGTAAATGTTAAGATGCGGATCGGTTAGAATGACTTCATTGATGGTTGGAGACAAATATTTTTCTAAAGCAGAGCGGTCGCTTGATATTTGGAATAAGCATGTGGTAACTGTACACTGCACGAGTGATGACCCACTCACGCAACCCAACGAGAATCCTTCGCGGTGGCATTCTTTCTTGGCATGCCGTAAACTATAACATCCGTTTTCTCCGCTTTAGGTTGGATGAGTTCATCGCAGTGTGCAACCAGCTTTGCACCTTCCTAATGCGAGAATACGAGATACCAGCGTTGGAGATGGCAAGCAAAAGGCGCAATCAAGAAAGAGGTCCACGGGACCATACTTTTGAAGAATATGTTATAAGCACCGTCACTTTAGCCTCGGTTTGTCCAACAACTCGGGATACAGATGAGGCCAGCCATTCTGCCAAAGCCTTCTTCATCAATGGTACAACAAATTTTGGTAGTTCTTCAGGATTCCGGAAAGGAGACATGGCTTCGACAACAACCGCAGGCTCAGCCGGCTCACTTTCACCAGTGACCACTGGACATGTGACGACTTGGCCACTGTCAACGTCAGATTGTGGCGGTGGGACTGTGAATTTGATATCACTAACGGAGGAGCATAGGCGAGAGAGGTGTGCGGGAAGATCAAGGAGATACAGAGTGTTTAGGGTGCGTCCGGCAGTGTAAGCACCTGCGAAAAAGTGAGACGTGGTTCAAATGGTTTTGAGAGCTTTGGGAATGGCTGACCAGGTGGATATTGCAAAAGGAATCCTTTGGCTGTGTCATTCGTAAACCGAGTCGTAAAGATGGGAGGGTTCAGAGACGGAGTAGCCTGACACTGTTCGCCAGTTACGCCTGCCTTGAGTTCAATAACAACTGTGTAACGACCAAAATGAGGGCCAGAAGCCGGTCAACGGGCACTAAGTCCGTCTACTTGTCAGCTCTGCTTACCCGCCTTCCAAGGCTTCGCGCTCTCCCCAGAGGACATGAGAGATTGTGCCGACGATCTGCAAAGTTGGCTGACGGTGTATGGCGACGAGACAAAGCACGTGTTCCGTGCCAATGGGCTTTGGGATGTTCGTCAGTGGAGGAACTTACGGCCGGCAAAAGAAGCTTTACGCAGTCCCAAGCGACGGCACGTCCTGGATCATGAATAAGAAGACGACGCCAACGACAATGAATTTCGTCCTCAGCGATACGCAACAGTTATATTCGATGTGATTACGTAAGCGACATTACTGATGACTCATCAGTCATGGAGTTGTTCCTACTGGGGCTGCACACCAACTTGGACGTCGCATTTTGTCTTTGATTCCTCCAAAAATACCAGAACCGCAGCTGCTGTGGAATCATCTGGCATGTCAGAACTCTCTAACTCGACACCACAACAACAGAGTGATTCTCATTCACTCCTTGAATCATCGGTTCTCGCTTCCCCTGTTGCGGTGATTACGCCCGTTGGAGCACACCCGGAAGTAGCAAATGTTGAGGAGAGCATCGTGTTGGGGAGAGAGGATTCCTCTGCTTCTGCCCCTAGACCGTCGTCTGAGATCAAGAGTTGTGATGCATCTGGCGACCCAGGCGCACAACCTACTGAACGTTCGCCAACTCCATTAGATCAACGTCGAAGAAGGTAGGTCTGAAGTTTGCGACTCTACTTGTCGGAAGTGCGAATGATTAAGTCTTGTCATTGGAACAGCTTGCTCACAATTGCCGCCAATCAAGTCCATATTGGAGCGCACGAACATTCTATACGACCAACTGAAGGTATCTTCAATGCTCAAGAAGAGCGTATCAGAGAAGTAAGCAGCCCGTAAATGGCAGAAGTGGCAGCGCACCAAGGAACATCTGGGACTCACCGGATTTTTCCAAGGACATCATTCGGATGATTGTACAATACCTTCACGATGAAGGTTATCATGCCTCCAAAATGACGGTACTGGATGAAGCCAACGTCAAAACATATGAACGTGAAGAACGCCAATCTGATATTAGAAGAATGCGTAAAGCAGTGCTGGGTGGGTGCTTTTGCTGATGGTGGGTGTATTTATTGGTTCAACTTTCATCTCATTTTAGTTATTGATTGGGTGCTATCCTCTCTAATCTATTAGACGGCGATTGGGCTGAAGTCGACAGACTCTGCACAAAGACCCTAATGAAGAATCACAAGAGCTTTTTGTACGCTGCGTATAAGCAGCAATATCTGGAATACATTGAATATCGGGAGATACAAAAGGTGCGATGCTACAGAAGAAACCCGAAGCGGTGGTCCCTGCCATCTAATTCCTGTATGCCTAGGCATTCACTCACCTCAACAAACGGCTAAAGCCACTCGAGCACTTGCAAACAACCCCGAATGAATTCAAGGATCTTTGCTATTTACTTACTGGAAAGTCGGTACACGACGCCCCGTCATTTAAAAACTGGGAAGGAATAGGTCCAGCAAGGTGCCGTTGTAATGGTCACGTTTTCACTGCGTCAGGCTCCTGTGTGCTCACCTGTCTCTATAGAGAGAAGCTCGCGGAGCACTTCCAGAACATGGTGGATTTTGAAGCTACCGACCGTGAAGGTGTGGAGTGAAGCCCGTTGCTCGATATCGGCCATCATTGATGGTTCTGTCTTTCTTGAACAGGATCCGTTTACGTTCCTCCGCAACGCTTACTCACTATGCTACGACAAGCCGTCGCTTATCAAATTGAGTCATCACGATACCATCCACGCATAGCTCCGCGCGTGACAACGCTGTTGGAGGATTATCATTCCCTTATTATCCCTAATGCTGTACGAAGTGTGTTTAGTGGACACAAAGGAAACGTCAAGTGCGTCGAGTTCATTGGCGAGGAGGGCTTGTCTATCGTCTCTGGCTCAAGTGACAATACTTGTCGAGTGTGGGACACAGAAACTGGAGAATGCCAAGCAGTCCTCGAAGGACACACGTCACGTATTTGGGACGTAGCATCTAGTAAGAATGGGTCGACACTTGCCAGTGCATCTGGAGATGGGACCGTGAAACTTTGGGACGTGAAGCAGAACAAGACCCAGTGTTCATCCACATTTGAAGAGGGTAGCGGGGATGTTTATTCCGTCAAATTCCATCCTGCCGGTCGACACATTGCTACCGGTGGTTACGATAAGATAGTAAGACTGTACGATATTGAACGTGGTGCCGTAGTGAAGACGTTTGCCGGGCACCAGCTCTCGGTGTCTCAGACAATATTTAGTCCTCTTGGGAACCTGATCATAAGTGGATCAAAGGACAATACTATTAAATTTTGGGACATAGTGTCAGGTAGGAGATTATGCTAATCCCTTCCGCTGGGCGTCCGATTCCTGGTATAAACTAGCATTCTCTTGCAGGTCTATGCATCAGAACTATTACATCTCACTTGGGAGAGGTTACGTCTGTGGAGATGAGTTCGAACGGCACCCTACTGCTAAGTAGTTCAAAGGATAACTCAAATAGGTTATGGGATGTCCGCATGGTAAGGCAAACCACGACCGTGCCTCGGTTTCAAGCTGAAAATGCTAATGTTCTTCTGTCGGATACTTCAGCTTCGACCGATACGAAAGTTTAAGGGCCACCAAAACACGTCCAAGAACTTTGTGAGGGCTGGATTTGCCGGCGATGCCCTAGTGGTGGGCGGTTCTGAGGTGCGCTAATCCTTAGTCAACCGTTTATAAAACAAAAAGTGCTGAATTTCATTGTTGCAGGACGGTATTGTTTATATATGGGACGCTGCTAAAGGTGACATCCTTCAAACTCTTCGCGGTCATCAAGGCATAGTCTATAGTGCTGCATGGAATTCGCGACAGAGCTTGTTTGCCAGCTGTTCTGATGATCGGACCGTACGGACGTGGTGGTTTGATCAGGCTCAACCGTTGTTTGAAGCTTGAATGGGTACAAAGGGATTGTTGGGAAGCATATTTTCACCCTCTCCTTCTGCAAATGTAATTCAGGTCCCTTGTTGGGTCCTTACATTAAAAATATCGGGATATGTTTACGCTGACGCCAGCCGCGTTTCACCACTTTGGTCACGTGTACCCTAGCGACAATGCGACCAGCAACTTCCGACATTCCAAACTTAACAAAAACGGGCCATCTCCACTACCGACAAGTCCTAGTGCAGGCTTAACCACATATACTACTGGCTTTATAAAGGGCTTGACGTGGTTCTCGTGGCCAAGGGTGCGGTCTGGTAACTTCCATTCGAACGGCAGTTGAGATAAACGCGGCGGGGATGGCCACAGCAACTTTCTGGGAGAATGGCAGTATAAACCTGCACTGGGACGTAAAGGGAAGCTCGGAGAAGGACTCCTTACGACGGGCAAGCGTAGACAGTATTTCTGAGTAAGTGGACTGTGTCACACTCTGCACGGGGATCTCTATATTTCGGCACTTTTGAAGATTTGCTTCCAATATGTGCAAACGAAGCAAGACTCAAATTGGCATGCTTGGCGACATTGAGGCCTCCCAAATCAACTAAAGAGGCATTGCTGTCAGTTACAAGCCTCGTCAGGCACTTTTTGTATCTTGTCTCGAGTTGTACGGCTTCCATCTATAATTACCTAAAGTTGTCTTCCATTGTTTATCTTCGCTTAGCCATAAGCCCAACCACGCAATGTCCGAGGATCCAGCTTCAAAGATATTTTCTGGTCTGTCAGAAGATGAACGAAATAATCTGGTAATTGGTACACCCTTGTTCTTTCACATTAACTATGTTGCCGAGCTTTCGCTGCGGGGATGCCCCAGTTGGAGAGATGGGCTATATATTGACTATCCCATATGCATGAGTGGATATTTTGGGGACCGCTGACCGTCCGGATTTGACGTCGATGAATCTTTTCCCTCCAATATCTGACCTTTTTGAACAAATGCTTGCCGCATTTTAGGGCCGTCTGGCATTCGAAGATCTCCTGTCCGAGTGTGTTCAGGAGCTTGCTTTTGAAATACACAGGGAAGAAACGAGAAAGAAGGCAGTTTGCCAAGTATGTCACACAAGGCAAGTTGATATTCAGCTTCAAGATATTACAGCGATTTTCCCTGCAGCCAAGTTCTGATGTCCTATATTCTACTGCTGATCCACAGATGTCTTTCATATGGTACGACGGACTTTTTCTCTGGATTTTAACCACATCAGATTTTACTTGACGAGATCCTTTTTGACCTATTCATTTCCAATCGTTCGCAGCTTCCCCTGGTCCTGGTAGTGACATATATGGACTCCCCTTGGGAGATAAGAATGCGGTCACGGACAAATTCAAATGTTATAAGTGCAATAACTGGTACCCTGCGCAGCGATATGCTCCCCATCTAGAGAAATGCCTTGGCTTTGGAGGTCGGACCAACTCACGGTCATCTAGCCGAAGGTATACTGATGATGGAGGCTTCGAATCTCATCAAATGGCGCTGAGTAACATTCCTTGCGGCGCGCCTGCTCCCGATAGACCGGGTACTGAGCGTGCGTCGGCATCCCCGTTTGGGCCTGACTCCGATACCGAATCGGGTACTATGAATGGCGAGAAAAGAGGCGTCAAGCGCAAAGAGTCACCATTGAGAAAATCACTTGGAAAGAGAATGAAATTATGTATGAAGGCGCTGCTTGGTTTTTGCTTACGACTTGGCTCTATATTGAGACTTCTTTCGGTATAGCTGCAGCGGACTTTCCTGGCCGTATTTCAGTGGTAGGGCCCCGTCCATGCGATCCTCTGGAGCTACGCATTCGCTTATTCTTGTATCTCGTCTAGCCAACGCGTGAGCCGGTCAACTCATCCCCATTAAGATCGTCCTCACCCATTCGTGAGGCATCACCCGATGTGTCACCGTCCCTAGTTGGTATGTTTGCGAATAAAACGATACCTACTATACCTCTTGTAGAGGATTTCATTGGTAAGTATATGGCACTGTACATTTTCTGTGAACGGAAAATGAATCGCGTTTGTTCTTGTACTGATTCTCTGCACTCACTGGCTGTCTCTTCTAAAATCTGTCTCAAGATATTGATGGCGATGCTGACGCGTTGGGTAGTGAGGAGGATGACTTATCCCATGACTAGGTACGGTTGTCGTTGCCTTACAAACGATTGCAAACTGGCACTCCATGCATTGTAATTGGCGTGACGCGGTTGCGTTGTCATGGGGTCGCGGCTGTTGAAAGGAGGAGTTAGCTATGTATTTATTATCGGCTCAAGTTCTGTACATAAATCAAATGGTGTCATGTTTTTAAACGCCGCGACAGGATGGCAGTCTAGTCTGTCCATGATGGTTTATGTGGGTGCGATCCAGTATCTACTAAATAACCTCAACCGGCTACTACAGCTTCGCAGCGGCCAAAAGATCGGCCACCAACTCTATCATGACAGCTCCACTCCAGGCCTGCGTAGGACAACTCCCTCCGCAGAATCCACCATTTTCGTTGGTCAGCTCGGGTAGTCCTGCATATGGACTTTGCGTACTGTCGAGGATGTGATGCTTGTGGCGGAGGAGAACACGCTGAATATAGGCGTACACAGAGTCGACCTACAAATAGGAACACTTTGAGTACTAATCAAGTCATGAGCTTCTTCCTGATGTCGACAGCCCACCTTGCTTGGATCATGCCCGGGTGCTTTGGTATGGAAGTACAGATACGCGCGAAGGAAGAATCCTAATGGATACACCCATTCCTGAAATAGACCCATGCGTCGGCAATCCTCATCCGGCTTTTCTGTCATATATGTACTCACCGGACCCTGATGATAGTTGAAACCATGAGCAACCGTGGCATCTGTACCATCATTCGCGTTGTCGTACACCCCGCGGTAAGCCCAATCGCGTGGGTCCAGCGTCTTGATGCCTGTGTAAATCAAGTTGTGAGATCTCATTGATATACTCATGCATTGAATGAAAGCATGGTGCATACCCAACGGACCCACAAGCTGCTCCTTGACAACATCAAGTGCATGGCGGGCATGATCCGGATTAAACATTTCCGGAGCCTAAAAGGATGAATTGTCAGGGCGCAACAAGCGCGAAGTATATTCTTGGCCCAGGGCAAGCCGACTACTTACCACAACCATGGCAATACAGAAGTTTGGACGTAGCTGGAATCCCATAAAGTCTCGCATACCTCCAACCGTGTCTCTGTATATCCCACGTCGATGAACAAGACTAGGATTGTCGATGGCGTATTCCGGATCTTGATTTGGATCTACAACAAGTCAATGTTAAGACCGCTCGCAATTTTGAACCCTTCATACAAGGATGTCCTACCTGTGGGTACGTAGAACTGCTTTTCGAAAGAGGACTGAAGCATCGTATTCCAAGATAGATAGGTAACCAACTTGTCGTGACCATTGCCATCTGATGCATAGGCACATGCGGTAGCTCGGTCAGACTAGATTTGCGATGTTCACTCCATTGCATGGCGACCTACCCTTGATCAAAACAGCTTCCCACGTCCACCACTTCTTCCCAAGTCCCTTGCCGAGGACATCTTCTACAACCCATTTCAATGCCGCTTTTGCTAGCCCGCAAATTTCAACCGCGGCGCCGTCCCGCGGTGTCGCTGGGACACCCTTGATTCCGGCCTTTTCCGAATCACCCATTTTGTCCATCCAAGTCCCACAGTTCCATCTATTGCCGCCGACTACCAATCCATCCATTTGCCAGTCCACACGCGCCTCTACATCAAATCCTTCGCTTCGCATGGCGTGATCGAGGTTCGCCCCAGCGTTCCATTCACGGAACTTGATGCCGCGTGCATGCCGCTCCAACAATTCATGGCATAATTGTGCTATTGTGTTCCGGTGGACAAATGCTCTGGATGGATCATCGCATGGACAATAAGTATCACCTTGTCCATCGTCATCTTCGTCAGCGACGGCTAGATAGTCAGGATTTCTATATCTTCGCCGCGGAGTAAAACGCCGTGCGACCTCCATGCCTAGAAAAGCATATCCCTCGGGCGATAGTCTACAGTATTCTGCAACACTATATAACCACCACCAAGCTGCATCGCGGGCATTGTACCGCGGCATAATGCCTTGATCGAGAAGATTAGGTATCAATCCATGGCGTAATGTCGATCCAAATGCTATCAAATGGGCTCGAGCAGCATGGTAATGTCCAGGGCGCAAAATCATGCCTCTTAACGATATGAAGATGTCGCGACCCCAGCACCGCATGTATTGGGTTGCAAAGTGGGGCAATCCGGCCGCTAGTGACGGATTCCTCTTCTTCTGACCGTCAGGAGGACCGGAATCTGGAGCAACAAGATCCAATGGGTATTGGGCTGGAACCAATCCAGTCGACGAGACGCGGCCGTACAGTTGAAACGTCATCATTGAGCATGCATTGTTGAATGCTTCCAAGGATGACTTTCGGTTGCCAGCTATTTGACAAATGTGAAGGCGTGATGCGTCCATCGTCAGCGCGCGATACCGCAAAGCCTGGTAGGCTGAGCAAACCACGAATGTGAAATATTTGGGGGAGAAGGAGGGTGATAGCTTTTTAACGAGCGCCAATCGGTCCGATAGCCATGTTCGAAGAGCTGTGAGGGCAGGGTACATTTGCAAATGCCTGTGAGGTTGAAGTTAGTGCGGTAGTCGCTACTTTATGGTACTTCAAAGCGTACCTTTTCAAACGGGCCACAATGTACTCTGCCATCCATGGGCCGCTGCGCAAGTTTCCAAATACGGGATGCCCCAGATCATTATTTCGCGCAACTGGTTGTGAAGCTGAAACGAACCCTTGAAGACCACAATAAGATAATCGTCCATATCCTGGGACGTCATAGACGCTGTCGCCTTAAACATCTCAAGTTAGTCCAATACCCGGGATTTGTTGTGGATCTTACTCACCAGTCGTGTCCTCCTCCTCTGCAGCAGAGCGATAGAGTGCAACGTTGATGTCAAGCATATCTAAACCCTTCACAGCTTCCCACAAACCGGGTGGCCACTTGGTCTTCTTATCGCCATACCAGAGATGTCCTGATCCAAGCACATCCCAACCCAGTTTCACCATAACCTCAATGCCTTCGTTGGTGCGGTCCATCCCCAGCATGCTCCAGAGACTTGCAAACACACCGGGAGATAGCGACAATCTTCTTGACGATACTGATATGGTCATGTCCTGAGATACCCGAGGTTCGTCTTTTCCGTTTCCGACTATTGATGTCCGATAAAGTACGATGGATCCAGGTCTGAACGTGTCTTTGTCGATGGTAATTACTGTTTGCATGTCACCATCACCACCGGTAGCCTCCTCCCTCGCATAGGATTTTGTAGTAATCGTGGTTGAGAATGTCAACGTTGATGGAAGACCAGATATCTTCCCTACAACCTGACGAAAACCAGGTGCCGGAATATCGAACGTGTGGTACATGGCAGTCGGTGATTGGAGCGGAAGCAGACCATCGGCATTACCCGGATCATGAGGCTCGTTTTCCCAGTGTGTTGGAGTATGTACGTCTGACGGTTCGCCTTGAACAGTGAGGGTGCCAGATTCCAGAACATGTACAACTTGATTACGCAGAAAAATGGGGGAATGTACTAGATTCGTGCACAAGATTATAATGATGTTCCATCATTTTACGAGTTATGGGATGAGAAACCATACCGTCTTCGTCATGGTGATGATGGAAAGCTGTCCGGGCAATAAGCAGATATCCTTCGTGCGTGACGGGATGCAGGCGATGGATGGAAATGAACTAAATTATATTAGTAAAGACTTGAGAATTTCAGAGCGGTGCCTGCACTCACATCATGTTCTTGGTGGACGTGAATTTCAGAATACCCTTCTCTCGCCATCTTCAGATGGACGTTATATAGTACTGATTTCGCTTTTTATAGGAATGCCACGTCAAATGAATGCAGATGAAGTCTCACGTTAGACTAGTCACGCCACGCACCTGGTAAAATACCGTCGTTGAAATCAGGGACTCGATACTTTCGTGACTCTGTAACAAGATTCAGCAGTTCCGGGACAATCTCGTCATATCCCATCACACTGCCAACCGCACAGCTTGACATTGCGACGATTGCAGCATTCGGTAGCGTATCCGCAGCAGTGCGCTTTTGATGTGGCGTTTCATTGTCATGAGTACTAAATATGATAATTAAGTGCTCAAACAGCTGACGCATCATCCCATGCAGTAGCTTACCAGTCCATGAAGAGTGCATGAGGTGCCGAACCCTTCACATCAACCAAGATCTCTTCCTCCTCGGCGCTTGAGGTAAATACGTTAGAATTCAGATCATGTCCAAGAATGTCTAGCGGAAAGTTTTCTGGTGGGAATGTTAACGATCCTGCCATAGACAGACTTGGATGAGCACCAAAAACAACAGACACAATGCTGATCATTCTCATACCGACGGGCTGTCCACCATATCGATGAACCAGCCGACTCAGCTCGTGCGGATCCCAGGCATTCATGGCCTCTCGAATGAGCGAGTTGATGCCCAGTTTAGAAACAAACATGATGTCCTTCTCCTCTGATCCAGTGAACAACTCCGCAAACACGTATAAGTCTGGGTTGACCCTTCGACCGGCATCCAAAAGCGCTGACGCAACATGTAATGGGGTTGAATGGCAATTATCAATACGTAAGCCGTCAAAGAGACGAGCCATTTTCTGCGTGTACGCAATCTGGTGCTCCCAAAGCCAAGGGTTATCTTCCTGCAGCAAATCGAGATGTAAAGTTTAACGTGACGCTCAAGGATAAGGACCCGGGAAATCTTTCCCAAAGAAATACACGCATGTTCATACTGGCTTGTCCCCGTAGCGAAGCTTCACGCAATCACTCCAAGCAATTACTTCTCGTCGCAGGTAGGATTTCGAGCCCGCGGCTGCAAAGTTAATCAAAGGGTCGGCATTCCAGATCCAGCCGTTGTTTGCTAATACAAGCTCGTCTGCATGTCGAGATGTCGTTACTTCATTACGAGGCAACCTCGTGAAATAGGTATCAACAAGAGGCTTCCTAAAGGACGCACAAGTGTCAGATCGAGTACGGTTCCCGTCCCCCATGCCAAATGCTGCTGCACATACTCTCTCGAAATTGCGCCGAGTTTTGGTCCATGGGGCTCTATCCGGAGAAATCTTGCACGATTCGTGATATTTTCTATAATCGCAACCACATCCGCATCGTGCTCCTGGTACAACGGAAGGTTGATCTCATTCAGGATAGCTTCGTATCGTGATATTTGTGTTTCCAAATCCTCCAGGTGCAAGTCCACTGCTAATTTCTGGATGAACTCTGCAGCCACTTCACTGTTGATTGTCTTTGCGTATCGACTGCCGTCTTTGGCATCCATTAGACAATCGTGAGACAGTAGTTGGGCTTGTCCTTGAAGGGACAAAATGCTTAGGTTCCGGGATGAGTACCGATTCTGGTCACGAGAACGTCTCTGGGATGAGAGTACTTTTCGCATTTCGGCTACTGCTAATAGAACATCCACAATATAAAATTCCCATAGCTTCACCCGAGGTATGACCTTGGATTTGACAACATCAAGAACTCGCTGCAAATCCTCTTCAGTGTGTATGGCCGCCGGCTTCCCATACTTTTGCACCAGATCATCTGAGAACTGAAGTAGCGCTTCCTCGAGCTCGTATGCGGGCCGAAGATGCGGTGACGTTTTCAGATTATAACCTACGGGGAAGAGTGCAAGTTCAGGTTTAAGATTTGGGCCGCTCAAGTGTTAAACAGTAAAAGCAACCTGCTTCAGGATGCTCTTGTAACCAGCTACTATTGCAAGCTGTATGGTTCCACACTATATCCGTGACGCTAAGGATCCCATTTTCCTTCCGAATCTTTTCTAGGGTATTCCCCAAACTCTCCTCTTTCTCCTTTTCTGATAACCTTGCATCAAATAAGTCATCCGAAAGGGAGAGTTGATCATATATGCTGTATGGTGAATTGGAGGTTCCTCGCGCGTTCATCGGAGCAAAATGGACCATATTGTAACCAGTTTCCGCAAAAGCCGAAAAATATGGTGGCCAGTGCGGAAGAGTGGGCATCCATTTGGGAATAACAGTCAGAACGGATACGCCATCCAAGGGTAGGAGGATTTTTTCCGGTGATTTGATTCTGGGATCATTCAAGGCGGTATTGGGAAGGTACAACCTTGGATCCACCACCAAGGCTCCTGGCGTTTTGGAACATGTTCGTTGGCCTGTCTGCCAGTTGTCATACTCCACATAGTACTCAAATACTCCTGGAATGCGTATCGTAATCTCAACAGTAGAATCTGCCAGACCTTCATTATGGAAGCTGCATGGAAAGAAAGCAGAGAAGTGCTCAAAAAAAAGCCGTCCTGCAAGATGCGAAGGTCAAATACACGAGTAACTCACTCCACGGACTGGAATTTACTTCTTTCAAAGGTTTCCCTAAAGATATGCACCACGTTGAGGTGATTGCTCAATTAGATCCCTCCAACTGGAACAATGAGAAGTTATCTGGCTCCAGAACAAGCTCACCCAGCAGCCGGATAATTCGTGTGAAGAGTGGGTTTTCGGGACGCAACGCAACCAGCTGTAATTACTAGACGCAGTACATATGGTTGTCTATCTACAGGCGGAGGTAACCGCACATACTAGACACGACAAAGGAAAAGTCGAGTCAGCAAGCAGGCAAAAAGTCAACTCTTATCTGTACGCCAAAGCTAGCTACAGTATATATAACAGGTACAAGACGGTCACTCCTACTTGATTCCCACCTTCTTTCGTTCTTCGGGAGACCCGTCGTCACCCAGCCGAAGGGTGAAAATGACTGTCATCTTGGAGGAGATCTCCAAAGGTTTGAGCAAAACGAGGCGCCGGAACCTGAGAGGCGACGCGACGCGTCGGATGTCTGGAATGAACCAGGATATTGTAGCTTGGAACCGGATTTACAGTTCATGGAATCTGACAACCATTGCAAAGCCTGACATCTTGGGGATTTCGGCCGATGCTTCATGGTGCATCACATTCCTGCTTACAATGTATTGTGGGAAAAGGAGTGGGGTAATCGACAAGATGGACTGGCGTCGCGCCCGTTGATGAAGAGGATACTTTTATCTTGGGCCGACGAGGGCTTTGAAGGCGCAAGACCCGCACAGATCAACGGCCATGGAGTATGGACGCTTACCTTGACCTTTTTGACGACAATGACGAGCGATTTGCATAGCTGTTACCGCGGCTTGTCATTGGGGTGTTGGTCTGATTGTTTCTCCAAAGTTGGAGACGATGATCGGAGTGCTTACCCAACATCAGTGACCACGTGAGGACATTCCGGACAGTTCCGCGGTTCAACAAGCCCTTTATTTCCTTCACCACAGTTGTGACGATCTTTGCATCTAGATTTGCAGAGAGGATGGCCGCAACAGCTCAAAAAGGGCCTGCACCCAGGACGTTCAGCCTTCAATCGAAGCTGGCGCGTCTTCCAATCCCGCCATTGGAAGAAACAGCTGAACGCTATCTGCAAACTCTGCGTCCGGTGCTCTCCCAGGAAGAATTCGCACACTCTGAGGCAGCAGTTCGCGAATTCATCAAGCCAGGCGGGCTGGGGCATACTCTTCAACAGCGATTACTTGAGCACGATAAGAATGAGCCCAATTCGTGGTTGGAGAGATGGTGGTTGAGACTAGCGTATCATTCGTGGAGGGAGGGCTTAATGGTCAACTCCAACTGGTATATGCTGGGGAGAGATCACCCGGAGACTCCAAAAGAGCTAATAACCGAGAAGAGCTCTGCGCGAAAGAATGGACAATACACAGGTTTCCAGTTGCGTAGGGCTGCTGGGCTCATTACCAATCTCTTGGATTACAAAAACTTGCTTGATACGTAGGTTCAACTCGATATCACATATGGTGAGGGCAAGTGCTCATTTACTCTTGCGTTTTGTAACAGCGAGACCCTCCCCGTCGACATGACCCGAGCTGGACCTCAGGACATGAACCAGTACCGTCACATTTTTGGTATCACGCGAGTGCCCAAAGCAGAATGTGACGTCAACGTTGGGTCTCACCCAACACATGCCAAGCATGTCGTTGTACTGGTTCGGGATCAAATTTACGCCGTTGATGTTTATGATGCAAACAATGGCGAACGAGTGTCGATCACGGATATTGAAAAGTGAGTGAAGGTCCGGTGCCGCTAATGACAGGGCATTACGTTGACCCTGACTTGTAGACAGTTGAAGACTGTTGTGCAAAGCGTTACACGATCGAAAGAGATGCAACCGCCAATAGGCTTATTTACCGCTATACATCGCGACAAATGGGCAGAGGTGAATAGGGCAATTGCAAATGCATGTGCTGTGGTTTACCAACAGAATGATTCGCGTAGATGCACAAGCATTTGGAAGACTTGAGCGCTGTCAACAGAGAATCTTTCAAAACCATTGAGACTGCGCTCTTCGCTGTCTCCTTGGATGATTACTGTTTACCGTTGCACGTAGAGTACCTTGCAAGTGAGTTTTTTTTACATTGACACGTGGAGATTGGATGCTGACATATCGCCGGACCCTATCTCCAGAAAACACTTTCCATGCCATGAACGGACACAATCGCTGGTTTGACAAGTCGATTTCGGTTTGCATGATGAATGATGGACGTACTGGCGTGAACGGGGAGGTAATGCCGTAAACTCGAGATAGATATTGTTTTGATTCCATTTAACGACTCCTGTTATCCAGCACTCTCCCTGTGACGCTTTGGTCCCGGCATTGATGGTCGACTACCTTGTCCAACAGTGGGTGTTTGATCTTACTGCCGTGCCAATGAATCGCTTAACTGAATAATCATTTCCAGCGAGCCTGCCCGTGATCCACCAACTGCAAAGTCGAACCCTGTGATGAGGCACCCGAGACTCCTGACATGGCAGATCGATGCAAAGATCACAGAGGGTCTGAAAGAAGCAAAGGTCTTTATTGAAAAGACCATTGCCGACAGCGATGTACGAATCTTGCATTACTCGGGATACGGATCAGACTTGATGAAGAAAAGTGGTTAGTGACAAGTTCAGTATTGGGCTTTCGCACAATGACCTGACCTTCTGTACACGACAGCTAAAGTGAGCCCGGATGCCTATATGCAAATGGCGTTACAGCTTGCATTTTACCGCCTGCACGGGAAGTGCGCTGCTGTGTATGAGACGGCGAGTACCCGACAATTTCTCCATGGGCGCACCGAGACTTGCCGCTCGCTGTCTTCTGATTCAAAAGCGTTTGTTGAGGCATTCGATCAGCGCAATGTTTCGGTAAGTGTGTAGCGATATGGAACGATCAAAAAGTTGATATTACTTACAGAGTGATGTTCACAGGCACAAGAAAAGTATAACCTGCTCCAAAAGGCCTGCACGGCTCATGTTAAATACCTTTCCATTGCGGGACAAGGACGCGGAGTGGATAGACACCTCCTGGGTCTACGAATGTGCATGAAAGATGGTGAAAGTGCAGAGATCTTCAAGGATCCTGCGTACGGCAAGTCAAGTTACTGGCAGCTGTCTACGAGCGGATTGTTCCCTGGTGATCGGATCTTAGGAACAGGGTTTGGCGCTGTGGTACGCAACGTTGTAACTCCATCTTTTGCATTCCTTAAAATCTAATGGTGTGCTCCATGCAGTACCCCGACGGATACGGCATGAACTATATGATTGCATCCAAAGTCATCAAAATCGGCGTCGAAAGCAAGTGCTCGTGCAAGGAAACTTCCAGTGGAAAGTATATAGAAACATTAGCTTCCGTTCTGACCGACATCGCTCAGATGTGCGTCGATGTGAACGGTACTGGAGATGCGAAAGCAAAACTGTAGACCGGTTTAGACGATAGTGTAGGACGACAGTGATAGCATTGTCTATTTCTATTGATTTCTATTGCAAGAATGGAATGAAAATCTCTTTATGCATTAGTTGCAAGCTGACGAGACTTCGTCTTTAAAAATGCGAATGCAAAAGAGATGTGGCGTGTGATAATACCTGATATACATTCATTTCTCTTCCTTTGTAAAAAGAATTAAATACAGCAAAAAACAAAAACCAGCAAAACAAGAAATGGCATGTCTACACTAAATCAAAAACAGGACATCACATTGAGATATCATCAACCTCAGCCCTTCAAAACGTTACCTCATTTCAAATGTAATTATAAAAAAAAGGAGACGGACATATAACCTCCACATTTATATGAAAATGACAGGTTTAAGCAACCCGAACCCTCTTCTTCGCCAATATCTCAGGCGAACTCACAAACCCATCATCGCTCATGGCTCTCTCTTGCAAAGACTCAATCGCGCCTTCGTTTTCCTTATTCGTTTCATCTTGCTCTTGATCCTCGGAATCAGCACTAGATCTTTGCATGCGCTTTTGTTTACGGGGAGGCGTTCGCGGCGGCTCGGCCCGCCCACGTTTTTGGCCCCGCGTCTGTCGTCCTTCGACGACCTGTGCCTGTGGTAGCTCAGGGGAGGAGCGATCTTCCTCCTCGTTATTCAAGCCCTGAATGGGCTTCTTGAGATTTCGGGGTGGAGGTTTGGCTTTCGGAGTGACTTGGTCTTCTTCCTCTGGAGTATTTGCGCGTGAGCTCCGCGTGCTGCCAGCCGACGTACGCGTATGGCGTTTCTTGTAGGTGGTTTTGGGAGGTGTTCGCGGTGTAGCATTCACGTCTTTGGCAGGTGCCTTAGCGGGTGTTGTCATCAACGGCACGTCGGCTTCTTCTGCATCCTCGAACTCCTCTTCCTGATCATCTTGTATCACATCTTCTTCCCCTTCCTCTTCATCAATCTCCCTGTAGGATGTCTTCCTGGCACTAGCGGAAGCTCTAGTCGACCGGCGCCTAGGAGCCGGTGTAACCGCTTCTCCTTCATCTTCTTCACCATCATCTTCCCTGGCTTTCTTGCGCCGACCGCGAGGCGTCTTCTTAGCTTTAGGCGTCGCATCCGAGTCTTCGTCTAATTTGTCATCTTTGTGGGCTTTTGACGCACGCTTTTGCCTAGGCTTGGCTGTTGCAATCTCGGGGGTTCCCTCTACAATTGCAAATATGCGTTCAGTGCACTGCGGTGACGTCAAACATGCAGCAGAACCTACCGCGACTAACAACTGCCTTGGCCTTGCGACCTCGTCGTTTTGTGGACGAGTCACCTTTCTCTAGGGCTTTGACGAAACCCCAGTAACCTTGCCAGTCTTTATCCGACTCGCCTGGCTTGAATCCTTTGGCACGCAACTGCTGAGAAATGTGTTCCACCCTGATTGAAAGACCATGAATATGCAGCTGGCATTATCGACATACTAGACAGTTAAGATACTCACACGTCCTCAACGCTTTCAATAATCTCATCGTCTTCATTCAAATCATTACCCCGCTTCAAAGTTCCAAGCTCGTGCACAATCTGCTGAACAGTGCCTCCAACAGCACCCCAAACTCTCCAACCTTCATTGATTTCGTGTAGTGTCTTACGAACGTCCCGAGGTCGAAGAAGGAGTAGCTCGTCGTCGCCCACACTGCCGCCATGGATGACAGCCCATTCTTCTACCCGCCGAACCATTTCGTCGCCCCCGCGTTTCAACAAGTCAAGTAGCGTCTCGACAACGAGGCCATGCACTACTCGAAGCTTCGGCGAAGTTTGAACGATAGCGGGCCAGGCTTTAATGATGCCAATAAGAACTTTTGCTAAACTTAAAGCGGCATCAATGCCAGATACGTGGGAGCGGAAATAAATATCGCAAGACTTGTTGGAAATCCATTAGCAAATGACTTTGCAAATGAATTTGTACGGCGGCAAGCTCACCTGCTTCAGCCCCTCAAACACCACCTCAGCAGCCTTGGTAGTGACCCTCTTGAACAATTTCAATCGATTTTGCATAGGTTCCTCGCTCTCTTCGTCGATGACCTCCTCGGCAGCAACCTTGATTCGCATTCCAATAACATCTTTGACGCATTCCTCCACTAACCCATCCCATATGGTTCCAAACATTGAAACCGAAATCTTTCCATTGTCGACTGCGTGGATGTAGCGTTCGTCATCACCCACCCCAACATACTTCAAAAGCATCACGGAATACTTTCCGTCGTAAAGCCCATGCACTATCAGTCGTCCGAGATCGGCCATCAACTTAGCGACTTCGTGACGTGCTTCCTCGGTTTGGTCCGCATCCAATGTACGAATGTCGTCATCGCCGGCTTTTTTCCGGTTGGTAGAAATATCGAGGGATAGAGCATCAACAAGTCTCACGAGCACATCCACAGATCCGTCCTGCACATCGTCTGGGGGATGCCGGGCGACCTCAGGGAACACGACCGCCGCATCTCCATTCAGCATTAAGTACATGTAGGTCAAAACCTTGAACGCGCTCAGTTTAACTCCAATTCGAAATTGAATCCATTCCCGCTCGTTTTCGGCTATGATGGCCTCCGCAATCGGCATAAGGCGATCGCATTTTTCATTAAAGACCTTCAAAAATGTTTCCGCTTGTTCTGGTGATATATTTATAGGTTCGGCAGGAACGGCGTCATCATTTTCAACTACTTGTGACTCTTTCGTGGATTCGATGGCGGTGGTGAAAGCTTTCTTGAGTTCCCACGCCACATCGAGACACATTACATGCAACGCTGTTTCAATAATATCATCCAAAGCATTCGCAGTTTCATCCGACGGCAAGCTACCGTTGGGATCTGATCCATTAGCGCGAAGGGTCTCTACCCTACTGGTCACAATCGTCAAGCTTGCGTTCAAAACGCCATTCAGCAGCTCGAAAAGCCCGTTCCACTGCACATCACCAGCCTTGATCATCGCATCCAATCCACCCAAATCCAACATATTCCAAAGCTGCCCAAGTCTTCGTAATGCATTACGGAGGGCATATAAGGTGTCCAAATTGATGTCAACACCTCTTTTGATGTCTGCCTCTAGGTCTCTTAATTTGGTAGCGACCTGGGTGCCGACCACCTCCTCCACGAGCTCTTCGACCTTCTGCTTCGTGGTGATAAGCAAGCTTGCCACTGAAGCGTCATCTGATTCCACCGCGTTGGAATTTGTAGCCCGCTGTTGACGGCCGGACACCGACACACTGGGCCCGGCCTTCTCTCTACCCATTAAGTAGCGAAATGTTTGAGCGCATTCCGATAGAATGTCCTCGCTAGAATGCTTGAGAAACGCTTTCCTCAAATCATCAAACAGTGCGTCGTAAGCCTGAGTAATACGGCCAGTTAGTGGGAGACCATCAAACGAAGTACTCGAACGGCTTATCACCTTTAACATCCGCATGTCGAGGTAGATCCGGATGTCGACATGTCTGACCATCATCACGACTTCGACTACACGTCTCTGGCCCGCTCCGGTGTATTCTCCACCATATTTTTTCAATAATTTGGGCAAATGGGTTATCAAACCACGGCTGACCTCCATCCGCACATCCTCTAGCTTAGCTGTGCCCTTCTTTTTCGAATGATCTGCGGTACCATGTGCATCAGAAATAATCCGTGCTAAGACCGCATTCACAACGTAGATAAGACAACTTTCTTCCTCATCTGTGAGACGCATCGGATTGTAGCTGTTGCTAGCGGAAACCGCTTGCGAAGCCCCCTCGTTTTCTTCAGAAGAATCATGTGCGAGATAGTTACACATGGTCTGCCAATCTTTCAAGACGCTGATATGACCCCACAGCGCGGAAACCGCTGCTTCTACTGTTCCAAATCCAATGACACTCTCCGCTGGCTTCTCGTCCTTCGAAAGCCACTGAATGAGTTCTAACCGGTCACATCGTCTTCGCTGTTGTTGATCCCGAGTCTCGTCGGAGAAGTCTTCATCGTCTATATCTTCATCAAGATCCATCGCATTATGAGGTTCCGCAGTGAAGAGTGACTGAGTTTGAGTTTCCCCCAGAGTCTGGGTTTCGCTCTGACCTTGGTCTTGCGCCGCCGTCGCAAGCTTTGCACGTCGCTCGTCATCACGCTTACGGGTTTGTTCGTCCAGTGTTTTTGCAAGATGAACCAGCATTTCGCAAAGGGCTTTAATTTCTGCCCAACTATCTTGAACTTCAGTCACATTAGACCGTATTCGACCTGACTTCAGTTCATCCTTCTTCGGTTCAACATATTCTTCTTTCCAAACATCTTCGGCTAATTTGGAGAGTAAACCCCGTACTTTTGCATCTTCGTCGAATATGAGAGGCAAGACAGAATTACGATCGTCATCTTCCAGTAGTCCAGCGGATGCCACAAACGTCACCGCTGTAATTGCCTCAATTCGCACAGCCACCTCCTTCTCCCGGAGTGCCATTTCCAACATACGCGGGCGAAACCGCTCTGTAAAAGCTCGAAGCCCTGATGCCATGGCCTCCACGGCATATAACCGACATAACGACCGAAGAGCCTCCAGCCGTACTGTAGGACTCTGCATGGGCGTAAGAGCTTTATCTTTGATTAACGCATTTGCATTGTTCCATTGTGGCCATACCTTATCGGACAACATCCATCCCAGATAGCGAAGGTATTGGGGATCAAGATACAAATCCGGGAATCTCATTATCCACAGACCAAGCTCTCGAATGCATTCCGTTCGGATAAGGGGATCACTATCTCGATACCGATGTACAAAGACGCTAACAGATCGCTCAGCGCTTCCCGCATATGAAGGTTCCGAGTATGTGCCGGCTAGCTTACCTGTCGAACAAATCATTCATTTGTGTTTCCAGTTTGACCTTTTTATCATGAAGCGCCTCAACTCGCTGCTCCAACTGTTGCACCTTCTGGTTTTTATGCCCAGAAGAACTTTTTTTTTGTTCTGTACTCAGCTGTCGGTTAGCCGTCGTCCATTCATTATGAACCTGCTTAGCAATATCACATAGTCCCGTGAGGAGCACCAAGGCAACCGTAGTCGCCGTGTGACGGAATGGACGGAATACAGAGGAGCTCATCGCGACTAGCCAAACGACCAGTGCTTCAAGACACCAGCCGTTGTCATCAAATAAGATATTGTGTCGGATGCGCGCCATCCATTTTGACCAGAAATCCGTAAAATTCTTTCTGAATTTGTTCGCTACTCGACCCCGGCTCTTTGCAATAATAGGGTAATCTTGATGTGTTTGCTAAATGGGTCAAGAATAAGTGACATCGATGATATCAATAGCTAGTGATGCTCCATACAATGCTTACCGCATCAAATTGCTTTTGCAGTCCTTCCAATTGATCAGTGATATTGTCTTTGTCTTCAAATACGGACGCTTCAATGCGACCGGGACAGCCGGTAGACTAAAGTAGGCCAAACATTATAAGGAATCGGTCCTTCCTGTGATCAACGCAGAGAAAACTTTACCTGAATGAGAAAATTGACTAGATCCATCAGAGCATGCACTTTATCCTCATTATACTCAGCCACCCAATCAGAGATCTGGCCTTCCATGGCATTTGCATGATTCATTACGATATCGAACATCGACCCTTCTTCGAGGTCAACATCTTTGGTTGTTTTCCGTTTCGATCGGGCAGCGGAAGTTCCAGTGACCTTTTTACCGCGTCCTCTTCCTCCCTTAGTACCCTGTCTTGAGGGTGTACTCTTTGCGCTCTGAGGCTTCCCTCGCTTTCTTCCAAATGTCTCATCATCATCTTCTGAACCATCACTCCCCCCGGATGCACCCTCAGCTTCCTCCTGTACCGCATCCTCCTCTGCATCATCAGGCTCTTCGCTTTCTCGGTTCAACATCTGGTCGTCCGCTGATTCAAGGTACAACGGTGAGTTCGTCTACCATGTCATATCCTAAACCGCATTAGAGCATACCTTTGCTTTGCGGCGTGCGCTTGGCGCTGGCCACCTTTCTTGCCTTAGGTGTTGCTTGGGACATGTTTTCTGTCCCAGCGGAAACATCTGATCGAGCAGACCTTGTACGAGTTGAACGCCGCAGCCTCGCCGTGCCCTCCGTCTCAGCTTCATTTCCTTCATTATGGCTAGTAGAGCCATCACCCACATCCATGGCGTCCATGTCAGCGCTGTGGACGAAAGGTTTAGAGAGTGAATCCGTAGCGACCAAGGCGCAGATACAAATGCTTTCCCAGCCTGACGAAGAACAAAATTCGTATATAGAATCGATCCAGGTCATACGTTCGTCATGGCTTGTGTCCACCGACACCATCTTTTCCCACACTGTGGTTTCCAACCGTTCCCCGCCCTCAAAACCCAAAATTTACCTTGAATGGCTAGGCTTCGACGCAGTTACACTCGTTTTTGGCAGTGAAAAAGGGCTAGCCGCAACTTACTCGCCTTCTCTGTGTTGCACTCCAGGGAAGCTTAACGAGGACGGTAGCTGTGTCTTGGGCAGTCGGATGCCTTGGAATCTTGGCTGCGTTTGTGATGGCAATATCTGTGGGAAAGAAGGCAATTCGGACGCGGACTTGAGAGCCAAAAATCCATTAACCCAAATTGAGGTACATGGAATTTGACAGCCGCCTACACGTGAAAATCCGACTTTTGGATGCTTGTACGAAACAAGACTTTGAGATATTGGCAGAAGCGCCAAATTTGGGGATGGTTGATGGTATCTAGCCTGAACCATACATGTCGTAAACCATTCAAGCATGCCTCAAGTCTATACAGATTCTATTCTGAAGCTATCCGAACGCCATGATACAATAGCCGACTACCATAGGCCAGCAAGAACGTTCCATGTGCTTTGGGCCAAGTTGTTTATCGCCCTGCAGGAACTTGTCTAGGCTGACTATCGCCGTACAGATTGCACTGCTCCGTTACCCACTTGTCCTCTACCAATGTACTCTTCAATCGCCACGGTGTTCTCCCGCTCTCTAACGCGGCATCGTCCGGGACCGCGTACATGCCGCCATCGGATGTCTGAACTACGACGCCTTTACATCTACTCGTGTAAACGGTCCATCCAGCCGCGTTCTCATCAGGCAACTGTACAGACACGTCCTCGCTGGTGTCCACTGTGACTGTTCCATAAGCCCCACCTTGGATTTTCACCACCACCCCTTTCGAACTAATAACTTCCACGGTGCCCACCACGGTACCAATTGACACACGCACATTGTCTTTGCATCGCTCTAAGGTTACTTGTGCTGCCTTTGCCGGGGCCAGGTCAATGGCCGTATTTGAGCAGTTTGTAATGAAAAAGGGAGTAGCGACGGGGGAGGCAGTTGCTATAACGTGTGGCGATGAAGAAAGCGAGTCGTACGTTGTACGCTGTGGGCGAGAGTTGAGCAGCGTGAAAATGTTTGCAGCCATGATGATGATGATGCCAAAGAGAAAGGCGATACAGTGCAGATCTGCTGCCAGATGCAGCGCCGTGCGTTCACGTGACTTTATTACGTAAGGAATCTGAGACGCGTGCTGCACATGTGACGCTAAGGCTGATGACGATAAGACGCCTTCAAGGGGATCGGGGAGCCTGGAGTATTTGTTTCCAACCCATTTCCCCCCCAATCTTTCATCGATTTCTGAACCTCGTAGCACCCATCTGCAGCTAGCAAACACATACAGAAGAGAGTCAAGAATGGCCAGGACTGTAGCATTGTGGTTGACGGTGTTGACCTTGTTAGGTGTGTAAGAGTAAACATGGCGCCACATTTGGCTTGGACTGCTCACGCTTGTCGTTGTTTGTCAGCCTCCGTTTTTGCCAACCCTCTTCCAAAGATAAAGGACCTCCATGCTACCTCGCTGGATCTTTATGCTATCGACAATGAGAATGACTATGGCCGTTTCGCTGTTCGTGTGGAACGGGTTGACCAAGTCGTTGATGTAAAGGACGACCAGAAGGACGAGGAGGGAAAATTGCTGGCCGCCAGGATTCACGATGTTGTTGTTGTTTTTGATGTCGGACCCAAAGGAAATGTCTTGGTGAACGGTGTTCCTGTCCCCATGGGCATGTCTAACCTTAAGGTAACGTGTGAGAATATAAACTGTCACATTTGCTGCAACATTATACTGACGCATGTATCACTCGCACCAGATTGAAGCGGATGTGGTTACTGGTGTGACGGCTGAGGGCGAAAAGTTCACAAAGCAAGAGCTTGCTTCTGCCTTTGATACTGGTCTTATTGGCATGAAGGTTCACGTAGCCGGAGACACTGCCTCCAACGGTCAAGTCGAGCTCACTCGTCTTGTCATCACGGAGGAAATCACCGAGGTTAACGGCAAAGAAGTTGTACAGAACAACGCTATTCAGCAGGTCATTGAGATTCACCCTGACGGTAGCATTGTGCGCCAGAAGCCTTGTGCTGCGTCTGGAAAAGCCATGGAGGCCCTCAAGGGTATGTGTTATTACTTGCCTGATATGCATTTATGCGCTGCATTTGCTCAACCTACTGGTTTCGTTATAGCCGGCCAGCACCACCGCGAAAAGTCCCGTGCCTGCCTTGGCAAGAAGATTGCCCACTGGTTCCACAAGCTTCCGTACGTCGCCAAGGTGGCCTTCAGCGTCCTCTTTGGTGTATTTTTGGGCGCTACTGCGCTCGCCATTAGCCACTTCGTTCTGGGCATCTTCTCTAAGCCTGCCATTTACGCGGTGGTGGAAGAACAGTCCCCCTTCATTGCCGCAGTGACCTTTGAACCTGTGGAAGATGACAAATTGCCAATCTACACGGCGGAGGGGTACGCTGCTGTGGACACTAAGGAGAAGAAGGAGGACTCCCAGTAGACTAGGGCATTGTGTGATTCTATTTTGTGTACGGCGTAGGCATTGGGAACCAATAACGCCTTGATTTTTGTCTAGTATTTGATTGTGAGCAAGTTTTTCCAAAATATTGATTCTATCCAATGCCTCATTGCTATTAAAATCCTCTAAAGCCAGCCACGGGCCTATTCAGTTGAATCAAGATGACTACTTGACATTTATGTTACAATTCCTTTAATATCGGCGCTACATCGTCAGCGCCCCCTTTTTGCACAGCATTCAATAATTCGTCGACCTTCTTCACCGCTTCCCAAGGATTACTCTTATATTTCATCAAAAATCCCTGAATCTGTGCCATGGACAGAACCCTGTCTGGGATCTTCTTGGCAAAGGCTTCTGCCAATTGCACTAAATCATCGGCTCTCAAGGTTAACATGCCCGGAACGGATGGCGGTTCACCATTCGTGTGCGGGTAGAACTGGATAAAGAGCTCACGGGCTTGGTACTTGGTTGCCAGATCAAAGAGGACTTTGAGATCTACTCGGCCGGGACGAATTAGGGCCTGCCAAAGAACAATATGAGACCCGCTCGTCTACTTGAATTGTACCACTTGTTGACATACCGGATCCAGTTTCTCCAAATGATTGGTAGTCATACATACTAACCGGCCCTCCTGTGCTGCAACACCATCAATCGCATTCAGTAACCCCGAAAATGTCACATTCGTTCCGATGGTTGCATTGCTCTGTCCTGCGCCTGTGGTCGCACCCGTTATGGTACGCGAGACGAATGCGGCATCGATATCTTCCAAGAGGAGGATACAGCGCGGCGGGGTATCGACCATGAGCTCTGTTAAGGCTGGAACCTGGTGTAAGCAAAAGTATTGGAGCGGTGGGAACTACAAGTGCACAGGTTCCCTACTCTCGTCTGTAAGACCGCGGTTGGCGAGGCTGATGACGTAAATGTTGAGCTTGAGCTCTCCTGCCAGTGCTAATGACAAGGCACATTTAGTACGGCCATTTGACATTGAAAATGCCACCAACACCTACCAGTCACGAAACTAGTTTTCCCTGTCCCAGGCTTTCCATAGAACATGTAGCCTCTCCTGTATGGGATTCCTCGGTCGGCATACCATCTTTCACTTGCCAGAAATTCTGTCACATCCTTAAGCACTAATTCCTTGATCCCTTCATCGAGCACAATAGTACTCAAATGTCGTATCGGCCTACTCCGTATCCGTCGCCAGTTACCATACTGATCCGCAGCATATATGACGGTGCGACATCGATCTTTTTCTATAAAGAGCTTTTGAGATTCTCGGACGAGGGATTCCAAGACTTTGCGATTCCGGCCCAAGGCGTTGATGGTTATGCGCTCGAGGGAAGCCGTGGGGGCGCCGCCTGCGGGGGGTTTGGCTCGTTCACGGGAGAGCCAGAGAATGTGCTTATTGAAGGTGAAGAGGTGTGTCCCTACGACGATGTGTTCATAGGCAGGACTGAATGATCTCACTGAACCAATTGCCTACCGGGGGAGGGTAAAAAGTATACACGAGGAAGATTTAGATATGCGTCTCCCTGCTCATTGTCACTTTTTTGCCCCGGTTTGATAGAAGTGGTGACGCTGAACCGGGTCGTTCTGATAAAGAGCAATTGTAAGAATGGCGCTCAGGGGAGCTTTGAGCAAACTCGGATACCTTTGCGACATGGGGTGATCCGCCAAAAATGATAGAAGCCAGCTATACGCTTCATCGCTAGATTTAGTCCAAGAAATTGTAATGATTAATTGAGGGCAACCTCAGGTCCGTCACATTAGCATTCACCAACCGACTATCAAACTCGGCGCTGACAATGAGCTGCTTTTGCAAGAATTCCCACAGGTATCGCCATAGGACGCCAGCACTGGCAATAACAGCACCGAATACAGCAAGTGTCAGGCCTAGCATCCGAATTGATAGTCAGCTCAGACGGATCCATATGAATGAATTTTGGTCAAGCTGATTAAAAACCTCCAGTTGCAAATTGATTGCTCTCCACGCCAACTTTCTCAGCAACCATACCCACAATTCTTCCAAGTCCTCTTGTGCCGTGTTCTCCATCTCTGGGCACTAACTCGGTTCCTGGTCCTTGTCCCGTCGATAGTGAGCGAAGAGGAAGAACGTTCCACAACAACAAAGACGTCGAAGCGGGGACAAAGGGGGACTGGCGAAGACATGCTAGGCGTATTCCAAGATGCGATGACATGATTCCCCTACATGTACGAGCCACAGTGTATTTCTGTCTACCGAAAGCCGTTCTATGCATCTGCCTTCAACCCCCCAATTCCAAGGTCAAGAAACGTCACGATCGGAGCGCTCGCGTAATATGCGGGTTAGTCACTTGTTGCCATGGTAATCTAATCCCGGGTCTCGTAATCGTGAAAAGCCACTCACGTGCCCCGATGACCACAACTTGCTGGTCAACAGCAAAGTCCAAGTTTTTGGCTGACTTTGCAAATTAACTCCATCCCATCGACACACAGGCAATCATGGGAGGAGGTGGAAAATACCCTTACCCCAAGTGGGTCTGGTCGTACACTGGTGCGTAGCATTGAAAAGACCGCATGGAGTAGTAGTAACGCGTGTTGACTGGTTGTTTTGTTAACTAGGCGGATGGTGGCCGTCGCCAAAGAGGGTAGTGACGAACTCGTTAATAACAGGCGCTGGAATTGCGGGTCTTTTGGCTCTTGTTTGGAACTTTTCGGCGAATCATGAGGTGGGTAATGCACCAGGTTGCGGGAAGGTGTCGATCCTCGAGTGGGTGCTGTTTGGGAGGCCTCGACCGGCTTGGAATGAGCAACCCAAAGTACGGAGCACCTATCTTTTACCCTCTCACTAATCTTATCCTCTCTACTTCAGCTTCGACACAGATATCCCGATAGATGGATCCCCTCCATGCTATGGTCAAGGGAATTCCACGTAAGTTTATACGCGCATGCTCTTGCAGTAGTCTGCTTGTAAACGTCTATCTATCAGGACCCTGCTTTCAAAGCCATGTGGGAAGAGCAGCTAGCAAAGGAAGGAAGACAATGGATTGAACCCATCCCCGATTGTATGTTCGTGTACATTGTCCCAGGTTTTGATATCCAGTGCTGACAGACAATTCTTCAGGGTGGCCATTCAAGAAGCACCAAGCGAAGGATGTGTAGATACAGAACCCTTGTGTCAGGACTATGGGGGCACTACAAAATAACCTAGAGTTAGGTCGTGACAACAATTAACATGGTGATATATCCTCATTTTTATTTCAGTGTGCACGTTGGTTGTGCTCTTGTGTTTCTTTATCTATACATTAGACTATTTTACAAGGGGTGCTCCCATTAAAACCTTCGGAGCATCACTGCTGCTGTCAAACACTAACAGCCCCAGGACTCAGCAAGACCTCACTTAAAAGGTGCAATACTTTTTCAGCAATTGCTCTGCCAACCCCATCGACCCGTTCCCCACATAAATCATGGACAAGTTGTAGGCTGCCTCCCCTTTCAAATCCTGTGCTGCATCCACAGCTTTACCTTTATCTGATCCTTGCAGAACCTTTTCATAATACGGTATTGCCAGATGAGTCAAGCCTGTCAAAAAAAGCATCAGATTACCCAGCAATTCCAAATAGCGACGCACTGTGGACCATACCAATCTGATGGAAGGCTCTACCGACATTATATGAAGCCTCCACATTTTCATCCCGCAGCTCATAATACCGCATGATAAAGGTAAAGCCCTGCATGATGTGCATATGCCTGTTATCACTTTTGCGCTGCATGCCCCGGTGCAAATGGGCAAGGCCCAGGGAAAAGTTTATCAGAGGATCGTTGGGACAGAGGTGGTATGCTTTTAGGTAGAACGCTGCAGATAGGTCAACCACATTTCAAAAATTTAGCATGTGATGCTGGAGTTTCTTAGTGGAAACCTACCAATTGCGCCCAAATAACTCCTCCCAGCCTGCAAAATATGCCCATACGTCGTCATCAACAGAGCATTCTCGTATTCCGGTTTATTAGGGTGTGCTTTGCCGGCTTTGTTCATTGCCTTGAGTTGCCTCATAAAATATTTTACACTGCTATTCATTGCGTAACATGATACTGCTTCGGATCCACTGCGTTCAACATGTGCATCTGAGAAAATGTGCCCTGGAGGTTTTAAGAAGCAAGGGAAACTTACCCTGCTTGCATAGCCGAGTACAATCGATAAACATCGTTTGAAAATGGGCGGTATTGGCAGAACCACCGGCATATATCTGTTACCCGTGCAGCGTTCCCGGCGTAAATGGCAACGGCTGAGGGGTTGAACATAATGACGAGTAAGTTAAAACATTTCAAGTGGAGAGCAGGTCGCTAAAGCTATTCGAGCTCACATATCATATGCAGTCTTAACCGGACCTTCCGCAGCTCATCGTGATAAAATACGTTTGCATCAAAAGCTGCTTTCAGTGTTGCCTGAGCCTCGTCTTCCTTCCCATCCATAACCGCAACGTACGCGTACTGTGGTTGCGGCTCTGTCAAGTTGCTTCCAACATAGGAAACCATTTCATGAAGTGGAATACCTACCTTTACGAACACGTCGTACCATTCATCAAAAGTGAGTCCCTGGAATGAAGAAATGTTTGGCGGGGGGCGGTCGATTCTCTGCTCCGTGTCCACCAGCAATTCTGGAGTACAAATTAAGACCCAGATGAGAACTAACAACCTCGAATAAACAACACCAAATGACCAGGCTGACCTGGCCGCAATCGCCGCGTCAAGTCATTAATTTCCTCGTCCATGGTAGCAGTTCGCCGCTTTCGTCGGTTATTCAATCCAGTAAACACCTTGGCCTAATGCAATAGCGGCCGTCAAATTTGGACCGGATTGATTCACTTGCTGAGTACAAAAATATAATGACGCTCACCCTATCTGACTGAGAATGAAAACAGTTATTTATGTTATTTACCATCCTGCCCAAGACAAGGACCGATTGAACGTACTGGATAAAAAGCTCTAGTATTCTGAAACCGGGTCAAAAGCTTTCGAGTTGTCCGCAGAAGGTCGGCCTATGTGTTCACTAACGGTCAAGAGCAATTCACAAAGCAAAAACCTCCAAATAGTCGGCCACCCATACCCTCGCTATCCTGTCTTTGCCTTTGGGATACAATTGGAGCAACTTTTGGTAGCTAGCCCTGTTTTCCCGTTGTCGAGCAGCTTCGGCCGCCTCTGCTATTGCTCGATCCTGAATTGGTTTCCCCGTTGGGTCTTTTTCGCGAATAAAGGATGGATGTGAGGCGGACTGAGTTTGTGATTGTTCACTCTCTTTCGCCCTTTCTTCTTCCTCCACTGCTCGAGACTGAGTGTCCACTGTGGAATTCAAGTGCCTTAGGGAGGTAGCGACAATCGTTGATATGAGTGTAGGATAGTACCTTCAGATACTAATTCGAAGGCGCGATCTTCTTCGCCCAGCTCTTCATATACTCCAGCAAGTGCCAACTTTACGTCAAAATCATCAGGCGCTGCATCGAGGACTAGAAACATCGTTTAATAAGGAGACTGGTCGCGCATCTGCGTACTGCCGACTTCATACCAGCCGAGTAAAGTTCTGCTGCGAGCTCCAGGTTTCCCAGCTGCTGGTAACAAAAGGCCATTTTGCTCCATATGGCCGGTGTGTCAGTCTGCATGAACGATTCTCTTAATTTAGACGTATCAAGAAGGATCAGCAAAGTTGGATAGGGAGCATTTCACCAACCTGGGGATTGTTTCTTAAGACTTCAAACACAGCCAAAGCACTTGTGAACATCCGCTTTCCCATATACGCTTCGGCAACATCGAAGTATAATTCCGTGTAATCGTTGATAGGACGTGCGTAAAGCGGTCGGAAATGTGCCTGGAGACGAATTTAATAAGGGATATACTGAACGCTAGCTGTGATGGGTTTTCACCTTGGCCACTTCGGCATGATCCAGCCACAGCCGGCAAATACCCAGTTTGACCTGTAAATCAATCGGAAGATCCATCCTGTCCGGTAGAGACCCCTGCAAAAACTCTCGGTCATCATCAAACTGATCCCAATGTGTCTCATGAGCACGACCCTGAAGTCGTCGTGTGCCTTGTACGATGGCATTCAAAGCTTTTTCATGCTCCCCAACTTCTATGTAAAGCTCCGCAAGCATGTTGAGTTCTTCGTATCTCATTCGGGTGCGAACAACAGCAGTCCGCGCGCCCATGCTTATCCCACCAATGACCTCCTCATTAGCATCGTCCCCCTCTTCGTCTGAATCATCCAGTACTTGGAGAGGGTGTGCGATGTCTGCGTTCATAGCACCTTCAAAAAGAGCAATGGCCTTGACGGCGTCGTTGAGGTCTAGGTAAATTTTGCAAAGTTGCTTAACCACGGGCATGTTGTGCGGGATAAGATCCAAAATGGCCTGCAAGTCATCTATTGCCTATTCGAGAGTGGTATATTTTTCATTAGAATGATCAAAGAAGAGAAAACCTCCTTTAGCCGTTACCTTCTGCAGCATCCTCCGTTCATAGTAGAGAACCGATCGATCCCAAAGTGCATCCACATCCGTTGGGTCTGCACTGATGGCTTTTGAGTAACAGTATAGGGCTTGCTCATTGTGACCAAACTTTCTATAGATCACCTGTCAACAAAAAACGAACAGACGTAGCCAGATCTCGGCAGCCACGGAGGTTCACCTTGACATGACTCCCAATCGTCTCCACAGATCGCCATCTTTCGGTGAGATATGGGCGGCCATCATATAGGTACGCATAGCTTTCACCGCATCACCCAGCTCATCATGGACCATAGCCAGCGTTACCCAAGCCTGATACGCATTTGGGGCGGACTGAATGACTTCATGAAGAAGCTTTACTGCGCGTGTGTAGTCGCCCTGCGAATAGGCAATATTTGCCTGGCCTACAATCTCGGCTTGAGCTTCACTCAGTTCGGTTCTTTTTTTTCGTTTACCCTGAAAACACCAACACTGGCATCAGTAGCTGGTTGCTTGTCAAGGAGGCCGGTAGGTATAACGCAGACCCGTCCACGTTTCCGTCTTCGACGCCCAATCCCTTCCCAATCACCATCTAGTTCTCCTACAGATTCCTGAATCTCGCGCATGGCCTCTTCATCCTCTTCCCAGAGAATTTGTGAATGATCTTTGATCCCAACCTCTGCCGTTGCTTGATCCATTTGACGTCTAGTGGACATATATAGCAGGTGAACACTTAGCCATCCATTCGCAATGCATCAGACATTTGAAGAGAATGGTTTACCCAACATCATCCGGGATATCGTCTGGTTCCTCCTGTGGTTCGGTAAATTCGGCATCCCCACGCAACCCTGCTTCCTCGTCGTCATCTTCTTCTTCGTCTTCTCCTTCCGCGTCTTCCAGCCCACCCTCCTCATGACCAGTCCAAACGCCTCCAAAACCGTGTTGTGCTTGCCATGTAGCTGTGTGTGCATAGGGTTGGGTTTGAGCTGGAGGAACGGTCGAATGATGCGATCCGGGTATAAGGTTGGCTACCGCATGGGGGTCAGCGTTGAGTATGTCCAGAAAGGAGGTATCGCCCTCCTCCATTTTATGGAAACAGCACTGTCGTCTGTACCGACGAGGACGAATGTAGCACGGTCCAGATCACTTTGCAAAGCACCGGAGATCCTGCAGCGAGCAGTGCTGCCTCAACTGGCGGCTGGAATCATAAGTGCACTATATCCGATTATATCCTTCTATTGGAATCAACATCAACCATCGCCATATCATGACGAACTGAATGGCACGAAAGGAGAGGCAGAGAATGCTACTACAGATGCCGTAGCATCGGTCATTCTTTGCATCTCAAAATGCCGGTAGAGCGGTCTATAATGTTTCAGCGCTACTGCAGCGCGCTACAGCATCGTACTTTCCCAATTGGATTCATCCCACGCCTTCCATGGCCATAACCTCATTTTTTGCGCACAATTACTGTTCCCTTCTATTTTTCTTCACAGATGACTACACTAAAATATGATCCTTGCCGTCGGCGACGCACCTTCAAGTCCTTCAAAAAGTCCGAGATTACGAAAGCGCGGTGGATCTGAGAGTCACGTGATAAACATGGTCATGGCAACGAGGCCAGACCTCACCGCGCGGCTTGCAACTTATCGGGTGCTTGCCACTTGCCAAAGTCATCGCCAACAGTAGCGTAAAGGAGCAAGGTTCGGTTCATCCATTCCTACACCGACAGCAAAGTACATAAAGCCCAGCATGTCTGGACCCATTCGTCCTGACCCAGAGTTCGCCTGGTTCCCTTTCCGCCAGTGGCAGGTCAACCCACCTTTCCTCGAAGGTCGTCTCAATGTCAAGGACCCATGGGCAAACCGTGATGCCTGGCGCTACCACGCCTTTTTTTCGAAATCCAACCGTATTCGAAGCATGTTCCCGGGTCTTGGCATCGGAACTGCAGCATTCGCCGTCTACCTTGCATACGATAAGTGGTTTCAAACCCAGGGACCGGGAAAAGAGGAGAACGAGAAATGGGCAAAGTGGACAGAGGAGAGAGAAAAGAGATTGGCGGCCAGTGGGCATGGTCATGGGCATCATTAGATAGACATGTTTGTTGGTAGGGGAACGGGAAGGGCGCGGTAGAAAGTTGGGAAGACTTTGGATGATACCTAATCTGCCAGGTACATGTACAGGGCCTGTGATGGTGTTCTACAGACTATGATGTCAACGCTTGCAATACGAGAATAACAGCACTATTCAGTACCTCTTGCACTCTTCACCTCTCGATGTTATAATGCAAAGCTGGATTATTGTAGATGGACGGGTGTAAAATTGACTATTTACGACGTGGATCTTCACCCCCTCTCATTCATCCGGTGTAGTTGCCCGATTCATTGCATTCTCCTCTCCCTTATATACAAACGCTCGAGATAAATTTCTCACCAGCGCTTCCCGTACGACCTCCAGTTGCGCTTCAGCAGAGATCATCCTGTCTTTCCCTATTCCGAGCTTCGCTCGGGTTGCTGCCTCCCACGCACCAAGGTAATCGTCTCGCCTATCACTAGTGAGTATTTCCTCCAAAGTCCGCATCAGCTCGTAAATGTCGTCTACGCCAAAGACTGTGGTGTGCTGCATGTCGAGCAACGGCAGACTGTCGAGTAAAGCAGTCCACAGCAATCGCTTTGGAAAGAATCGCTCATCATTTCTGAAGGAGCTAGTCAGCATTTCCACAAGCAGGCTCCCAGCTTCCCGAAACTTTTGTGCCTTGTACAGCTCGTGAAACTCTCGATATCGTGCCAAGAAAGCCAATCGTCCATTAAATTCCAATGCTGGCTGTCCAACTTTTCCAGCAATGTCCAGCCACTCCATATTTGCGGTGCTCAGGTACCCATCTATAATCTCTTCTACAAGGCCAGATACCTTTTGTGCATCCCTAGCTTCCACATAATGCTCGATGGCTTCTCCTATTCGTCCCGCACGATATTCTATGCGTGCTAATCTTCGATGTAGCTCATTCTTCACGTCATCCAAGCCGTGTCTTCGACAAAACTCTACCAATTTCGGTGCCTCTCCGACAGTATCCAGCGACATGCGCACGACCAGCTCCTCCAGTACCGACCTTCCAAACTTGGGGCAGACAGCAATGTACTCTAAAGCCGTCCGCCGGAGGGAGAGATTTGGAATCAACGAGTTTGCATAATTGAGCAGGTACCACTCCCGTTGGGAACATCGGTCCCGCTTATTCGGTACAACGGGCATCGATGGACCCAGTAATTCGTCATCTAACGTTCCAGAGTTATGCAAAAGGTCTGTCATATGTGCAACCAGCCACCACCAGTCCAGCATACTGCAGAAACGAATTACTCGTTGGAACTCGTGTGCAATAATCCCTAGCTCAATTTGCACCTGAACGTCGTTATAATCGACACCTCGCTCGAGGAGTTTGCCCAAAAGTTCGGCAACGTCATGCCCTTTCAATGTTGGGCGTGCGAATAAGATTATCCCGACAAGTGCCTCCCGCCAGTCTTCTGCCAATTTGTGAATGACAGCTTCGTTTCCACGTAGGATGCCGAAAACATACCCAAACTGCTCTGCGTCCTTCGTACCCGTACGTAATTTTGGGACGTCCCATCTTTGGATATCTTTACACCATTCTGCAAACTTTTGCTCAAAATCCAGCTGTGATGGATACTGGTGTGGTCGCGGCATCTGGGACAACACACGCTCCACAACTATGACCAAAGTTGGGTTCTCGCTGAGTCCACCTGCAAGGCGAGCGTTTGATGGAGTCTGAAAATCTGGATGCCGGTGCAAAATGGATATAGCGGCCTGGAAGTGCCCTCGAAGGAGGCATTGATAAACGTACTTCCAGTATTTTTCATGTTCACGAGGTCTCAATGACTTGCGGAAATTGTCAAATTCGTCCTGCGGAGGCGCGTCGTAATTGTCTGCTAGCCATTGACGTAGACCTTCTTGGAGATGCCCCCATTGGGGACGAGCGGCATTGGTAGTAAACGCATCTCGGAGATGTATAGCTTCCAAGAGTTGCAGGGCACTATGTGCTGTTCTGAAAAGTTGCAACTCTCCAATCTCAAGCGGCGGCGAAACATTGGCATACTGCCGGATCTCTCTACGATATGCTTCACTCGCTCGACAAGTTGCCAGTTTGCGCTCCTGATCCCCTGAGCCATACGCGTCATCTGCCATATCCATTGAATCGTCGCCACCCGCAAAGCCCAGCCTCGTTGACCTTCTTCCAGTACGCCCCCTACGTACGTCCCGTGTCGATCGTATAGATGCTTGCAGTACTGTGAAAATATGCTCTGTGGCTGTCACAAAAGGGACTCGCCTATCGTTTATGTCCTCCCCGAACTTTGCAATCTTTATAATTTGGTCTTGCGGAAACTTTCCACGTTCGCGGGCTATTGGCTCTTCCGCAGGGGAGCGGGCTGCTGCATAGCAGAGTATATCGTTGCTCAGTGGCCGCATGACACCCACTATTGCTCGATCCCGGGCTGCAAGCTGTGGACCTCCACCTTTCTCGCATAACCCCAAAAAGATTGGTTCAGACAGCTGTTGCGAGGGCAGACTGTCATCTTGTGTGAGCATGTCGCTGGACAACAGGACGATGACACGGATGGGAAGATGCGCGAAAGGCAGGCGAGATGCCATTGATGACCTTCATGTTGCCATGTCAACAAGCTGTCAGTGCAAGGACTTTTGTCTTCCTACGCGAATCCTTCAAAGAATTTAGCAACGGAAGCATTCTTTGAGTTTTGAGGGTCGCTCGGCGAGTTGAGACAGTTTTGAGAGTGTCATGCAATACCGCTCGTGCCGTATTCAAACCCACCAGCCGCGTGCAATGGGTGCATGTGGCTGTCATAGTGGGTCACAATTCTTTGTTGGAAGATTTGACTCGGGAGCGCTCGTTCAGTGCATATTTACGTCCGAAGGGTGGAATGACGTACGATTGTTTGAATTATTGGTCAAGATCTTCGATGTCGAGTATACCGTGCATGGATAGTCCACCTTCTTATGTTATGGATGCTGTTCTTGAAATACCCGAGCACCTCGCGGAAGTGAATGAAAACATTTTTAGGGTCTCCTACTCTCAAGTACGCTACTGGGCAGCAGGCTGGACAGAACTGGAACTTGGATGTGCCTAGTGATTCAAGACTGCTGTTTGACTGCGTTTCTACTGGAATACACGTTGCAACGTCATGTGCAGAGGAAACATTTTCTCTGGTCTTTGACAATGTCGGAAGTAGGGTATCCGTACCTGTTTCCGTTATATACCATACTCATGTCGGCTGTGATTTTCACCAAGATATGAGTTCCAAGGTCTGGTAGTGGAGACAGGTGTATGACGATGTGAAATGGCCTCACTGTGGACTAAGGTTCATCGAGATATTCCAGGATTTTGCCTCTATGTGTTTATCTTCAGGTGGTATTGGTAGAAAGGAATCATCGAACGATGGTGTATCAATGAGTAATCTGCACAGATTATTCCCTTACGCTCCCTTTAATGTTTGCCGTTAGAGGTGGGAACAGATGCGCTGCGAGAGACGTCATGGTGCTAACAAACATGTATTTTGCTATATTACATCTACTGCAACTTGGCTTGAGTCTATCTGAAAAGTGGTTATAAAAGCGTGCGAAGGGAAGTCTCCCACTTTCTGTGGTCCCCAACTTGTCTACCTCCCAAGGCATTCTGTATCCATACTGCCTCTATGGGCGTTTTCTCCTACTTAAATTCGCTTGGCTCTTCTCTCCTCATGTGGACCAGGATCGTGTGCTTCGTGCTGTAGCCGCTCGAAGGCTGCTCTCATCCGCTTGATTAGTTCGGTGCGGTCAAAATTTCCTTTTGACCCCGATTTTGAGTCAGGTAGCAGCTCACCCAAAAGTTTCGTATCGTACAGCTCCTTCGCTGTGGCACGTACGGACAGTCCTGCTTGCGCTTCCAGGGCACGGTCATCCGTCGACTTTGTGTTGCGGGTGATGCCCTCTTGTGCCGGAAGGAACTTTACGTTAACCGATCTAGCTCTGGATGATGATGGCGGTTTCTCCCCTGAGTTTCCTGATCCTGTAATATAGTGCCGACATGGGATATTTGATTGATCGTCTCGAATTCCGGGCTCATATCCGTGTTGCACTGCCAGCGTCTGAAAGAACCGATCGTTGATAGATTCCACATTCATTTTTATAGTTTGTTTGTTTTGGAGTCGACGCGATTTACGTGCTTCCTCTGCTCGCATGGCGATCTTGAGGGGAGACCGGGTTCCGCTATACTTGTAGATGTCCGTAGCCGATTTAGTCCTACGACAATCTTTCAAATTATCTGTAGATGATCCATCCGATAATTGTGGCATAGACCGAGATTTTTCTCGCATTTTCTGTCGCCAGTTGAGAAGCTTTTCAGCTTGCTGCTGCTGCTTTTTCTTTTTATTTTCCAGGTGTTCTCTTCTTCGTTTAGTTGAGAGAGTTTCTGAAAATATATTTGTCGCTTCCTTTTTCAAAAGAAGGTAGTGCGCCAACTGTTTGATATCTTTCGGGGGAAAAATGCGCTCGTATTGACCGAGATTGGCATCCTCGAAAGCCTCTAGAATCGCAATCGATTGTGGCGAAAAGTCGGCATGATATGCTGCCAATACTTGCGCCGCTTCTTCTGAGAGCTCTTCATTAGCCCATGTTTCCGGTGTTGTCGGTGTTGAGCTTGATGCGGACGATGCCGATTTGCTAGAGACAGCAGGCTCGTTTTGAGATGCAGGGGAAGAGATGTGCTGATTCTCCGCTGCGGACGCAAGTTTAATTGATCGCAGATCAGTCGAGCGGTGAACGTTGGCATCGCTAGCACTGTCCGAGCGTTTTGCATTTGGGGTTACCAAAGGACCAAGAAGCCTATTCATCGACTTGGTTTTTTGATCATCCAAAAACTGCTTGGAGACAGCAGGATTTAGATTGAGAAGTCGCAAAGCATCAGATATGACACCAGTCTTAATCTCGGTATCCAATGTACTGTCGCAGGTGAAGCTTGGGGAATGATTAACCTCAAGGACCCATGGCTTTAGCTTGTGGTCCACGAAAATATCAAATCCCAGAATTTCAAAACATTGACTATTATGAATGCTCTCCAATTGCGGTGGACGTGCTTGCTCTTCGCCAGGACTAGCTATTCTCTCCCTTTCGGTACGTTTCTTAGGAAAACAAGCATGCAGATTTCGTTTCAATTGTGGTTGTACTGTCAATAGTGTTTTGACCACGACTTGTCCAATTCGGTGCCACAGTGTTTCTACCTGAGCAGATCCGCGTAGCGCGGTCAACCAGCGCATTACCGATCGAATCGACCGTTTACTTCCTTTTCCTTCCTCGGTGGCATGGTCAAAGTTCTCCGAATGTTTGTTGATCGCATAATTCGTCAAATGCATGCAGACGTTGTCCAAGTTACCGTCCTTTGGCTCCCGGTAGGGTTCCGTAGCAAACCGCGCAAGTCCATCTCGGTACATGAATACCCGTAGAGGGTCGGCAGATGCCACGAGAACATAGACGCGCAAGTCAAACTTGTATCCATCGATGAGGAATGGGCGGTTGAGGTACGTTTGTACAATGAGACTAGTGGTACCTTTAAGGGTTTTCAAGATCGGGGTGAGATCATCTGGTGATTTGAACAAGAATATGCCTTTTCCCTGACAGCCATGGTCTGGCTTTCCAATATAGCACAGTCGTCGCCGTGAAGATCGATGCGCGATTTGAAAATCGGCCCACTCAGAAGGAAGAATCCAAGTTTTGGGAAAGAAATTGGCGTCTTTTGGGAAAAGCCGAGAGAGGCGGCCAAGATTGCGGGCTAGCCGATCTTTCCGACATATCTCATGCATTCCAGGAAAATGATTGATTTTTTGATACGGTTTCCTGTTATGTCATAATGGATTCTCAGAGGCATCTTTCAAGTCACGTAACAATGCGCTCCCACTTACATTCCCAACACCCGCTCCACAGATACCCCAGTATCAATCCAAAAAAGCATCCAAGGTTCCAAATCATCGACGACACGATAGCCCAATCGCTGGCAGCAGTCGCGGACGACATCATATTTGCAATTGACTGTATTAACTGTGATAGATAGGGCTTTCTTCTTTGATTTGCGTTTTATTGTCGACGTTGGCCTGGAAGTGTCGTTCCTGGTTGGAGTACTGCTGGGGGAATGAGGCGATACTTGCGGTACAACAGGCCCCGACTCTAATGAATGCGGGAAGATGGAGAGCATGATGGACCGGTAGATGTACTCGTGTGGGTGTAAGCGTATGCTTTTGAATCGGTCTTCAAAGCTGACTCATTCAAATGGTTCTTGACAAAAGGTTACCTCACATGGATGAATATGATCGCTGTGTAGCTATTCGCATCTAATAATGCAATCCATAAGGATCGGTGAATAATATACGGTATGCCTAGATAACCGATATCATCTTCTGATCGTTCTCAGGATCTCAAAATTCGCAAAAAAGAAGGTCGGAGTGTTTGCTTACGAGAGCTATTACATGATGATCGAACCAACGGGATGTCGTGGGCGCTGCAGTGCAAAATGAGGTTTGCTAGTTTTTTGGAATGCTCAACCGTCAGTCCTTCCACCAGAACGATGCAACTAATACTTCACCGCTCTATCTGGGACTAGATTTGAGTACGCAGCAACTCAAACTCGTTGTAATAGACAATGATCTTCGCGTGTTGCAAGAGGAGGCTGTCAACTTTGACCGAGACCTACCACACTATGGGTGAAAGGCGTGAAAGTAGAGTTCTCTATGGCTAGACCAGAAAACTCATGTTCTACACAATAGGACTGAAGGGGGTGTAAAGCTGAACGGGTACCAGGCAACTGCACCAACCATTATGTGGGTCGAAGCACTCGATATGTTACTGGGCAAAATGAAAGATAGCGGATTTCCGAGTCATCGAGTTGCAGGAATATCAGGCTGTGCTCAGGTACGTCACTACGGACGACGGTACTATCTCGTTGAGAAAGACTTCCCAATAATTCTGTCCTGGCCAATGTGGTAACAGCAACACGGAACTGTATATTGGAAAGATGGTGCAGAGGATGTACTGGCCCACTTGAATACAGAATTGCTTTTGCATGAGCAGCTTCGGGGCATTTTTTCAGTGGAAAGTTCACCCATCTGGCAGGATTCGAGGTGCATGAGTGCCGCATCTCCGCTGTTAAGGGAGGACAAGATTTATCATCTTAATATCTCAATAAACACAGTACGAGCGCCGAGTGCGAAGAACTAGAGCTTGCAATGGGGGGCCCCCAGAAACTAGCTGATATAACTGGCTCCTCCGCTTACGAGAGATTCTCCGGTAGCCAGGTATGGCTGTGCTGCCTCGTGAATCTGATCGTTACTTGCCTGGGATCTGAATGAAATGCCAGTTACGGAAAATAGCAAAAGCTCGTCCAGAAGCTTTTGCGCAAACCGAACGGATATCGCTTGTCAGCTCTTTTGTTGCGTCAATGCTGATTGGAAAATATGCACCAATAGATACGGCGGATGGCAGTGGCATGAACCTGTTAGATATTCACCAAAAGGATTGGGATGACAGGCTTCTTAACCTCTGTGGAGCAGACCTGCGAAGAAAGCTGGGAACAGTTGTTGAAAGTGATGCTGTTATTGGATTTCTAGCATCCTACTTTGTCGAGAGATATGGATTTCGAAAAGGTAATTGTTTACCTCACTTAATGGCGTCGGAATGCTTGCTGGTGGGTCTCAATGTATCTTTCAAAGATTGCATGGTTGTCGCCTGGTCTGGTGATAACCCGGACAGTTTAGCCAGTCTAAATCTCCGGGTGGGCGATAGCGTTGTTTCGATGGGAACAAGCGACACCCTTCTCCTTACTTTGGAAAAAGCAACTCCGTCGACAGAAGGTCATGTCCTGTGTCATCCAACCCGTCATGATGCATACATGGCAATGATCGTCTACAGAAATGGATCATTGACTCGAGAGCGAATACGTGACACTTATGCGTGCAACTCTTGGGAGAATTTCAATAGCTTAGTAGAGAACGCAGAGGTTGGATGTGGGGATCGATTCGGCCTCTTCTTTTATGTACCTGAAATCACTCCAAAAGCCCAAGGCGTATTCAGGTTTGAACATGGGCAGCAGGTAGAAGAATTCTCGCGTCCAGAGATCAATGCCAGAGCTGTGCTGGAGAGCCAATTCTTATCTATGCGGCTACATGCTAGACGAGTTGGCTACCACGATTCTGCATCCAAGCGGATCATAGTAACAGGCGGTGCATCACAAAATGAGGCTATTGTTCGAGTGTTGGCAGACGTGTTTGGCGCTATCGTGATGAGATCCTCACTTGGTGGAGGATCGGCGGCCTTGGGCGCGGCGTATAGAGCAAGATATGGTGTCAAGCATGCAAATGGATGGTGTGGGACTTTTGAAGAGTCTCTGAATGCACCTGGTGCTCCGCATTTAGTCACTGTGGCAGAAGGAAGCTTGGAGGCTTACGAGAAGTACTCCATACTATTGGAAGAATACGAAAGATTGGAAAGAGATGTATGTAGAGCAGGTCAACTTTGAATTTGTGCAGTCAGGACGGAAGTCAAACAGTTTCACATCATATCATTATAAGGTCAAGATTGCTATATCGGTTCGCGAATACTTTGAATGATAAAAATGGCCTTTTTATTAGCTCTTCGGTGCAACAACCTGCATTGCATGAAACTGGGAATCTGGGCCAAAAGATATCAACTGTACAAAGCTGACTAGTCCGAACACGCACAAGGAACCCAAGTGTGTCTGCCCTAGTAAAACAGTCATTGGTCCTTTCCCGCAATCGGAACTTCACCTCCGGTATCTAGAAACGCAAGTAGAGGTCACCGGATGGGCTACATGCATCAGCGAGAGATGAGCACCACGTACCTTCGAAGAGCGCACCATAATGACCGCCGTCAGTCGACCTCAGCTCGCACATGGTGAAAGCCTCAACGATGGGCTCCGGCTCATCGAGCGGAACGGAACCATCCTCAAACCAATCGCCAGCATGGCCGTCTACGCTTTCTGTGTACGCATAGGGTGCATTGGGCATGGGGTCATTCCTACGGGTCTGATCTGTCTGTTGCTGCCCGGCGCTCACCCCCTTGTCCGCTTTAGGTGCCCCTGGCCCTGCAGTAGCCCACGAAGTCCAAGATGGCGTTTGTTGCGGCGTACTACGAAGGCTACGAGTGGTGCTTGCTGTCAGAACAGGTCTCAGCAAAGACCTAAACACAATATTGTTCGGCAACGATTTGCTAAGATGCATACTGAGACTGATAGCTTTTTTGCGATAATTTGGGAGGACACAGCAGAGTCGTATCGCTTTATATATGCTTTTGATATGCACGTCCCGTTCATCACAAGCCTGGGGTGGCAGAGGATGTGACGCGAATCAGTTGACCTTTGCCGACCCTGTTCACCAAGGGAAGGGATCTATCACGATCCCCGCGTTTCGTGACGCTCGGCGGAAGGCTTCAGCAAAAACGCCATGGCAGGAGACCTGCTCGCATCATACTGATAACATGTACTAGAGTAATTGATATGTCGCCTTTTCTATACCCTGCACCCTGACTGCAATGGACCAGTGCTATGGTGAAAAGAGTTTATATCCAAAACGCTGACGAGATGCAAAACGAGAGTGATACTGCTTACGTCAGGGTGTCACGTGACGGACATAAAAGGCTAAATGATGAAATGACCGCTTCCAGCCTACCTTTGCGCAAGTCGGGATTTTGCACCAGAGATTTGGGACGTTGAGATCTGAACACGCTTTGGACATTTTGAACGGCGAGTAAGGTAGACGGTCAGTTACTCTTATTGCTGTGCAGTCCGCTGGCTCGCTTGAGCATTTTTTCTACCGGCAATTGCTGACATTCTACGTTGCCATCAGCACGACTGCCCTTGAACTGTGCCCTCGTCGACAGCACCTGTGTTCGAGTATCACGACTGTCCACAAGCGAAAGAACTCTTTTATCTATCGAGTAAGGCGGAGATAAAGAGACATGGTGTTAGGTATGGAGATACTCCAGCGTGATGCTGGTCCAGCACCTTGACTTTTCGTGGATTCCCCACTGAAACACAATCCGACTACCCTCCACATAGCCGATCTCGGCCGGAAGATCAACAATGCCCTTCGATCGCTAACCCAGGAGTCCGTTATTGACGAAAAAGTCCTTGACGGCATCCTTCGGGAAGTATGCGCTGCACTTTTGGAATCCGATGTGAATGTTCGGTTGGTCCAAAACCTACGAAAGAATATCAAACAGATCGTCAATCTAGAAGAACTTGCCGCTGGAGTGAATAAGCGTCGTGTGATTCAGAAGGCGATTTTTGATGAGCTGTGTCGTTTGGTAGATCCTGGAGTGGAACCTTTCAAACCAAAAAAGGGGAAGCCAAATGTGGTCATGTTCGTCGGGTTACAGGGTGCAGGGAAAACGACAACATGTACAAAACTGGCGTATCATTACCAGCGAAAAGGCTGGAAAACTTGCCTTATTGCGGCGGATACTTTCCGTGCCGGTGCATTCGATCAGCTCAAGCAGAACGCCACCAAAGCAAAGATTCCATATTATGGTAGTTACACCGAAAATGATCCGGCGGTTTTGGCTGCAGAAGGTATTGCAAAATTCAAAAAGGAGGGCTTTGAGATCATTATTGTGGATACGTCTGGACGACATAAGCAGGAGGCAGCGCTGTTTGAGGAGATGAAGCAGATTGCTGAAGCAGCCGATCCGGACCATTACATATTTGTCATGGACGGAACCATCGGGCAAGCCGCAGATTTACAGGCGAGAGCTTTCAGAGATGCAGTGCCCATCGGATCTATCATCGTGACGAAACTTGACGGACATGCTAAAGGTGGTGGTGCGATCTCTGCTGTTGCCGCAACGGGAAGTCCCATTATTTTCATTGGTACCGGAGAGCATATTCACGATCTGGATCCATTCAGAGCGAAACCTTTCGTTAGTAAAATGCTAGGTATACAGTGATTATGGTTGTCGCCGGTTCTGTCTCTCCGGACTAATTCGATGGTTGGTGCATAAAGGTATGGGGGATATCGGCGGCCTTATTGAAACAGTCCAAGACATGAAACTGGATCAAAACAAGGGCCTTTTGAAAAAGCTCGAACAGGGTGTCTTTACATTACGTGACATGCATGACCAACTCCAAACCATCTCTAATATGGGTCCTCTTTCAAAAGTCATGAGCATGGTTCCCGGAATACCTCAAGAAATGCTCCAACTTAGCGACAAGGAGGGATCGGTGCGCCTCAAGCGCTTCATGTGCATGATGGATAGTATGACGGACGCAGAATTGGATTCAGATTCCAAAGTGTTCTCACAACAACCGACCAGAATATATCGAGTAGCAAAGGGGAGTGGCACAACAGTAAGAGAGGTAGAGGAGATGCTGGTGCAGTTCAAAAAAGTGAGTTCGAGGCGTTGTCTCCCCCGCAGCAGATCCTGTATCCCTGTTGACCTATGGTTTTACTTGCCATCAGTTTGCGGACGTCGTAAAGCGAATGGGAGGAAACAAGGGCTTCTTGAAAGGATTAGGACAAGGCAAACCAGGTCGAATGAACCCCAACCAGATGGCAAGCCAAATGTCAAGAATGGTGCCTCCGGGCATGATGCAGCAAATGAATCAGATGGGTGGCATGGAGGGAATGCAGAACGTGATGCAGCAAGTGATGGGTGGGGGTGGTGGTGGAGGTGGCGGTATGCCTGGGCTACAAAACATGATGCAACAGCTTATGGGAGGTATGGGCGGGGGACGAGGTGGGGGTGGTGGTGGACGGGTGCGAGTGAAAAGAAGATGAGTTGGTTGCGAAAAACAAGAGAAAGGGGACTGTGCATGCATATCAATGTATGCCCGGTCGGTAGGTGTCAACAGATACTAATAGATTATCGAAAATCCAAAGACTCAGCGTCGTATCACATGAGTGGCAGTATGCTGGGGACAAAACAGAGGACGGCCATGCAAAGAAAAGGGGGAAACACCGTGGACAGGATCCATTAAATGACAAGGGAAGAGATGCCAGTAAAATGATTCTCCACGTCCGCCAAAAGCTGGTATCTGCTGCGGTACCGCAGTTGGGATATTGTATAGTTCTGCATCTATGTACACGGTAAAATCGGGACACTGAGCGTGCTCGATTTCACTAATCTTAAATCTATGGAGCGAATATTAACAGATATCTAGCATCACAATGCGGGCAGTTTCATCGGACATTGTCCTCCCCCAAATCTTTTCTCAGCGTTCCAACCGTCTCTCGCAGCCCGCCAACCTGTGACTCCAGAATCTTTAATCTAATATTTAACCTCTTCCTATACTCGATATCCCACGCATTTAGCAGTGGACTTGTCCAATCCGGTAGATCCACATTCGCATTGATCTTATCCCTCGCCCAAACGAACAAGGATCCCACAGGATCGATTTCGGCCGCTGGCGCTGGTTTGGCACTCGGATCTGGGCGGAGGATCTCCATTTCCCAAAATCGAGAAAGAGAGAAACCTTGCTCTCGGTCAGGGACAGGAGATTGGTTGTCAATACGTTGTTGCAAGGCGGTACGTAGCCGCCATTGTCGTCCGACGAGATAGAGGGTTTGACCACCGCATGCCAGTAAGGAGTACATGAGGGAGCCCGAGAGTAGAGCACGGGGACCACCTAAATGGCAATATTGCCTCAGTTACAAAATATAGTGCTGTTTTCTCCTTTGCACATATACATACGCCATATAAGACCCATGCCAGCTCCCACAATAGCACCGGATGTGATACTTGATACTAGTTCATCCTTATCTCGCATCCTGAAACTATCCACTCCTTCGGCCGCGTTTTTCTGATATCGGTAATGAAGTACAGCTTCTCTAATACCTGTTAAATTGTTAAAATTAGCAATCCGCTATAGTCGCGGCAATACAGAATGAGTCCGCCTACGGCAACATACCAAAAAAAGGCGCGAAGGCGAGGACCCAATTTGTCCCCATGCTGAAAGCCCATGCTAGCCGACTTTGACCTCGCACGGCGGCGAATATGGCGCCCAGAGTAGAGCCTGTCAGCCCTGCAACCGCGGTGCTTTGCAGTACAAACGTGGTAGAGTTCCGTTCGGGTGCATACGGTGATGTGGAATTCACCTGTGTATCCATGTTCGGGAAGATTTTTGACGTCTCGCAATGATATACAATGTCTCACGCAACGATACACAAAAGAGTTGTAGAAACCTACGCAGCTGTCTGGCAGGAAAATGACCGACGAGGACACATGGACCACAAGATCACCCTCAAGCCTCAATTGCATTGGAGTTCAGATCGCGTAGCCATAGCAACTAGCTGGAGGGGCAAAGCGTCGAAAGTTTGGAGGAGGACTTTTGGGCATCTTCCTTTATTTGAACGAAATCCTCAACATGCCTTCACGCCTACTACGTAAGTGAGAAAGGTTCTTACCGCCATTTTGTACAGCTAACTGATTTTGCTTTCCGTTTGACGCATTTAGCGGGGCAAAAGCTGTTTTTTCCCAACATTGTTTTCCGACTCCTCCGCTCCAACCTCCCACCCCACCAATGCATTTTCCGCTGCCCACCCCAATTGAACAAAATCGATATAACATCATACCTGCAAAACCTGTATAATATTACGGTTACCGACGTTCGAACAATGAACTACATGGGCCGGACGTACAAAGCTCGTTACGGGGGCCGGGAAAGGACAGCAAACTACAAAAAGGTTATAATTTCCATGGAAGAGGATTTCAATTTTCCACCACCTCCACCAACGAAGCTTGGCGCTTCTGTGGAGGGTGATGCGGCAATCAAGTTGCCACCACGAGGTTCATTTGGAAGGAACTCTGCGAACAAGTATCGACACAAGATCGAGGAGGGCCGACCAAAAGGTGTTGGAGGTCCTGTGAGAAAGGCGATGGAGGCTGCAAAGGCGGCAAAGGAGGCGACGAAGGAGATAGCATAGATATAGGCTGACATTTAGGCGCATTGTTTACAGTAACATTGTTTATTTCGCGAACACTCCATGGTTTGCGCCAAATCCGACAAGCTTGCCAGATCAAGGTGTTCCGGGTATGTTTTCCGGGTATATTCGTGTTGGAGGTCGAGTCAAAAAAGATATGTCAGAGGGCTTTGACTTTACATGCATAGCGCATTGCACATTGTCCTATTGCTTATCCTTTTATGATGCTCCTTGGGAAGGAGTATGTGATATTGTACCTACCGGACACGGATAGGTTTCAATCAAAAAGTCAAGCAGGATCTGCGCATTGCTTCAAATAGATGATTGTGGTATGAATCAAGAATGCCAAGACAATCTGACAAACTCATACTTGTCAGATACGAGACAGCATCAGGTGGTAAAGACGTTGATGATTAAATGCGACAAGGTCAGAATTTCTGCATGGTAAAGGGGCAATCGCCAAAGGCTCTACTTCCTTTTCCGCTCTCAACAAACGTACTGCTTGCTTGCCTTTGCTTTTCCAACTTGTCTGCTTCATGTTCCTCCATCAAAAGTTCGTTTGCCAAAAGGTTAAAAAATCCTCGAGCCCTCACGCGTCCCGCAACCCGCAAACCCCCCACTTGAACGAAATTAAAAGGCAAGGGAACTGCCACGACGGAACTGCTTTCCACTTTTCGTTTCCACATTAAAGATCTTAACAAAACAAATAAACTGTAGGATAAATAGGGTAGCTCTCAGCCGGCATTGGACATTACTCTTACGGTGTTCTCAGTGTATTCCCAACGCTAACGGTCACTCCAGCCGCAAGGTGTTACTCGCTCCATTGAACACCCTCCCGCTCCGGACCTCGATTGTGACCGCAAATGCCCGATAAACAAATAACGGCATTCATAGCAGACCTTCTACGCTTCGGTCTAGAACGACTTTCGCTAGTGCCTGCAGACAAGAGGTCCTTTGAGGTTCAGGACGCCATTGCTGCACAGGTAGGTACAGTTACGCCACCCTCTTCTGCTCCATTGTCAAAAGTCATAAGTTGCGGGGACATTCTACTATTCTCATCTCACCATAAGTGTCTCTTGATGATGTTGGTCCGTCGACATAGGAACTAGCGGTGGATGTTCTCTCCAGCATTGGTGCAGTTGATTCCACTCCGCCCTCGACATCGGTGATTGAAGAAATTGAAACGGTCCCAGCTATCGAGGACGGAAGCACCGCCGAGCAGAATGTCAACGTTCCTACTGTAAGACCATCAATAGAGGAATCAGACATATCAGAAAACCAGCATTGGAATCGAGCTGTAGTCCTGGCAAGGTCTATTGGAGTGGGTGGCTCGCCACCAAAAGAACCCAAGTCCGATATACAGACTCTGAATGCAACCGCTTCGCATCTACCCCATGAACTGCTCTTGCATATATTTGAATGGGTCGATGAACTACCGACGCTATATTCATGTAGTTTGGTGAGCCGGTACTGGAACCCTGTTGCACAAGAAGTGTTATGGCGTGAGGTCCTCCTTGACAATGCCCCACGACTACGACGATTTGTTCGTGGCGTAGCCTTCAGTGCTACACCGCGGGTAGCTCGCCGCTCAGCGAGGACTCGGGCGGGACTGGTAGTGCCAAAAAATTTCGGCGAAGTACCAAAGGCATTTGAAGAGTTGGGCGAGTTGATCAAACCTGGGTTGATGAATATTGCCAATGGGGCGAGTAGGCGATTTGGGGTTGGATCAAGACCTTCTACAATAACACCACCGGAAGGGGAGGCGCATCCTGCAGTGCTCAAAGTCATCGCGGAACGACCGCCTCTGGTAATAAATAAACCTTCAGTAGGGCGGGTATGTGGACTGGGGAGCATGGTCAAGAAGCTGGTAGTGTCGAGCAGCGAACAAAAGGTAATCCTTCTGCAGCATGTGAGCAACTTACTGAGCAATCTACAAAGGTATGTGACTGTCAACCAATTGTTGGTCAGCCAGGGAAAAATTAACATTCTACACAGCCTACAATTTCAACACCTAAATATTGAAGGCTCGGGCCCGTCATTAGACGCAAGAATCCTTAATTCCCTTGAAACCCTCATCGACCGTGTTTGCTCTCTCACGATTGAAGATGTGGACTCACCATGTTGGCCAGATCTTTGTCGCATCCTACGAGAACACGGAGGACGGCTACGGAATTTGAATATTGAGGCGGTTTCGGAGATTGACGCTTTCGAAAGCAGTTCGGATCTGTCGGATGTATTTCCAAGCATGCCTGGATTGGAGTTTGTCCGGTTAGATGGGATCCCTGTTGGACCGAATGCTAGTATCGAGAGATTGGTCTCTAGCTGTGGATGCTTGCAAGCTGTTACTTTGGATTACTGTTTGGATGTCACGGTAGGTTGCGGTTTGTGGACATTTCCTTGCGCAGATCACAAGTGTCTCACGTGGTGACATTGTAGATGGATATTCTCATGGTCCTGTGGAATGGCTGTCCGCAGCTAAATTTCCTTGGACTGGCAGGTGTGGTGGGACCGTTGAGTTCACCTTTGCAGTTGGAACAGCGTCCGTCATTGAAAACGTTGCGGTTGGTTGATTGCGATGTTTCAGACGAGATGGTATGTGTGCGGCATAACCCACATGTCAAACAATCAATAGAAAGCTCACACTTCACTTGTACAGTTTGAAGAGATGGCTGTGAAAGCGACGGGATTGGAGATGCTTCGCCTTGTGTTTGAGGATGATGGATGTGAAGGCATTGTGACAGTGTCCAATGAGCTCACTGATCGAACCCTTGACGCTCTGTCGACGCACAGCACAACGCTCCGCATCGTTGCATTAACCCGATGTCCCAACATGACTGCCAAAGCTCTCTCTCGTGTAATCCGAAATAACCCAGTCAACACTCTGGACCTACACAAGCATCCAGATTGCTCAATTGGCGGAGTTGACGATAAGTTTTTGAGGGAGCTTGGAGCCTCGGTGAAAAAAGTCCGTGTACTTAACCTTTATGGACAACTGGACCTGACCGAGCAATGTATCGTGGAAGTCGCGAGGAGCGGGGCTTGGACTGGATTGAGGAGTTTATCATTAAATAACCTGACGGTGGGTCCAAGTGTATTGGACACTCTCCGCATGGGATGTCCAGCATTGGAGGTGTTGAGTTTGGTGGATTGCCCAAAAATAGCAGCGGAGGCGATAAGAGGGTTCGTAGAGGGTGTCTCCGTTGCACATATGCGCGTCATAGAGGAAGTCAGTGGGCGGTCTGATAAGAGTGAGGTGGACACGGAGAGTTCGGTGGGCGCAAGTTCTGGAGAGGGTTCTGGGAGTTCAACAGGACCTGCAAAGGAAATATTGCCGAATCAATCTTCCACTTCAACAGCAGATGTAGTATCTGTCCCTGGCACTGGCGCAAGTGCGTCATCATCATCATCATCACCATCATCACCATCACTATCATCTTCAGCAAACTTGCATCGACCATCCCGCATCCGTACGTTACCGTCCTTTGATTCGCCCCCTACACCACCTGCCCCGCTACGAAAGCTACGAAGAGTCTACACACTTGCGCTCGACACGGAAGAAACCAGTGTTGTCAAGCGACGCGATGCCTGGTTTGTCGACGAAGGTTTAGATATATTGAGTCTGTGGGAGAATGCGGTGCGAGGTCTTGCAGGGAGGGGATGGGTGTTTTGAACACCCGGTTGGCTAAACCTGTGAAGATGATTGCAAATTCAATTGGGGTGACGCCTGGGCTTTGGTTTATTTAGATGTGAGATTACCCTTTCTGTTTCTTTCTGTCGCCGTTTTGTGGATATCCCTGGAAAGGACTGTATAATAGTGTAAAAACTGGACGTTGTCTCTGCCGTGGAACGCGCAATTGGATGTCTCAATTGCAGAGTATGTTATCCAAGGAGCGACTCACTTGGGTCGAGAGCGGTTTCAATTTATGTTATAGGCATTTGGCTGCCGCCCACTAACAATCAATGATGAATTCTATTATCCATGTAACATGTATGCCAGCAGATACAAATTTATCACGTATTTATTTACGCGTCATTTGGCCTTGTGAGCATGTCTGCTCCACTCGTCTTCATTCAACCAAACCGGTGCCAAAACATTCATAACGCCGGGGTGGACTTCCACCCTTACAGGGGACGCAGAAATTTTCTCCCCACTGACATCCAACCATTTGTCTTCCTTTCGATCTGTGACTCCATCCTTGTTCCAAGACCATCCATGCGGTTCCAGTACGAGTGCCCGAACACGACTCGTTTTGATGAACGGAAACTGGAGATAATTACCGGATTCTGGATCCGCAACCGATTGTAGAGCTTGCACCGGAGACATGGTTTCAGAGTATATGACTTCGAGTGCGCCGTCTGCTAGACGGCTCGACGGAGCGGCCAGAAAATCGGACGAAATCCAGGGTAGATTCGTGGCCACAAAGTAGGTAAAAGTTGTTGAGATGATTTGGGGCCAATGTTCGTGCTGTGATGGGTCAGAAGTATAAAGGCGAGGAGGGCCTGAAGCTGAAGGCTGCATTGAATATGAGGGAGATTTTCGGTGTTGGTCCGCTTGATCGACAGGGAGAAGGTAGAGCTTTCCGTGATATGTGCGTAATCGAAGGATACGGATGATGGCGGCCACTGTCATGCGGTCGCCACCCATCCATCGATAGCTTTCGGATTCAAAGTCCACGTCGGCAAGGAGTGCCCACATGAGTTGAAGATGGGAATAAATGACGGTGTCGTTCTGGGTTACGGAGAAAACATCCATTGGGCGCGTCCGGCCTGTGGAATCATGGTTGATAAAATGCACTAGTCCACTGCACCAAACCGTCAACATACCTTTGATTACAGTAAGAGCTGCAAGCTCTGGAAACATAGCATCGAGATTCTTGCTCATTGCATTTGCTGACCCTATAAATATCAACCGCGGAACAGCACATTAAATCTTTTACTCGCGATCAATACCAATCGAAATATGTACGACTTACCACTTCCCACGATGCCAACGGGCAATTTTCTTGCTTGCTCCCAGTCAGGCCTGGTCAACAACCCGTTGATCAGCTCATGGAAAACCCCATCTCCGCTAATCGTGATAGCCGCACTGTACTGGTCCAAGGGTAAGGTTCGCGCAACTTCCGTGGCATGTTCTGCAGCTTGGGTTTCTGAATGGGACATGATTAAAGCTGAAGTTTTGACACTGTTTGCCGGCTCTTAAATGTACCATGAAGGTCGATCTTCAACCCTGCTATCTGGAACATTGGTTGGACAACATGTTCATAAATGTGTTTGGCCTTTTTTGTTCCTCCAAAAGGATTTATGAGGACAAGTATCTTCCTGGTTACTGAAACAAAGATGGACCAGAGATCAGAACTCAAAGATGCATTTCTCAGTATATTCCTTCACTTACTAGTACTCACATTGTCCGAGTCCCGCCGCCGCAATCACCGCCTCGACGCATTGTCGTGCACCTGCGTTCTTGCTCTGAAGCAAGATTTGTCGTATCCCTGGTTGCTTGTCCTTTCGCCCTCGAGACAACTCCACGGCGTGCAGAAGCCAGAATGACGCGTTTTCCGGGGCATTGTTTCCTTGAATGGCCTCCAAGCCCTTACGAAGAACTGCAGAACTATGCAGAGTTCGCACGGACTGGGTTGGGTTTGATAGAACGGTTGCGCCAAAAATGAAAGTTGCCTGAATGTTTATTACTGGAAAAGGGGTACATATTAATCACCGCCATTGCAAGCAACGCGAAGCTCTCGGTCGTAACGTCATGGCTCGTTTATGAGCCGCGTAGCCTACCATTTCCTGTTGCCGTTGTCCACGACACGCCATTGTCTGATACCTCTAGATCCGCTTCCACAGGATAACTTGGCCGCGGAGAGGGGATGCAGCCCAACGTCGTGGGCGCGGCCTCATTGTCCCAGTGGACAATGACGGTATCGCTAAACATGCAGGAAATGGTAAACGGGCTGGAGAATGGAGGAGATCCTAGCGGAACTTGTGGAACTGGGCAGAACGGATGATGACCTGAACCGAGTGGTTCCAATCAAGAGCCAGTGCTGACTCATCTGGTTCCATCCGACGTTGCAGCAAGCCGATCATCTTTAAATCCTTCCTACGTGCGTTCGCGGCAGATATTTGGACCACTCCAAATCATAGAATACAGCGTGAGGGTCTGATACAGAGGTGAGAAAATAACACTGTTAAAAAAACGATATGCCTCAAAGGGCCAACGCTGCCCGCAACCAACGACACAAGTTGCTGGTTCAAGAACAAGCTGTGCCATCTATTACCATGCCAACAGCGATATGAAGCTGCGCTTACACGCGACAGCTGGCACTTCTCCCAGCGATCGACACCAACAATGTCAATACCACAGCAACAACAACCTCCGAAACCCCCGCAGCTCTCTTCTTTGGAAGAAGACGACGAGTTTGAAGACTTCACTGTAGAAAGTCAGTAGCTATCCTAACCCTAACCCTAACCCTAATGCCTTTTTTTGAGTCGCTTTGGGTGTTCTAACATGAACATTCTGTAGACTGGACAGAGGCAGACGAAGATCACGAAGACGCTCTGCTGTGGGACGATAATTGGGACGATGAAGACCTGAACGATGAATTTACACGGCAACTAAGGTGTGTTCAATGGGAGGAGCGACAGAAAGAGTCGTTCCCGTTGCTGACGAACGACCGTCTAATTTTGTAGAGCCGAGCTCTTAAAGCCAGCATCCGATGCCACAACCGGTCAGCAGCAACAAGCACAACAGCAGCAACAGTAGCGTACCAGGTAGTTCATCAAATGCTTCATGCATGCCAGCTCACGAAAGAAGGACCTACCACGGTTGACACTCAGCTGGACCGGGCGGGCGCGCTGCTTTGTTCACGCGACAAGGTTAAGGAATGACATTGACGACCGTGGGGATGCCAAGGTGTCCCAAATGACTAGGCACAGACAGTAGATCCCAAATTGCTTAACAGATTTCAATCCCGATAAATACACCACGCAATATACAGCTAACTCCACAATACACAAGTGTGTGATCATCGCTTCCTCTTGAACCTCTCCTTGGCTCCCAGTTTCTCCTCAGCCTGTGCAGCATCGGCACCTAACCCTCCAAAGACTCCTTCAGGTATCGCTCGCTTGGCTAATCCCTCTACTTCCGCGCCCTGCTCCATGTTTGCCTCTTCCTCATCCGAATCATCTTCTCCAATCTCAATCTCATCCGGATTCGCGGCGAGAGGCTCTTCGACCGGCGGGGCAGAGACCTTTGGTTCCGTCTTTTTGGCCCGTACGAAACCAACAACACGAGTGTTCTTCTGCGAACGCGCACCTTGAGCTTCGCCTTCAGCCTCCTCGGCTTGAATCCGCCTTGCTTCAGCTTCCAGCTCTTCCATGGTTGTCGGTGGAGCAGGGACGGCCTCCGGTTCTTCAGTTTGACCCTGCTGACGCGCAGCCAACAGTTGAGCAGAAATGAAATTGACTTCCGTGTTATATTTAGCTTGCACAGAGCGCTTGATCCTGTTAGAATCGTAATCGGTCAACTTTGGTCTCTTGTGATACAAATGACAATACGACAACTATTTTCTGCAACACTAACCTGAGCATTTCCTTGAACGTGTCTTCATTACCATGCTTTACTTCAAAGTCATGCCAGATCTTCCAAAACTCGGCATCCATTCGAGGATCGCAAAACTGACTACCGTAGGCAAGGATTGCTCTGGCTCGGTCCACCTCCCCAAGTCGGGTCTCCATGTCAGAGAAGCGAACGGACATATCTCTGGCCTGCTTATCTGGCAAGGCCTCGATCGCTCTTTCATATATCTCACGGGTGGAGGTAAGCCCAAAGTATGACGTCGCCTTGGCAACATAAATGGTGAACATTTCGTAACGGTCCTCATCCCCTACTGCTCGAGTCGCTCGATCGTAGATACGCATAGCATGCCGGGCCAGTCCATGATCTTCCTCTAATTTAGCGTACATTAGGTATAACGGCTTGGCGAACTTTGGTGGCACTTTGTCTACAGCATGTTCAAACAAATCGCGAGCGCGTTCCAGCTTTGTGCCTCCGTAGCGATCAATAAACTTTGTAAGGTAGATGTTCCAAATATCAAACGCAATTGGATAACCAAACAGGTCAATCCCTCGCTCGTATACTCTGTAGCTCTGGGGGAAATATTAGAACAATTGCGCTCCGACGCTCATTGTCGTGCATCATTCAACTAGCTCACCTCCTCAAACCACTTATGCTCCTCCAAAAATGCCGCGTAATTGATAATAATCTGCGGTGTTGCAATCTTAAGTTCCATGATACGGTCATATACAGCACGAGTTCCTTCCATTGTCCCAATAGACTCCTCCAGATCAACATAAAACGACCAAAGCTTCTGTGATTTGAATAGTCGTTGCTGGGGCTCCCGGTTCTCATCATTGTACCGAATTGATGCATGGAAAGCAGGTCCTCCCCGCGGTGGAGTTGTTGCCCGACCCATAACATCTAGCGCACCGTCAAAGTTCTCTTGTCGAAGTTCCATTTCTGCCCATTGGCACCAGACATCCGCCAATTCGTCCGCTTTTCTATATGGGACTGTGACGGCCTTTTCAAAAGTTCTCCGAGCAGTATCCAAGTTTCCCTTTTGTTCGTAGAACTCTGCAAAGTGGACCCAAAGGAGACCGAGCTTTCCAGCTGCGCGTTTAGGATGAATGGTTTCGATCGCTTGGCGATAGGTCTCAATAACCTTTTTTTCATTTTTGCGTTCCTTCCAGAGGTCGACACGCTTCTCCCACTCAGCAACGTTGTGTGGGTTCTGGCGAAGTACTACGTCATTCACCAGAAAAGGACGGCGCTCCATCAGCTTTTCGAATCGAGCAAGACGAAGGTCAACGTCAACGTCATCAGGTCCGTCGGCTCCACCATTCTGTGCCAACTCTTGCATCTGCCTCGTTAGCACCGTTTCCTCCATTGCCGCATAAGCATCAAAGACCAGAGAGAAATCTCTCACTGTCTTCACTTCTCTGATCGCCTCCTCATATACATCCCGCGCTTTTTCCCACTCCTGCTGCAACATCCACCATGTGGCTAAACTATTCCATAGTCTACCGACTTGATCAGAGAACCTAGATATACCGCTTCGAATAATGCGATCAACGTCGAGTCTCTCGACACGCTGATCCCTCCCAGTCTCTGTGTCTTCAGTTTCTGGATTCTCCGTAACTAAGTCACAAAGTTCTGCCCATAGCTGATACTGGCTTTTTCCGTGTCCTGATGTGAACTTCGGATCTTCGACGATAGACGCCAGTATTCGGGCAGCTTCCATGTGCCGAGGCGGATCCAGAGATAGCAACAACCCAACATATTCTTCTTTCTGTGCTGGTTGCAGCTTGATGTATCTTCGCCACACACGTACAGCCGTCTCACCTCCCACCATTTTGGTAAATTTGAGGTATAAATCCCAAACTCGGGTATGCTGTGTGATCGGCAATGCACGAAGGGCGCGGTCGAATGTTCTTCGGCACTGTGTCCGCCGGCCTTGATGCATCAGAAATTGACAATACGTGAGCCATATCACAGGGAACTTATTGCAGAGTACCAGACTCCGCTCAAAGCAACTGTTTACACGCTCCCATTCTCTATCACGAAGATCCCGTATTGGCTTGCGAAGGCCAGTTTCCTTGTTCACAGGGCCTTCGAGCAGGACGTTGGTACGCAGGTCAAGGTAAGCCTTCCATAGCTTATAGCTGCCAGGAAGATCCTTGACTGCACGTTCATATATGAAAATACGGCTTTCCATCGGTGCGTCCTTTTTGTGTTCAATATATCGCAACCAGCACTTTAACGTGTAAGGATTTCGCAGGCATTCTTCCTCATGGGCTGTTTCGTTCAGGTAATTTCCAATGAGTACCCCGCTTGTAGTGAAATACAATTTAACAAACTAGGCAGACACTTACGAATATCTTCTTCACGGATAAGCAACAAGTACTCTTCTTTTATTTTCTCAGTATTTTGCAATTCTGCGTCACCATCAAACCCGTTGGATTCGAGATGGGCCTTATCAACCTCCATGGGAACGACAGCATCGTCAACGGCTGCTGGTGCCATTTCTACACCGGTCACAAGGAAAGTCTCTGAAAGAAAGCAGGGAGCAGACGATGGGCTATTCATGCGGGTGTATCATTGTGATCTGTGGGTTGCTGGTGACCAGTCCACGTCGACGTTGCCACTGACAACCACACGGTCGCGCGATGGCCTTTCCAACGGCTGTTCCAATTCTTCACCTTTCGCATTGCTTCGACACTTGCAAAAGATGGCAGCCACACCGAATATCACTTTTGTAACAGGCAACGCCAATAAACTCAAGGAAGTCCAGGCGATTCTTGCCCCAACTGCCATTTCGCTGGTATCGCACAAGCTTGACCTGCCGGAACTTCAAGGCACTACACAATCCGTTTCTCTAGAAAAGGCTCGCCATGCTGCGTCTATCCTGCAAAGACCCGTCCTGACAGAGGACACATCTTTATGCTTTACCGCAATGAAAGGGCTTCCAGGCCCATATATCAAATGGTTCCTGGATAGCCTTGGCCACGACGGATTGAATAAGATGTTGGTCGGGTTTGATGATAAAGGTGCCGAGGCGGTGTGCACCTTTGCCTACTGCAAACCCGGAAAGGAGCCAGTGATATTCGAAGGGAGGACTAAAGGAAAGATTGTGCCAGCACGCGGACCAAATGATTTCGGGTGGGATCCAGTATTTATGCCAGATGGATTTGAGCAGACGTATGCCGAAATGGCAAAGGATATTAAGAATACGATCAGCCATAGATATAAGGCACTGCAGAAGGTCTTAGAGTTTCTAAAAGACCCAAGTAATCTGGAGTAGATAGCCTCGCACTACAAAACGACGGTCAAGTGGCAACTATTTGCAATACTATATTTATTTGCATCCAAGCAAATCGACTTGTAGCATTTGACAGAGTTTGGCAACCCGATTTGCGAATTACGTCCTTTTGATGTCCTTCTGATGGGCATGTCCTCCAGTTGGGTGAAGTGTTGGTTGGAGGTCATCGTCGTCTTGTTGGCATGACGTGCAGTGGCACAGTTCACTGAGGTTCGGACAAGTCGAGCTGACCTTTCGCAAGCTTGTCCTTAACGCTCTTATCGCTGTCTATTTGTGGGCGGCCATGAGCCTTTGGGTGGATAAACATCGTCCGAAAAGCCTGGACAAGCTCGATTATCATGACGGCTTGACACAGCAACTCCAACGAGTGGTAAACGGCTGGTGCCCGAAGAGCATACAGTTTTTCAGCAATATTAATTTTGAGGGACTTATGCATTGTTAGGCGGCGAGCGGCGACTTCCCGCACCTTCTTGTCTATGGCCCGTCGGGAGCGGGAAAGAAGACAAGAATTGTCGCGTTATTAAGGGAGCTTTATGGACCGGGCGTTGAAAAGGTAAAGGCCCCTCTGGACCTTTGCTTGCACGTCTCCCTTGACCTTTCATCCTAATGACTATCGCTTCACTCTCCAGTTGAAGGTCGATCTACGCCAGTTTGTCACACCATCAAACCGAAAAATGGAAGTCAGTATAGTTAGCAGCAACTATCATATCGAACTGACTCCCAGGTAAGATAACGAACCCTGGGGGGCTTTGGTGAAGCAGCAAGGAATGCCAATTAGCCACAGCCCTCCCTTTTACTCACCCAACCTGAATATAGTGACGTAGGGTCGTATGACCGGGTCATTGTAACAGATCTGATCAAAGAAATTGCGCAGACCCAGCAGGTGGATAGTAGCGCAAAGAGACCATTTAAAGGTTTGTACTGTCCGGCAAGCTTGTCAAAGAGATAGCATTCTCACATCTTTGGGATATATTTTAGTCGTCATTCTAAACGAAGCGGATGGCCTGACACGCGAGGCACAAGCAGCTCTACGTAGAACCATGGAAAAGTACATGGCGAATCTGCGTGTTATTCTCTGTACAGAGTCCACATCAAAGATCATTGCACCAATAAGAAGTCGGTGCTTACTTGTGAGAGTCGCTGCTCCTGAAGTGGACGAAGTGAGCTATAGTTCTTTAGAAAACGCGTTAAAAAGTCCCTTATTCTTGTGATTTCACCAAAGATGCGCAATGTGATATATAAAGTCTGCAAGAAGGAAGGAATGACGATACCGGAAGCATTTGCCACGCGTCTTGCCGAAGCAGCAAACGGCAACTTGCGACGTGCGATTCTGATGCTGGAAGCGGCCAGGATCCAGCAATATCCGTTTGAAGATAGCCAGGAGATTGCGATAACGGATTGGGAGAGGGTTATTAAGGACATGGCGATGGATATTCTGGGGGAACAAAGTCCCGCTAGGTGGGCACCCTAATTCACAGAACGAGTGATGGCGATAACATGTCTAATATGGCCAGATAGGTTAATGAAAGTTCGAGGGACCTTTTACGAACTCCTGTCACACTGCATTCCACCTGATATCATACTCAAGGTAAATAGCACCGGTTGAGCGTACTGATGGAAGCATCAACCTCACCTCCTTTGTATTCGTCGCCAGTATCTGGCTTTTGAACTTATGCAAAACGTGGATGGTCAAATTAAACTCGAAATCGTGCAGGCTGCAGCACAGTTTGTGAGTTATTCTGGAATTAAAGTAGTCATTTTGCTTTCATTTTTTTTTAATATCATTTGTTTGTTCATAGGAACACCGATTGCGGATGGGAAATAAAGCGATTTTCCACCTCGAGGCATTCGTTGCGCGTTTCATGAGTGTGTATAAAGCGTATCTAATGGAAATTGGTATGGCCTGAAGCCGCGTGATTCTGGCTGTTAAGAATGTGATGTGGTCGGGCATGGTAGGGAGAATATGTATATATCTAATAGATTCGAGGCAATTACTGTGACATTAGGACTCAATATATGGAAGCCCGTTCGCATTCCGTTCTGATCGGAATTCTTAACCAAAACTGGGCAGCCGTAGACTGTCGGACGAAACTACGATTATGCTGACTAATGTGCAGTTATTGACGGGGTGATGCCTTCATCCTCGCGCGCAAATAGTCCCCCTTCCTTCCCTTCTTCCTCTCTTATGAACGCAAGTACCTCATCCACAAATGTTCCTTCGCCTTGCTCCTTAAACTTCACGGCACGGTTTATGGCTTCCCTGAAAATTGATACCACGTTTGTTCCATCTGAGGCGGAGGCAAAGAAGAGTGGAAGATGGTCGGACTGTGATGGATCGTGTGCTTCTTCTGGGTCGCTGCTTTGGGGGGCTGTTTCGCTCGCTTCTGCTCGTTCGGCCCGCCGTCGCTCGACAAAACCGAAAGCCCTTCTTGCACGCGACGGATCTACATCGATTTTATTCGCTACTACAATCACCGGTAGCTACAACATAAGAGATCGGTTATCATTAAATATGATGTCTGACGAGGTCTGACCAGCGCAAGGTGGATGCCATCCATACCTTCAAGCCCACATGGCTCACCAACTCGTCGTACCATGTATCCAAATTTTTGTATGTTATCTTCCGTCCCACGTCAAAAACCAGAATACATGCATGAGCTCCATGGTAATAACCAGCATGCATGCTTTGGAACCGCTCCTGTCCCGCCGTGTCCCAAAAGTCAACCAACAATTTCCGAGGTTTCTCCGTGCTGGCACCACTGCGTCGATCAGATGGAAATGGATAGGTGCATAGGTGACGGTAAAGGGTGAGAGCATAGGTGGATAGTTGCTGTGGGTGGAACTCGTCAAGAAGAAAGCGCTCCACTAGCTTGGATTTTCCAACGGCCGAGTCGCCCAGGAGGATAATCTAATGTTACAGCGCTGTTAGAAAGTAGAACTCAAACTAAGGACAGCAGTCAGGAACTCCACGGCCTACCTTGAGGTCGGGAGGCTGCTCTGAGGCATTCTTCGCTTGCGTAGTCGACATGGTTAAAGTGATAAAAACCTTGGATGTTTCTACAAACGGGTTGCCTCCAAGGAGAGACGGAGCAGCCAAACAAACACGTATTACATAAGCAATATGTCCTTTCGCGGAGATCACCATTGGAACCAGAACCCGCCATTGGGGTCTGTTGAGGGTCGTTGGAATTTGCGAGCGATGGCGCATGTTGCCCAGCAGAGGAGATCGCAACGTCCAAAGAGTCGTCGCTTTTCTATCGCCTCACTTGGTTCCAATTGTAACCTTGTAGCTGGTGTTGCGATACTGAGCCGTCTCGTGCTTTGCTCTATCGCCGTCATTTCCGCCAACTTGGGGAATGCATACGATGCTTCCACCACTCTACCGTCTGGACCGTGGCGGGACGACTTTTTCGGTGATTCTCCCGTGCTGCAAGAGAAAGGACAAGATTCTTTGTCAGCTCCTTCCTATTTAGACGCTACTCTACAGCGCAAACTCCTAGCTCCTTTTGTCAGATGGGACGCGGTCTACTTTTTGAAGATTGCGGAAGCAGGATATACATATGAGCAGGAATTTGCCTTCTTTCCAGGTCTTCCTTTGCTGATGCGGGCGCTAAGCGGTATGCTGGAAACATGAGATATGAGGAGCAAACTTTAGAACTTATCAGTTCAATAACAACAGCTATACTTCCTTCATGCGGACTTGAGAGACGGACAATACTCATGCTTGTGGGCGTTACGATCTCCAATCTTGCATTCGTTGGGGCCGCTGTGGTTCTCTATAGGTAACGATTATTGTGTTGGAAACCATGTCCACATAACTTCTGCAGAGACGGTGGGCGTTAACCGAGTAATGAAGGTTAGGATGTCAGCTGCTCAACGAGCGCCTAGCTTTCACTGCGGCGATACTTTTCTGTGTAACTCCTGCTGGTCTTTTTATGTCCGCCATGTAAGTATTGGAATGACTTGCGTCCCATAGAGCCTTATCAACACATGGTCGCGAACGGTGAACTAGACTGCATCCAATCGTCTGATCAGTGTCCATTGTCCCAAAGCTACACAGAATCCCTATTCGCTCTTTTATCCTTCATTGGCATGGCCGTTATAATTGACGGTCGATACATGCTAGCTGCAATAGCATGGGCATTGGCGACCGCCGTTAGATCGAACGGGATCGTGTATTCAGGATTCTTTGTGTGGAGTTTGATTATTATCCCACTGCAAAATGGTGCTAAGGTTCGTCGTCCAGCATCGATTCAATTTACATTCAGCTTACGTCTTATCTCGTCAGCTATCCGTGGCCTGCAGTTTAGGACGAGTATTCCAAACCCTCATCCTCTGCGCGGTCGTTGCTGCTCCTTTTTTCGGGTTTCAGTACTACGCCTATTACCTTTTTTGCCACGGACATGCTCAACAGGAGCCACGGCCCTGGTGTATGAACGCGGTGCCCAATTTGTACGATTTTGTGCAAAAGGAGTATTGGTAAGGCGACCTGCTTTATCTATCTTCAGATGACCTGGGCCCTGAACACTGTTTGATTCTACGGCGGCGGAAGGAACAGTGGATTCCTACGTTATTATCGGCCACAGCAAATACCCAATTTTGTGCTAGCAGCACCGATATTCACCATATCCATTGCCGGCATTCGGGAGTATGTCAAGCACGACCCCTTTCGGTTTGTCTCCCTCGGCTTCCGACGAAGCACCCGGAATGGAAATGGTACCAATTGGGTCATGTTTAGCACCCATCTCCTTCCCTATGTTTATCTTTGGACATTCTTGACCTTCTACTGCGCAACCATGATGCACGTGCAGGTCGTTGTGAGATTTTTCACTTCCATGCCCTGTGTTTATTGGTATGCCGCTTACTTGTTCCTGCGGACTGTTGAGGGGCGAAGGCAGGGATCACAGTGGGGAAAAGCAATTCTGACCTATTTTGTACTATACGGGATGGTCACAACGGTTCTGTTTGCAAATTTCCTTCCGCCAGCCTAGCCTAGTCGTGAATCGATATAGATGTACACAGCTTCAACGGAAACTCGAGTGAAAGTTTTCAATATACGCATTAAACCCAAAGGTTCCTCATCAACTAACATTACACCGTCCGGGGCTTTACTCGTCATCTAGCTCACCAGCAGCGCTATTTATCTTTTGACTTCGATAGAAGTCCGCCACCTGATTCAACCTGTTAGGGGAGGAACGAAACCAAGGCAAACTCTGTTGATTATGCCCACCTGTGAAGCATTGGTTGCCTGTTCGGGCTTCTTATCATCGCGAACTCTCATGAACCGCGGGAAGCGCAAGCTGATTCCTTTATTCGGGTCCACGTGCCCAATAGCTGCTTTGTGTACTGGGGAAATAGATAGGTCGGCGGCTTTTACCTCCCACACCTTCAGAGGGTGAGACCATTGTGCGCGTCATCATCGCTCCCCGCCATTCACTATTTACCTGCACGGCATCAAACCACACGTCAGGTCGCAGATTGGGAGTGTCACTCCACTCATAATATGGCTTGGGACGGTCAATGATGTGATCTTTGAAAAACTTTGCGTGCTCTGCTAGCTGCTCTTCTGAGAATCCGGTTCCAATCTATAAGGCGTTGACAGTTAAGCAAGTGAGGAACCCGCCATTTTCTCGTGCTTCCGTACTTTGCAAATACTTTGATACTCCTCACGATCTTCATCATAGCATGCCAATAGGTATCCTCCATACCATCCAGTACGTTTGCCTCGGCCAATATATCCACCAATTATGACAAGATCAAACGTATCACCGACACCACTCAAATAGTCTTTCTTGACCTGCGAGCACAACAAGCATGCGGGGTTATTCTCATTCATTGAAGCATCTCACACAAAAAGTGCATACCTTGAGCCAATTTCTTGATCTCTTACTTGGTTCGTACGAAGCTTCTTGCACAAGGGTCTTCACCATCAAACCTTCGCAATTCCCTTCTACAGCTTCATCCAAAAATGTTTGAATCTCTTCCACATTACTCGATTCCTTGTGTTTAGCAAAGGCGAAAACTCCGTCAACCTCGTTGAAGTGCTCATATAGAACCTCGCGACGGTCCTTCAAAGGTTTCGTTGTCAACGGCTAACAGTCCAAAAGTGAGCTTATAGTACACATTTTGGTGGTGCTGACGCTCGCTCAAACTCATGCGTACCTCTCCGTTTAGATACAATAGATCGAAAGCAAAGACGCACACTTGAACTTGGATATCTGCTGCTTGCACGTCCTGGAGATTCCTGTTAAAACAGGCTATTCCAGCACTTTGATGCCGGCCGGTTGACACATACCTTGCGCTTTCGGGTACTCAAAACCTGAAATGGCAGGATGCACTGCTTTTGCCGATCCCAAGCCACAGCCTCGCAGTCAAGTACGAAAGATTTGACACCCTCTTTTGGAACCTCCATTTTGTTGAATTACCGAGTTAATACGAAAGAAACTTCGGCCTGGAAGCTGGCCCGGTTCTAATCCTCACCTTCGAGACGGCTTCAATGATATCTGGATACTTGGCGGACAGATTCTCCGAGTTTCTACTGTATATTACAATCTTTCCGTCCTCCAGCAAGTGAATCTAAGTTCCTAGCACAATGAGCACATGCTAACATAACAGATAATCGTTGCTTTGCCATACCTGAGCACGCTCCCCATCGTACTTATATTCGCAAGTGAAGGTCATGTTTTCAAAGCGGTTCAAAACATCTGTAAGGGACTTTGTGGGATGGGCAAGCATTGGCTTCAACGGGACTCCTATGCAATGGTCAGATGTGGGGTAACTTTCATTCCACAGGAACGCGTGCACGCACCAGGCCGTAGCTTGCAATACTTTGGTAATTCCTTTATGCCTTTTTCTAGTAGTACTGGGACAATCTCATCGTAATTGGGAAGCTCACTTCAGTGAAGAAAAGAAATGAAATACAGGACAGCAAATCAATGTGGAACAGACACTTACTTATATACATGTTTGAAGGTGGCCGCAGCTTCTGCCAGCACAGTGGCTCGCTTGTCCTCGGACAGCTTGACAACCGCTATGTGCGAACGCGATTAGATTATGTATGGATAGCTGTCATCATAAAGCGTTTCACACACATGAATCTGTCAGGGCCACGGCATGTGCTAGTGCTTGTAAAATAGACTGTTCCGCCAACCCAATCCGTAGTTTTCCTTCCAAGGATCTATGAGTCGCTTCAGTTTTCACGCCGCATCTGCATGGAAATGCACAGGGTAATCTCGCACCGAATAAGATATTTTGGCTCATTGTCACGACAGGCCACCAAAAGTTTGTTGATTTTGCCAATTTTGAGGCTTTGGGACTGCAGGTAAAGTAACTATTTAATGTTCGGACGCACCCAACGAGCACTTACGACAAGTACTCACAGACTGCCCAGTAATGGAGGCAATTTCATTCAATGTCTTGTAAACGGAAACAACGGTCAGAGGTGGTGGCGGAAACATTGTCTTCTGATGCCCTCTGCTTGTCTGCACGAAATATCCTCCTATCGGTTATTTATCTTCAAGAAAAATGTGACAAGGAAGAGTCTTACCTGAGCTACTGTTCCCAAATCACCGTGCTGTGCCATATCCGTTTTGATGCTTTGGGCCGATCGACCCGTCGCCGATGCCACTGCTTTTACGAGAATGCTCTCGCCAATCCCAAGCTCCTTGCCTTCATATTCGGGACCTATCTGTTAACGTTTAGAGTGGTGACCAATACGCCATATGATATCAAGAATCAGGACTCACTCGATTCAGACAAAGGTAAATGCATGCAACCAAATCTCTTGGCGACAGCTGTATCACATCCTTGAAAAAGGCTGTGAGGAACGCCAGAATTTGCAGCCTGTCCGATAACAATTAGGCAACCGGTGATATACTATTTTCAACTCGGTATTCGCACCTTTTGGTGGTAGATTCAATTTGCTCAAAAGTCTTGCAGAGCGCCGCATATGGTATCCTACCGAAGTCGAAATCTAAGTTATGGCAACGCATTTATGCAAACTCCATGACTTACGGAGAACCCTTTTTCCATGCTAGACTCTCTGCTTTGCTAGTAAGGCTCCCAGTGGTCACCCTACATTTCAAACCATCAGTGAGCATATTACCTCCGCATCGATGGCGGTGACGTACATCTTTGCAGTAGCCTTGGCAACCTTTTCCGCATCGTCAGCTTCCTCCTCGGCAGTATCCATTTCCGCTGCGTCCGATGCATCTGCCTCTATGGGACAACATCAGTATATGGAGGAGCTCATGCATCGCTTTAACCTACCTGGTGTGTGATCACCCAAGCTATCCTTGGGTGCTTTTGTATTTCCTCCAGTGGGACGCAATGCCACGGCCGATCCCTGCTTAGGGGTGGGTCTCGGTGCTTTCGGTGCCTTCGTTGTTTTCTTTTCCGAAGATGATGTGGTAGGTGTCTTTGCATAACTCAATTAACGCCTTGATGACGTGGCTCGTCAACTGTTGACCTTCTCACCTCTTCCAAATCTCCAAACTTGTCACTATCAACATCAGTGTCCGACTCAGAGTCGGAAATTATTCTACGCGCTCTTTTACTCGGCCTTTCCGAATCTCGTGCCGCATCCTTTGTCGTTCTCTTTTTCGGTGATTTTCGGCCGTTTTCGGCACCATGCGATGATATACTGCCGCTCTCACTTCCGATGTCCATGTTTTCCTTTCCACGATCATCGTGATCATCAGTTTCGTCGTTGTCTTCAGATAGTCCTTCCTGACTGACGTTCTGCACGCTGCTGTTGATGTCCTCAACTGTCATATCTTTTGAACGTTGGCAGAGCATGAGTCCAAAAACCTTTGCTAGCTCTTTTGTCAAATTCACCTTCGAATAGTTCTTTTGATTTGACTTTCTCTGAAGGTTCAACCGTTCCTGGCGCTTTCCCCGAACCATTCTGCTCTACACTCTATAAATCCTAGGTCATTAACAAAAATATTCTTATGCTCATTTGACAATAATAACCGACCTCTCTACCCGATGTTACATCCCCTTTTGTTGGTTTCTCTCCCTTGTTCCAAAACGACCTGCCTTTCCCAAATGAACATTCAGTACCGAGAACAATGCAAAACTTTATCAATGAATAACCATACGCGAGCGTCATTTGCTTCTTCCCTGCCATGGTTCCCTCCTATTACAGCTCTGTGGTCTTTGACTCGTCTGCAAAGTTGGAAGGTAGGAAGCCAAGTATGTCAAATGCGAAATACTGGCGGGCGCTGACGATGTCGGACATCTGGACGTCATTTAACCCAAAATGGGTTCCACTGAGTCATCACCGCCGGATTGTCAGATGCGCGATCGTTGCTGATCTCACCATTCGGCAACGGATTCTTTGGGAAATTAACAACATAAAAAATGCTAGTCCCACCGCTTCGCCCTTTAGCTACTTTAAACCTGGAACCGACCATCCGATCTCGTTTGCATAATGCCGGCTACCGCACGACTGCGGACTTGGGGAATATCACAGCTGAAGCTCTTGCTCAAGGTGTATAGTGAGATGTCGTCATGGGCATAGCATTGAGGGTGGTTGTAATCCAATCTCAAACGTTTTCAAGAACTCGGAGTACCATTGCACCAAGCAAACTCGGTAGTTCAGCAGCTGAACAAAGGTATTCCGTTAGTTCGGTGACCAATTAACTATAGTTCCGACGTTAACAAATTGGCACATTCCCAGATACAGTTGTGTCCATCTCCGCATTAGAAGCTCTAGCGCGAGAACGTCGCCGATTGTCTATAAGTACATTCTCAAAGGCGTTTGACAGCATGCTAGGTGGGTCGGGCGTCCCCACGGGACGAGTCACAGAAGTATGCGGAGCGCCGGGGATGGGAAAGACGCAACTCGGGTAAGCTCTGGGCACTACCGATGAGTAGCTCTTTCAAACGTGAAAAAGATATAACAATTTCACTTTATAGTATGCAACTATGTGTTAATGTACAGATTCCGATCTCCTGCGGCGGGGCCGAAGGAGAAGCGATCTATATTGGTGTGTTGAATACTCGGATCACTTTCCGTAACGCGACTAGAATAATGAGCTTTCCCGATAGACACAGAGGGAAGCTTTGTAGTCGAACGGGTTGCGGAGATTGCTCGGGCGACCTATAGATTCGTGGGCGGCAGTGAAGAACAAGAGAAGGAGCAAGTCGATGAGTACCTCTCCCGGATACATTATTTCCGAATACACGGATACTTGGAGCAAATAGCTCTCATCAATCAAATGGACCAGTTCCTGAAGAAACATCCCAACGTAGGTTCTCTCGGTCTGTGTGAAGTTGGTGCCTGCAGGTGCTGAACCGAATTCTTGTGACAGGTTAAGCTCATGGTAATCGACAGTATAGCATTCCATTTTCGGCAAAATTTCACAGATATGGGGTTACGGACTCGACTGTTGAATGGGATGGCTCAAAATCTTCGACGATTTGCGGATATGTCCGATATGGCTGTCGTGCTCATGAATCAAATGACGACACGGATTACTCGCGGAGAGCAGTCAAATAACAATACGGCAACGCTTGTCCCTGCCTTGGGTATAGATCCATCTTCAATTACGGTACATTAAAGCAATGCCTAATGAGCATGTCAATGGAGTGCAGGTGATAGTTGGGGACATGCAAGCACCAATCGAATAATTCTCTTCTGGCAACGAGAATTGCGGTAAGCACATGGCGATGATTCTCGCATTGGGAAATTGAGATTGATGCGGATCTCCCAGGCATGCAATGATAGTTAAATCTCCTAACCTCCAGCAGCGTACCATTCAGTACGCAGTCACGGTAAGTAAGATACGCATGCGCCTTCCGTTCGATATTCTCAAAGGACAGTCCGGGTAGGGAGACGGAATTCGCGACCCTCCTACAACCAACCCTACTCCAAACAATCCCCGAAAGAGGCCGTTAGATGAATGATGTTTAACATCGATTATATCCGATTGGACGGCGACTCAATTACAAAATGTCATTTCCCCCATGAATGCCATAAGACTGCTGCGGGCGTTCCTATGGAGTAATTAACTGACCTATCGACGACACTGGGTTATTGGGAAGAAGAGAGCACTGTTTTCACACTCTAACTGAGCTCAACTGTCCAACTCTCAATTTACTATTTAACGGCGAGGTGATCTCGAACGGCGCCGCGGTGATGGGGAACGGCGACGAGGAGAAACAGATCGGCGTCGGGATGATCTGTCCGACCGACGCTGAGGGCTGCCGGATCGCTCCTGCTCATTTTGTTCTTATAATAGTCTGCGGGGGTTGCACCAGAGATGTAACTTGTCTTACCTCTTTCACACTTAGAGTCTGGCCCTCGTAGTCATAGTCCTGGAACATTCGCATAGCCTCCTCCATATCCGATAGATTGGAAAACTCCACGATACTAAGTTGGCAATTCAGTACAAACGTTTGTATATAATGGACCACGATCATGCTCACCCTTCGCCTTCGCGTGAGACGTCGGTATAAATAACTTCTCCGGCTTTCCGCATAAGATCTTTCAAATCCTGAATCCCACGGCGTTGTTAGATAAGTCGATCTATCGGGTTTAGAGTGCCTCGAAAATCCGTGAACCAATGAGGCCGTCCCGGTTTCCAAGGCCAGATAGGAGAGGAACTCTTGCGAGAGAAGGCACACAGCAGCACGCGGAAGACCCCAAAGATGGAAGCCAAATACGAAGATCCCGTTTTGCCAAGTGTGGTGAAGGTCGCCAAGATAGATCAAGAGACGGCACTCCCACGGCACAACTACATCGGACATCCTTGGCTCAGCCCACAGTTGCGTCATACCCATATACAGTCGCCAGACGACACATCCATCCTGCTCCCAAACCTTATGCGTGGTTCTTTGCTTACCTGCCAGGAAGTACGGTTGGGCAAGTTCTGAACGATAATCCTATACAGATGTATGATTAGATGCCAGCTACTCGAAACAAGTGGAGACAGCTAAACCCACCGGTGGGAACTACGTCCGCCACGTCGGGTTGTAGTTGGAACATATTGGTCGCGCCTTCTGCGGTCCGCTTGGGTATGCGCAGGTTCCACAATCAATCTAGAAACAAACACGAGCTGTAGGGCTGCACACCGGAAAGGCTTGGAAAAGAATCATAGGATGCTTACCTTGCATGATGGAATTTTTCACCGTCGAGAACTTTGACGCAGTCTCGGGCGTCTTGCTCGTTCTCAAACTCAACGAAAGCATATCCACTGAGGATACGATATTCAGTGACCCTGCCAAACTCGGTTACGAGTTTCTCAACCTCCCTCTGCGTAACGTCGTTTGGCAGCTTTCCTGTTTTACAGCCATGCCATTTGTTAATAAGTAACAAAAGAGAGGCCCGTCTCTGGAGTCTACTGACCAATGAATACTCTTCTGTACGGCATCCCTGGTAGATCCTTTGTTCAAATAGCAAAAAAACAGATGAATCGCTATTTGGGAGATCTTCAAAAAGGCTTGGCCTCCTCTACCAGCTCCTTGGTACACGACCAGTAACGTGATGGGTAATCACGGCATGACACGCGGGATTGAAGGAACAGCTTTTGAGGACGCCCATGGGCGAGTTTCGCCATTGGTTTTTTCAACAGGTTGTTATCCCACGCATTGGCATTTACACGGCAGCGTTTTACGTATCCTGACGGCTCAAAAGTCAAGTTATCGAGTGGCCTCATTCTTGTCCTGGTGGGGTAAGAACTGTGCCCGCGAAACTGGAACGCATTGACTTGGTTGTCCGCAGTTATCCAATTCCCTCACCATTGACTCTCACGGCTAGTTTGCCTCGGCTGTAAATGTTTTGGGTAGCAAGGAAATTTACATCAACCATTGTACATACTCTTCCTTCTATTCATACTGCGCTTACAACCGATACTCCGCCATCTCAAGTGTCAAGTTCTGTCCAAACTGCGGCAGACTCTCCGCAATCAGAGGAGCCTTCAAGTGAAAATCAAGTTACCGAAGAAAAAGATTCCTCGTACCAACCCCCTTCTACCACTACCGTAGCAAAACCACCAAATACTCGACCTTTTGAGGCAGCTGCACGTGCAGTACCACGGCCAGTTCCAGAGCGAGTAACACTCCCCGTGCGTCCTCGATCCGCTGTTCAGCCAGCATACCAACGTCTTGCAGTCGTCATGTCGCATCTAAACGGTGTAAACGGTGTAAGCCTATCTGGCGGAACACCCTCTCCGCAACTGGCCAACGGTCCTGTCTATACACAGCCACAGGACACGCAGCTACTCTCCGCTGACGGATTCCTGGAAACCAGTGCGTACGCTAACCGCGCTCGCCGTCTCATAAAGATGGTGAATACAATGCGCGATGCTGGTGCACATATGGATCTGGACTTACCTACCATCGTGGTTTGCGGAAATCAAAGTGTTGGCAAGAGTAGCGTCATTGAAGCACTGTGCGGGCTTGTCCTTCCCCGGAACGAGGGAACTTGTACACGATGCGTGACCGAAGTGCGTCTGTCCGAACTTGACCGAGATGGAAGCAGTGCTGGTCTCACTGCCGCGCCTTGGTCTTGTAACGTGAAATTGCGTTATGAATTCGATTCAGCCGGAAGACCATTAAAGGCCGTAAAAGAGTTAACATTTGGAAAGGAGACTTTCAACAAAGGAGACGTGGATATACTGGTCCGCCGAGCTCAGAAGGCCTTGTTAAATCCTTCTACTGATCCTGTGCGGTATCTCGATTACATGTTTGACGACTCATCTGCCGCGACACGTGATAAAGAAGCTGCCAGCAATGAGCTCAAGTTTGTCAAGAACGTGGTCTGCTTGGATATCCGTGGTGCTGGTGTCAATTTGACACTGATTGATCTCCCAGGGATTATCCGAAGCGTTGACAAGAGGGAGGATTCGCAGTATATAGATCTCGTGCAAGATTTGGTACGCTCTTATATCAGCAAGGACAGGGCCATAATTGTTGCCACCATCACATGTAAAGATGAGATCGACAACCAAGTGAGCTACAGCCAGCAACTTAGCTTCCTATATCTTGAGAAACTCATCAGTACATTACTACTATAGGCTGTCGTCCATATGGCAAAAGAGGTTGATCCTCACGGAATGCGCACTCTCGGTGTTCTAACGAAACCAGATACCATAGAAGCGGGAACACATGACCGATGGCTGCAAATCATGCTTGGGCATCAATATGCTCTGAAGCTTGGATATTGGATGATCAAAAACCCCACAAAAGCAGATCTTGATAAGGGTATCACATTCGAAGATGCCAGACAATTGGAGGAAGCCTTCTTTTCCGGACAACTGCCATGGTCAACTATCCGTCGCCAACTTGATCGGTTCGGCATTGATTCTCTACGGCGAGAATTGAGTCGTCAGCTTACCATGTTGACCGAGATGTCAATACCGGAAATGCAAAGCCGAACAGAGGAAGCCATACAAGCAACAGCTTTAGAGCTGAGCAATCTACCGCCCTCCCTTGGAGAGAACTCTCGAATCGAGCTTTTGCAAATGATCCGACATTTTTGCACTCTGATCAATTACAATGTGACGGCTCATCAAGACTTTAAGCAATTTTACCAGCAGATTCGTGTACATTTTGATGTCTTCCGCGAAGCAGTTGCTGCTACCCGTCCCACATTTGCTATGGCACATAAGGGTGGCCAGCCCACGGCCCCACCCCTGTCTTTATCATCCTCAATCTCGTCCTCCATATCTTCAGTGGTAGGATGGGGAAGCTCAGGGGACGATGCGCGACGAAAAGACATTCCAAAACATGTCAAAATACATAGTGCCGATACGCTGGAAACTGATTTGAAGAAACCCCTCACTGTCGTCGATGTCCGACGTATTATTGATGCCCAGAAAGGCAGGGAACTGCAGGGATACTCCGCATATGACGCTTTCACATATGTGGTGACCGCCTTTCAAGATGAGTGGGCGAAGCATGGACAGACGTGTTTGGCGGCGGTATCGCATGAATTGCATACGTTGGTTGGAAAACTGACAGAGGACGTCTTTGGGCGTTTTGTTAACCTGCAAGGGCAAGTGAGGTAAGCATCATGAAGACGTAACCTGCAAAAGCAGGGAATTTTGCTCCACTCAGCTCTCTTACCTTAATGATAGGTTTGTCATTCAGGCTTTCCAAACTGAATTGTATCGATCAACGTCAGAAGTCGTAAACAACCTGGTAGCTATGGAGCGACGATATCCGTTCACAATGGGCTCTGAAGAATTTACTCGAACAAAAGCTGCCGCTTTGAACGAGTTCCGCTCGCAGCTGGAGGCGTCTCGCGCAGGGACAACGGCCGGAGCCGCACCCGCAAGTTCCCAATCAAAGGCTGAAACTGTTAACAAAGCCCTGGCTGCTCTTGCCGAAGCTGGCTACACAGGTCTAACGGCTCGAGACCTCAGCCGTCTCCGCGCAGAGTCCCCCGACGACGACGAAGTTCTCCATGTGATGTCGGCCTCCCATGCGTATTTCCGGGTCGCATGTCGACGATTCAGCGACAATGTCCCAATGAGCGTCGATTTCCATTTCTTGTCCCGTTTTGCAGAGTTGCTGGAAAAGGAGTTGGTGGGACGATTGGGTCTTTTGGAAAAAGATAACGCTGCTGTACGTTTTATGTTGCAAGAAGATAGATTCGTTGCCGAGCGACGAAGGGCTCTGGAAGAACAGCGAGTGAGACTGGAAACAGTGTGGAGGAGCCTGCACGAATTTGGGTTTTAAGGAAGTAAATGTTGGATATGAATGTTTGCTGCGTAGGTAGAATCAGAGAGATGAAATAGGGAATGCAACCTCCATGTTATGTGCCCCTTTAGTACAGGGGTCGTTTACTACTTTCCACTGTTGCTTAATGTAGTTAGTCTCAATCCTCAAAATTGCGCCCTATTTTGGAGCCGAGGACCAGGCTGTAATATCTATCAGGTTATTCTTTCAGCTTTTGCAACGCAACTTAACGTAGAGAGTGCTGTCATGAAGCGCTTTCCTCAGAGTTCATATTATCCGAAACGGAATGAACAAAGGTCCATGCCACAACCCATCTCACTGTCTTGGCCTGCCTTAATGTCTTTACCACATGTCTAGTACCTTGTGTCCCGTCAATAACCTCAGTAATGAGCGCAACGTCCTCTTTTCGCCCTACCAAGGACGTAAACCACCCCACTCGCGTCCTCACCAAAGGCTGTTGACTCTCCTCAAGCATTCGAAGTATGAAACTAGCTTCTCCGCCTTCAGTAACCATTTCGGATGCTGAACCTGTACACACAGCAAAGGGTTCCAAGCGCTTGGTTGTTCGTGCCTTGTGCATTTGAGTCTTGCTAGAGTAGAAAGGGGGGTTGCACATGCAAAAATCGTACCTGCAATAACTTGGTAAATGCTAATCAACCTTATAAATAGTTATCGATATGGTTACCCACCGATCTTTCCAGATTGTATCTAGCAGTGGAATGGGCAAGATGTCCTCTGTCTCGTTTAGGACGACATGTATGCGAGAATGTAAATTGTTTCGTTCGACATTGGAAGTCGCGTATGCGGTGCTTCGTGGGTCGATCTCTGCGGGGATCAAAGCACTTTATGAGCAATGATTTGCGTACACGTCTCATTGCATTTTGTCACATTATAGAATAATGCCGCTTGTCAGTCAAGTCGATACAGATATTCTTCACTCATTCCCATCAGCATGATACTGGAGTGAACCTTGGAAAGTGCAACCAATATTTTTCATGCATCCCGGCACGTTGCCTTCATGAAATGCACTCTCGAAATCACAAATGGTAGAACACTTGAGGGCATTCTGGTTTTGCCACTACATACCTAGGGCAACCATCTCCCATTTGGGGTTAGTGGAGCAGGCCAGTAAAGGATAGATGCATGATGCGCCCGTTCCGCTGTTGGAAGGGCAAAAAGTTTGAGCATTGCGCACGAGTTTTCAGCACTGGTTGTCAAGTACCGCACATGTCAATTCCTTGTATCGCAGCTTCTGCCGAACGACCAGTATCTTCTACCAAAAGGTCTTGGATGAGGAGGACGTAATCTAACCTTGAATGGCATTTCCGTAAATACAGTGAAACTTGCTGCACAGCTAATGGCCAATACCGGCTTCGCACCTGTTAGGCACCTAAGGACCGTGTACAAAGTAAAAGACAAATAAACACCAGAGCAAAGGGCAATTGGTCCACTGCATCAACCAACCGGCGGACAAAGCGTATCCAAAGGTATCTCCAGTCTCAACCCAAAATCCACCCACAAGAGCGCATATGTTAATTCTCTCACTGCCCTCGGGTCTTTGAAGTCTAGCGTAGGTTGCCCATATTTGTTTTTGCGAATGCTATTTCAAATAAAAAGTGATCTGGTGAGGAAGGCGCCGCGGGAGGTTACGGTGGTCTACAGTAAGAGCACAAATGAAGGAGAAGTTAGCGGCTTACTAGGGATGTAGGTGCTGGTACTTTTCAGCTAGTGCTCCAAAGTCTGGACGGTCGCCGTACGGATTTCGCTCATGCATCGCAAATGTTCAAAGGCATGGGATGTGAACAGGCTGTGTCATCAGTATTAGGTCACGTGCAGTTGGAATACCATCGGTCTTAAACGACCTAATTGCTTACCTTGCATTATTTTACATTATTTTACAGTCATTAAATAGAAGTTTTCCTACACTATGTCATATTTCAGCGAGCCACATCTATTCTGCCCCTATCGAAATTACGCCAATATCCATAAATTTACAGCTTCCCATAACAGCATACGCGCAAGCTGCACAGACAATGCCAGCCCTACAGACACGCCAATCAATTTGGCCGAGCGCTGACACCAGCTTCCATCTTTTCCCCTAGGCTCACGTCCAACAATTTCCATACGCGAGGGAAGCAATGCATCGAGTTCATCAAAGACTTTGGCATTGAGCTCAAAGGCGACCTTGGCTTCTTCCACAATGGCGTCTACGTGTCAAATAGAGTAAGCGTATCAATCATATCGAACTATTGAGGCAAGAAAATACTTACCATGATATTCCTCCGGCACCTCATCCAATCGACTTCTATATAACGCTTTAAAGTCTTTAAAGCTGGATGGCAAGTGGGGGAACACATAGAAATGACTGCCTTGCCCGTCTGCGGGTAACGAGAGGGCCTTTCGAATTTTACGAGATAAAATCTGGCCTCCGGAAAGGTCACCAAGGTATCTGACATAGGCATGCGCTACGAGCAGTTCCGGTTGGTCTCTGCTAACGTGGCGGATGCGGGAAACATACGCCAGAGTGGCCGTGGATTGCGTAGAGGAGGTGTTTGTAGAGCCAGTCAAGAAAGCCAGATCTGATTGGATCGTATAGCAGTTCAGTGGTTGTGAGACATTGAAAAACTTTCAGAAACGGGTTTTCTCACCGGCTACAATGCTGTCAAGTCGATCCAGCTCTCGCGGAAAATAAATCTTTTCAACAGCAAGATGCTTCCTATTCTTTTCTAGTTCCTCTTCCAAGGCACTGCAAGCACATTGATCCACGTCAGCATCCCGGCACAGGTCTCGCCTCAGGCCGATAGATTTTCCTCACCTATAGATTTTCTGAAACGATGTCAGATAGCTGATATAGGTCCTCTTATCGACATTACACCGCATAAACTCTCGTGTGAAATGAGAGCGCTCTGCATTACGGTGCGCCTCCGCTGTGCCCTCTCGTAGCGCACGGGCAAGACTGATTTCATGTTGCTTGGGCATGGTCGGTTAGTACGTGACTGTGGCGACAAAAATTTACAGAATGGAGAGGCAAGAGGTTCAGGCTGAGATGAAGCGGTAGCGAACGGACACATATGCAAGACGGTTCGGGCACAATGAAAACCGTCGGAAGGCATGACCCAAGTGGAATTACAAAGGGTAAGTCAAGTGTCTTTTGACCTTTGCGGGAACCAAAGTGGTCGCAAGCTTAGTCATCAAGCTAAGCCACTTGACAACAGCCGTTTGGTTGGACTTTCCTGACGGAACAAAGGCACCAAAAGGCGGAACTTTTTGCAATTTCCAAACCATTTCGGCTTTCGGTGCGGAGGAGAACATGGCTTCCTTTGGGCATTGCTCTACGGCATTCTGCTTCTTCCTTGTATTCTTTGCAGGTAACGTTTTGTTGAGAGTTGCATCACACACTTTTGTATCTCACACCTTTTGGTTGACAGCATGCACACTCACCCCCGTATCCGCCGGTAACCTCACAATAACATGCACCCCAAATCCATGCCCAAAGTCCCTTCCCTACAACTCCTCCCTTTCCCTCCTCGTCGACTATAGTCCAACCGCTACAAACACAGCTCTTCGCAATTTGACCGTCTCCTATACATTAACGTACATTCCGGTGGGACAAACTCAACCACAAACAGTATCATACAGTAATACGTCTCGCCCAACTAGCGAAAAAAATATTACTCTGCAAATTTCGCCTAGCACGCAGCTAAATTTGACCACACCGCTGCAGAGCAATGGCCAGCTAAGGACAAGGTTTCTGTACACTGAAGTGTTTCAGCACGATGGAAGCTTTGCGGGAGCAGCTACAGAAGATGGAGCGGAATTTGTAGTGTTGGGTGTAAACGCAAATGGAGCGGAGGGAACGACGCCGACTCCCTCTGCGCCTGGGTCGGGTCCCTCGACAGCAACTGCTACTCCGCCTCGAAGTGTGCTGGTGTTGGGAAGTGCCGCCATGCCAACTGCAAGGGCCGGTGAAGCAGTAAAGGCCTTGGGCAGCGCGGTGGCGGCCGGAATGGCAGGAATGTTCCTCTTATAAGCGGCGTGCGTATCTCTATGTATAGCATGTGTTCATAGTCGTTCAGTGCCATGTCCGGGGTGAAAGACTGACGCAGTGTATTTCTTTAATTGGGCTTTTTGTTTAGATAGTCTTGTAGTTACCATCATCATCGATAGATATATAATTATGCAACTGCATGAGTTACTCTGTTAAAACAGACAGGCACTTCACAAGTACAGCTACACAGGAATAACATCGCGCTGCGCAACAACAGCTACTACTCAAAACTCTGACAAATGCACAAAATCAACGGGAATCTACGCTAGGGCTTCGTCTCCTGCGATAAGGCGACGGAGAGCGACGTCGACGAGGCGAGTAAGATGGTTCCCTACGGCGACGGTGGTCGCGGTCGCGATCGTCATAATCGCGACGGTAGCCACCTCGGGACCGTGAGCCTCCCCTGTCGAGGTCTCTACCCATGTATCGGCCGGGCGTAGGGCTGTGGGGCCGCTGAGTCAAAGAGAAATCGACCCGCATAGGCCGGTCATGCAGGAACTATTATCAAGGAAATCTTGGTTAGCCTGTTTTGATTCCCACGAAGCAAGCCCACCATATAGGGCATACCGTTCCGTTGAGTTCCTGCCTGGCTGCAGTAGCTCCTTCGACTTCCGCAAAGGTGATGAATCCAAAGCCACGAGACTTCCGGGTCTGTAAAAGAATGTTATGAGCTGCACGACACAACAGGACAGTGAACATCAGGAGCACCCACCCAATGGTCGTAGATAATTTTGCAGCTCTCGATACGGCCATACGTGCTAAAGAGCCTTTCGAGGTCTTCTTCCTGTGTATGCAAACTCAACCCAAACACACCAAGAACTTTGCTTGGCGTAGGATTTTCCTGAAAGAACAAGTCAATGTAAACTTGACTGCAAGTATAACGCGTTGATCACATTGTTCACCAACCCTGTCTTCACGAGGTCCCCTGGCAGGACGGGGAGGTCCACGTCGTGCATAAGGAGATCGGGAGCGACTTCTCGACCTCGACTTGGAACTGAGAGAGATATACATTAGAGTTTAAAAGAATTGCAGGCCTTACACCAACAGTTTTAACTTTACCGGTGGGATCTGAATGTTGACAAGAGTCAGAGAAGCAATGTACGAAGAAAGCAAAGAGCCATTTAGAACTTGAACATTGATGGCAATTACAAAGCGTCATCGTCTGAAGAGTTCTCTCGCGTTCTTTCAGCGTACACAATTCTTTTTGTTTTGACATGCTTCTGCTTCAGACGCCTTCACATGTTCTTTCTTGCGACGCGTGAAGGTTGATTCTTCTTGCGTTCTTCCCGCTTCAAAGAGACATCTTGAAGATTTGTTCCCATTCTTTCCCTTCCTTCCCTTGCATTTTCTGCGTTTTTTCTCCGGTCATGAACTGAACCGTGATGTTGCCTTATTCTTCGCTTCCTTCCCAGACTATTTTGTACTCTACCCGTGAACACAGAAGGATACCATCAAACCACACCACCAAGGCTTTCGTTCCAAACTCTCTTACGCACTCTCCCGGTGCAGTGAGGAGTATTGCTACATACCTCCTCTTTGTGTACCTGTCCCGGGAAGGACTGCGACTCCTGCTGCGGTCACGTCCACCACTTCGCTTTTTCTCACCGCGAGGACTGCGGGAGGGGGAGCGGGAAACAGACCGTGCCCGTGGAGAGCGATCCTGAACCATGCCAGCTCCATTGTCAGTACAAGGCGTAGACTGTTACCGTGCTAGAATGTATGCTTACACTGTGGCCGTTCATTGCTAGCTTATTGGATAATGCTTGAAAAAAACCGTGCCGGGTTGATCGTCGAGATCAGAACCTTTTCACCCGTCCCCATCGACAAAAGGGGGTTGGCCACAAATTGAAAGAGTAGTTCACGTGGTCTCATTTGATCGTGCGCTGCGCCGCATTAGCTAATACGTTACCAAATATCGCGTTGTTTTCGTGGTGGAACACTGGCAGCCGTAGTGCCCCCAACTGACTTCGCTCAAATCGGACGGTTGGCCCTAATGCCACTCGCCATTTTTTTCCAGTCTTTGCTCGAATTGTAAGGAGCTTAAAAGCGTTTGCCAAGTGCTGGTCTCTTGTTGTCCTTCCTGCTGCTAATCATGTCCGGTAACGCCTTCACGTCTCTTACGTCCGCAACCATCATTTCCCTTAGCATCCTGGGCTCTGCATACATTGTCACCCATCCCAATCTCACAGTACCAACAATTTCTTCGATTGTTCCTATAGCGGCTTCGAAAGCAGAGGTCCCAGTTTCTAAAGCGTCCCAGCTGGCAAAGAATGCGTCCGCTGTGTTGAGCAGAAAGGCTGGTGCGATCATCATGGGGGTAATCGTTACCGTTGGTCTAGGTCTAGGAGTTGTCTCCTACAGAAGGAGTAAGTCACCTTTGATATGAAACAACTGTAGGCAATGTTCTGACAAAAGGCTGGTGTAGAGCGATCAAGCGTCCCCAAACCCCCCAGGAAATGATCCGAGTGCGTCCTCCGCCAATTCAAGAACCAAGCAATCATCACATTAGCGGTATCCTATTTATAAATACAGCTAGCAGAACTCTGAGGCTATTGTTTTGACCTACACATAATGAACGAAATATGATAGATGTAATAAAGAGTTGTTCATTGGGGTGGATAGAATACTTCTTCTTGATTCTTAAACATGTTAAATGAACCGCCTATTCTAATGACAATATCTCTCTAACTGGAACAAGCCCCTCCAATCAATCCGCCTGCGGGGGCAGGGGGAAAGGTCTGACTGGAGGGAAGGCGATGACTCAGCCATCGGAAATCACGTGATGTCATTGATTCAAGCGTCCTCGCAGGTCGAGCGTCGATCTTGCCTCCTCCACCAGCTTACCATGTCGTCTGACAAGAAACCACAAAAGGCCAAGTTGCCCTGGGGTATAGATAAACCGAAACCAGGCTCATTGAAGGTAGACAGCCAGGCGTCCGCACTTTGGAAGGCCGTGGTTGGAAAGCTAAACTACTTGCTACTCGTCCCACAGAATATAAGCAGTAGCAAACTACAAGCGTTCAGCGTCGGAATAAATAAGAAGACGCCTTTTCAAAGGCAAAAAGAGGAAGCTGAACTCAAAAAGAAGGTATGTAGTCCCCAAATCCATGCCACCCTGATTGAAGGCTTAGCTGGAACAACCCCTTCGAACTCCGTAGAAAGAGGATGAGGAGGCAGCCAAGGTCTATGCAGAGTTTGTGGCAGCCTTTGAAGACGATGCATCGAAACCGAAAGGATGGGTTAAAGGAGGAACAATCGTGCCGACAGTGCTGTACAACCAGGGCGAAGCAGACGGATCTAGCAAGCTTCCACCAAAGAAAACCTTGTACATGCCACAACCATTTGTGAAGGCTGGCGCATCTGCTCCTCCGCCTGTGCGGAAACCAGTTATCGAGCCAGAGGTTGGTAATGAGAAAATCCTTGTCTGTGCCTATAGACTTTAATTTTTTGTCTGTGCCTCAGCCTCCTGTGCCAAAGTCACAGCGGAAACGAAACCTGGATATGTTTTTGGAAGAACTCAAAAGAGAGCAGGAGGAGCGCGATCACCGACTTAAAGCAAAGCACGCGAGACTGGCGGGCGGCGGGGAGCCGAGCTCAGACACCTCTCTTACGCTACGTGCAGGTAGAGGATTCATGTTGGGAAGACCTAGTCGTTGAGATCAGGTCTGATATGTTCATTTTTAGCTTTTGAGGATAAGCCTGGATCGCACGATACAGGAGATCCAAAAACGACAAATTTATACGTGGGCAACATCAGTCCAGCCGTGGACGAGGAGAGACTGTGCAGGGAATTCGCACAATACGGGCCGATCGCCAGTGTCAAAATCATGTGGCCAAGGAGTCATGAAGAAAAAGAACGGCAGAGAAATTGCGGATTTGTGAGCTTTATGACTCGGGATGATGCTGCGAATGCTTTGAAGAATCTGGACGGAAAAGAATTGATGGGCAATGTTATAAGAGTCGGATGGGGTAAGGCCGTGGCAATCCCTCCCAAACCTGTATACGGTAGGTTTCAATTCGAACTCTGCAAACGAAACCACGGTTACTATAGTGAGGATTTACCTCGCTTCTAGTTCTACAAGGTTCTGCTCAAGCTCCCCCATCTGGTCTACCATTCAATGCTCAGATATCTCGGAGCCAAGGAGGTACGTTGTTTCTGTGGCTGGAGTCCCGAAATATCAACATATCCATGCAAATGGTAAATGTTTCTAGGCTTTGGCGCCATTCCACCACCTGGAAGCTTCAAACCGGCAACAGTAACAGGGGATGCTCGAATGGAGGTGTGCGTAATGCGACCGAAGGATCAGCAAACGGTCGCGACCATACATCGAATGATCGAGCGAGTCATCAAATACGGGCCTGAGTTTGAAGCCGTGATCATGGACAGAGAAGTGGACAACCCGCAATTTAGATTCCTTTTCAAGAACGACGTGAGTTGAGCCAGTTGCTCGCAACGATACATAGTATCCGATTCAGATTCAGCGCGAAATGAGTAGAGACTAATCAATCAGACCGCAAACTGGTGCCTTAGTCTGCTGAGCATGTGTATTATCGATGGAAGCTTTATTCGATTCTTCAAGGCGATCCAAAGAACAAGTGGCCGACCGAGCCATTTCAAATGTTTGACGAAGGGCCTGTTTGGTTACCACCAGAGATACCGTTCGATGAGGAGGTCAGTCGAGCTGTCGAATTTAAAATTGTGTATATATATATGCTTATCGTAAAAACAGCAGGTCGAAGGACATATCTTGGACGTTTCAAGCGAATCAGACGAATCAGGCTCAGATGTCGAGCGACCACGACATGTAAAAGGGCCTCTTACCCGCATACAACGATTACGCCTGGAGAACATGCTTCGGAAGCTCGACCTCGAAAGGGGCTTGATCGGAAGGATTATGGTGTTCTGTATTAAGCATGCAGATGCATGCGAAGAGATCATTGACGTAATCACCAAATCACTCTTAATTCAAAGGACACCGGTTTTTCCTGTGAAGATTGCACGACTCTACCTTGTCAGCGATATCCTTCATAACAGCGCGACACCAATACCCAACGCGTGGAAGTATCGTTCCGGATTTGAGCGCCGCCTCGAAGAGATCTTCAGCCATTTCAGCATCGTCCGACGGAGCATTGCGCTCAGATTGAGGCAAGAGCAAATGCGAAAGGCGGTGATGAACCTTCTATCGATATGGGATAATTGGATTATTTTCCCCCAGGAATTTACGGATAAACTTCGTGAGAAATTTCTGGAAGAGGAGAAAGAGAGTGATGCAAAAAGTGATTTACAGTCTCGGCTCCAGACGCAAAAGGAGCAGAAAACCGGTGTCTGGGCTTTGGATGAGGAAGCCCCGAGGGAGACGGAGAAGCAGGCCGCCTCACGAAATACCAACTGGGTTCAGAGTGAAGAGGCTGTGGAAGGAAAGGGTGGTTGGACACATGATGTAAAGGCTGAAAGAGAACCTATCAAGTTTACGCTCGCCAAGCAGGAAGAGGTGTCGAAACCTATTCCTAACGAGGGCGATCCGAGCCACGGGGTGTTGGATATTGACCAAGAGGTAAACCGGTTTGTGGAGGAATTAGAATCCCAAGGGATTGGGTTGCCAGAAAGGACAATACAGGGAGAGGAACTAAGGAAGCGGCTACTGATGGAATTGGTTCCAACAAATGAGGAAGAGGACGAGATGGATGTGGAAGAGACGAACGATGTGGCTCCCGTGAAGCCCCAGGTGGTGGAAGAAGATGAGGATGAGGTGGAAGACATGTTCGCGTAGGGAAACACCAGATAATAAACAGTATTGATGAGTGCTTCTTATTTGACATCCAATCGCCCATATTGTCTGTATGTGAAAAGTTATGACAGCGCCTGCTGTCTGTATCTGACATGACTTCGGGAATTATGGAATGTTTTGATGCTTTGGTTCCGCGAGATCGACCCTTTGACCCTGAAGGGGGCCCTTCACCCCTGTTGAGATCAGTAACTTTGGTGCTAATTTATGGATTTTTGAATGTTTTGACGGTCGTATTGCCCCGGATGCTGTTCCTGGTGGTTTTTGTGATGTTGTTTATTCTCGTCACCCATTGATAATTTTATAAAAGACTCGTCTGCAAAACCCCAAACCCAGTCGCAGGGTATTCCATCACAGCCCAACCAGTCTCAGCACGTCATCACGTCACTCTGACCGACAAAAGTCCCCGCGAACTACTTGGTTCCAAAACGTAAGGCGAGCCAAGCTTTACAAATAAGCCTCTTGTGACAAGTATTAACGGACATTTGTATGCATGCCCATTGTCATCTCATCCAGATACAAGGTTTGCGCGTCAAAGACATTTTGCCCTGCGAGGTACTTCGAGCGGTTGGACAAGACCTTTGAAGGATTTATCTCGTTGACATACCAGGCATAACAAGCAAGCACCTGAGCGGTAGTTCTCGTCTCTGGCATTCGTCAGGCGACCTTGTCTAGTCACAAAATCAGTTTCATCTGCAGCCTGCTGGGAATCTCCCGCGCGCGGTTTGCTCTGCCATTGTCTTCAGTATGTCAACACCCCCACCGGACACCGTTCATGCACCGGCACCATTCCTCTACTGTCCCAGTCCCATCTTTTTTCCCAACCTCCATGTCTTCTCGCCATGCTTCCTACGCACGCTCATTCCCACTGTTCTGATCCTGTATCTCCTCACCGTTTATATCTACCGTCGTTGGTTTCCAGCAGGCGGAAACCAACCGTCAATAAATATATCTTCTGATGGGAGAACCAGGAACGGGAATGGAGATTGGTCTTTTGGACGGTTTCTTGGACGAACGTCATGGTTTTGGCGGAGACGGAGTGGGCGAAGTGGCCATCGGGGATCTGGCAACGTAGCAGGGCGGGGGGATCAAGGGTTGTATGCCCATGAAGTGGATGCAGAAGATGAGCGGTTACTGAATGGCGATGGTGAGTGATTGTATGCTTTCGGGACGTTGCGGCAAAGCCGTTGCAAGGTCAGCGAGCAAGACTGACGGGAATGTATGTCTTTATAGTGCCAAATAACCTCGACCCAGAAGATCTGGTGACGGAGGGGGAAGTGGGGCCAGACGAGAGCGTCGGAGAATCTTTGGCGGAAACTCCTCCGACGCCGACGTCAGAGGCGCCGTCCGGTGTGGTCCACGCAATTCAGATATCGTCGGCATATCAGCGTCTTGTCAACCTGAGCTATACCTTGGTCATATTCATTATCCTTGCTCACATCTTTGAGGCTCTATGGATTGCGGGACGCTTCCTCCCAAATAGCTCTAAAATGCCGCCGTTCGAGACGTCGCGACCACCCGTGTACTATATAAGTTTATATTCGCTCGTTGTCATACCATGGATTCTGCACTATCGTGAAATGTTACGTGATGGGAAGCAAACGGGATTGAGCTTCAGCATATCGTTCCAAGCTGGACCGGCATCGGGACGAATCAAAGGGTTCTGGGTACTAGCATTCTTTCTGTATCTTATCGAGCTAGTACACATCATTGTGTATTTGAGACATACGCCGACCATTGGGGATGAGTCTGCTTACACCTTCTCTACAGCGTTCGTCATAAGCTTCTTCGTGCGATTGTCCCTAGTCTCAATCCTACTTGTTCTGGCTGTGGCCATCGATGTCCATGCGAGGGCTGTGCAGGCCCAAGGCAGTTTCTATATCGACGCCGAGTCCGGTGGCCCAGGTTCCACCGAAGCACCCATTCCAGATATCTACCAGCCGCCAACGACGTTCGGAGAGTTTGCAGCTCATTTCAAGAAACTCTTACCGTTTATATGGCCCAAGGGAAAGCACGCTCTCAAGCTTCAATTTATGATCCTCGCGTGTTTCGCATTGCTCATAGTGGGGCGAATCATTAACCTCCTTGTCCCGCTTCAGTATAAGCGGGTTGTCGATGCACTTGGTGGATCCTTTGGGTTTAAGAACGAAAAAGATGAAAAAGGGTTGGCTGGGAGTCATCCGGAAGACATACCTTATGGAGATATATTGTTGTTTGTGTTTCTTCGGTTTATGTCGGGTGGTGTTGGAGTCTTGAGTACTTTGCAGTCATATTTGTGGATCCCAGTAGGGCAGGTAGGTGATTGGATGGTCCTTTTCGGCATAACGGGAACCTCATAGTGGTCTTTTTTGCTTGATAGTATACAACCCGCCAAATATCGGTCAAAATGTTTGAGCACTTGCACAAGTAAAGGGAAATGCTATTGGTCCCAAGTTCAGCAGATGCTAATTATACCTTTTTATAGTCTATCCCTGCGCTTTCATCTGAATCGCAAAACTGGAGAAATATTGCGAGTACAAGGTGGGAAAATAGTGTTGTATGACTTGAGGTCAATTTGACGCTTACGCGCCTTCTGTATCAGATCGAGGAGTTGCGAGTATTGTCTCTCTGTTTTCCTCGATTTTGTTTAACATCGTGCCTACACTGGCCGATATCACGATTGCGTGCTTTTATTTCACGATTGAGGTACGAGTATTGTCGTTCATCATGTTGATATGCAGTAGAGCTTACGATTCCCCTCTTCCATGCCAGTTCGACATGTATTTTGGGTTCATCGTGTTCACCACAATGGGATTGTACATTTTCTGCACAATCATCATCACGGAGTGGCGTACAAAGTATCGTCGTATTGCAAACTTGTTGGACAATGCAATGGAAGCCAAAGCGGTCGATTCCCTGCTCAATTTCGAAACTGTAAAATACTATAATGCCGAGGAGTTTGAGGTTGACCAGTACACCAAGGGTATGTCAATGATTTGTATCAAGTCTCGTGTACTTGACGTCGTACTGAATGCGTCATCTGTCGATAGCTGTCAAGGAGTACCAAAAGGCTGACTTCACGTCAAGCATGACATTATCTGTGCTCAACACTACTCAAAATGTCATTATTCAAGTTGGGCTACTGGTTGGGTGCCTGCTTTGTGCCAAACGCATCGTGTACGACAAAACAATGACGGTGGGGGATTTTGTACTATATCTCAGTTATATCACCCAGTTGTATGGGCCGTTGAATTGGTTTGGGGTAAGTGACATGGAGCAGTTGATAAGCTTGTTGAGGTCATCTCATCGTTGGGGTTCGCTTCCTTTCCGGTGCCAGAATTACTACCGCGTCATCCAGGTAAGAATGCGTGTTTGGTCGATGGAGAGATTGCATATACTTACTGTTTCCGTGCAGAAAAACTTTGTCGACATGGAAAAGATGCTGGACCTATTTAAAGAACCGGTTGAAATCGATGATCCACCGGAACCCAAACCTCTGATAGTGAAGGGTGGTGAAGTTGTCTTTGGTATGGCTGGCTCATAGTATATCGAGGATATTCAGAGAATTGCGCACTGACGTTGAGGTCCCGTAGATAAAGTATCGTTCGCATACGATCCGCGTCGGCCTGTGCTGGAGGATGTTTCGTTCAGAGCTGAGCCGGGGTCGACTATTGCGCTGGTGGGACCTTCGGGATCAGGAAAGTCAACGATCCTGCGACTGTATGTACAACTGTTGAACGTGATCGTTGCTTGCGCGTTTCGGCTGCTGATCGCGTAATGTTTAGATTGTTCCGTTTCTACGATATATCGCAAGGGAGTATTAGCATCGATGGGGTAGATATACGACATGTTGAGCAAAAGGCTCTTCGAGGGAGTATCGGAGTTGTGCCGCAGGTATGTAAAATCAGTATATCCATCCGTCTGGGCATGTTGTGACGCATTAATTGACCAGGACACCGTTTTGTTCAACGATACCATTAAATATAATCTGCTGTACGGCCGGCCGGGAGCATCGGATCATGAAGTGTTTGTAACTGCAGAGGCGGCGCAGATTCATGATAGGATTTTGAGCTTTCCTGATGGTGCGTGGAATAATCGCATTTATACTTACCCAGATTTTGCTGAGACTGTGTGGCACAGGCTACGAAACAAAGGTTGGAGAGCGTGGGTTGCGACTGAGCGGTGGCGAAAAGCAGGTTCGTAACAAGTACTTCCAACTACTTTGCTTGTACGAGTGTTTTCGAGGACTGAACCAATTTCTATTCGCACAGCGAGTAGCAATTGCACGGACGCTGCTCAAAAATCCAGCCATCATCCTACTGGATGAAGCAACGTCCGCCTTGGACACAAGATCCGAAGCGGCCCTCCAAAGTGCGTTACTAACTCGTTCCCGCACTACCATCGTTATTGCACACCGCCTCTCGACCATTGTCAACGCCGACCAAATTCTCGTCCTAAAAGAGGGCAGAATTGTCGAGCGAGGCACACATGAGACCTTGATGCGTATGAGGGATGGTGTCTACTTTGATATGTGGATGAAGCAGCTGAAGGATGAGCAGGGGTTGGGTGGCCTGGCTAGTATGACTTCAATGGATCGGTGGCTATCCTCTACACCTAGTGTAGAGGAGATGAAGGATGATGATCACGATGTCGAGGAGCGAGGGGAGGAGACGGAGGAGGCGACAAGGGCCGGAAGAGAACCGACGAACTGGGAAGAGATCAAGGATGCAGAGCAATCTTTGAATGAGGATGTTCCAGACGCGGTTGAACATTCATCAATGCCAAAGGAGGACGTAACTCCACCTGTAACGCGAGAGGAGTGTCCATCAAACGGCTCACCAAAACCAAGTGTACCTACAAATGAAGAAGAAGACGACGGCGACGTTGCAACGGAAAATGGGGCAAATGGACGAGAATCTGTCGCATCTACAGGGAGCGCCAAACGGACTAAGAAGAAAAAGAAGGGAAAGAAGGGAAAAGGAAAGGTGAACGGGGGAGGAGGTGGCCAGTGAATGTATGATTGTATAGCGCAACGGCTCCTGTGGTTGTGTGATAGGACTGGCAAAACAACAACTGTGAATACATTCGCACTTCTGCATCGAATTATCTTGTCCACGGTTATGCGAGACTATTGCAAGTACTTGTGCACATATTTGTTTATTCAACTTTTTCCATTACAGCATGCGAATTTTCACATGGTGAAAACAGCTTCACCCAAAGACCGATAATCGACCTTATCCAGATTGGCATTCATCGCGAAGCGTTTGGCGATGAGGTAAAGCTCTTTCGTTGTCAGTTGGATATGGGGGCTGAGAAATTTCTGGAGGATTGCCGGGGATACTGTGCCTGCGAAAGTTAAAATCAGGTTCGCATCTATCAGCCAAAACAGCAAAATGGACATTAAGGACAACGTAGCTCGCATACCATCTCGCGCAATATCGTTGTCCTCCAGCTGCTGTTGGATATCCCCCCATCTCTGCCCAATTCTTGTCTTTAGTTGGTCCAAAACTCCTTTCAGCGTCCATTCTTCATCCACCGTCAACGCCAACTCCTTGTCGCTCTGGTCACCCTTTCCCATCATCGCAACAGACTTCTTTGTCCCGCTCTCAGCAGATGCCTGAAGCGCTTGGCATCTTTCAGGTGGGAATGGGTCAGGCTCGGCCGTGGGATTGCTTTCCAATCCTTGTTTAGTGAACACAGATTCGATTTCGGATGTAAAATTTGTATACGTGACTTCTTGAGGGGAGTTGGGAGTTTGGTAGAGTGTTGCGAGTGCTGTAAGCTCGGGCTGCGGTTTGCTGGGTTAGCTTGCATCTGAGGATAAGAGAAGAAACTGAACGTGTACCTCGGTCAAATCAGCAAAGAGGACTTTGAGCGCTCGTTTGAATTCTGACTTGGTCACCCGGCCGTGGTGAAGAAGGTCAAAATCGCTCACAAAGTCTGCTACACGGATGCGTTCTGTTTTTGCCTACGGCGACAAATGGTATAATGACGGGTCACGATTGTGCACTTACACAAGGAAGGTGCAAGTATACCTTGGTCTTAATCCTCATCAGCAAGTCATGAATTTCTTGATCAGACAGCGGGATGCGGCTCGTAGCAAAATCCCCCTGTGGGGTTTTGATCGTGGTGAGGAAGATTGGTTGCAGGATGATTCGTTCATGGCGTACCTCATGCGTTGTCGTTGACCCTTCTTTGATCGCTTTGTCTATCTTGCCAGGTGTCGTAAGTGTGGTTGAGTTTATCGTTGGGCGAACAGGCGATGTCTGCTCCCGCAACTCAAAAGGCACACCCTCCTCCAGCTCCCTTAGGAACGTTACGTAGCAGATCCTCTGAGTATTATCCTGGATGTAGTCCCAACTCATCGCAGCATCTTTGATATAATCTTTTGTCGACGCCCCTTTGGAAGCGGTATCGACGAGTTTCTGATTGTCGATGACGGAATTTGCATCGACGCCCGATGCAGCGCCGGTCAAGGGACCAGTGGCTTTGAGATAGCTCTTGGCAAGAATGGCGAATTCATTGTTGGTGAGCGGGCAGCGTATGTGAGAGAGACATTGGCGGAACTGAAATTTGGTTACATAGCCTGTTCGAAGCTGTTGTGGGTTTGCTGAGTGGGCCCTGACGTATTGTAGAGAATGGGACACATGCAGCGCCTACCTTATCAAAATCTTTGAAAAAAGGTTTAATGCTCGTCTGCCTCACCCTCAGGAAGTCACGCAGGGTTTGAAGTGTATCCTGCAGGACTTGGTGTTCCTCCTCTGTGAGTGATTTGTGCGTCAAGAATGGGTCAGGCTGAATGGGAGCTGGTTGCGGCGCAACCGAGGGGCGGGACTCTAAGTGGCTCTCGCCAAATACTAAGGAACTGGGGTTGAATATCGTCTACGCCGCAGAGGGAAAGGAGACGGCCATTTCAATAACACACACCTCGTTCCACATCTTCCTCAAACACCTTCCATCGGCAACAGCCCTTCCGTTTACCATCCGCATATGCATCAGTCAAAATAGCATACTCCTTATCGGAAAGTGGGACACCAATGCGGTTGATACCCCGAACAAATTCCTTGCGCGGGATAGAATATGAACGGAGTTTGTCGACATCGCGAAAGAATTCAGAGACTCTGACACGCTTTTGAAGGACGTGAGTGCGGATGGTATTTAAAAGGGGTTCAAGAGAGGGTAATTGCTGGGGAGGTGTGGAGGTGTTTAATGGGTTCGCGAGGGTACCAGAGGATGACGCCGCCCTCCGAAGGTCGTCAACATAGGCTCCATAGGCTGGTCGAATGCCAAACCATTAGACCACATCATTCAGAGGTCGAAGCAGAATCTCAGAGTCCAGCTATGCAGACTTCAACTCACTCTCAGGGTCAACCGCGCGAACAAACTCCATATAATTAATCTGTCCACATTCCCGATCTTCAAACTTCTTAAACAAGATATGCAAATCCCGATCAGACAAATCGAGTCTCATCGTCGAGAGAAGGCGAGTGAAATGCGATCGTGTAACTCGGCCGATGGTATTCTTGCCCAGGTACTGCACCAAAGGTCTAGTCAGTGATCTGTGGATTCAGTAAGTAGAGAGCGGGACACCAACCATGTCAAAATCCTTGAATAATGGCTCCAGGAGGAGGTGTCGTTCCCTGATTAGAAAGTGGAGACGGTCGAGGAGTTGAGAACAGCGGGATTCTTCTTCCAGTGGGAGTTGGTTGGGACCCTATGGCCATTGCATCAGATATGACTGAAGGGATTGGGTTATCGCCGCTTGACGATCGAACCTGCACCAAATCCTCCCGGGCAATGGGCCCGACTTCTACCAGAGGTTGCTTCTCCAGATGGTTGATCGTAAATACTGGATTGTACTGTATGAGCAACTAGAATACAACGTCATAACAAAGCTGGTGACGCACCTGTATCTATCGACTCGCAAAAACTCCTATACAAGACTTGTTTCTCAGAGTCTTCATACACGGCCAGTAAGGCCTTCATTTCCTCTTCCTTTAGGCGCAACGATGCGAGGCAGAGTCCCGCACGGAACTGTCGACCAAGACATACCGCCATTAAAGCCAAAGAGTTATTGGAGAGGTGAAGATAAACAAAAGGTACCTGGGCCTCGGAAACGAGTCCATTATTATGTCGGTCATAGTCTCTGAAGAATTCGATCAAGCGGATCCGATCTTTGTAAACGCCTGGTTCCCGAATGGAGCGTTAAACATCTACAGACACAGTTTGAACATGAACGCAGGACACCTACGCTTCTTTATCTTATCCTCCACTTCGATCCATGATGGCGATTGCGCACCGTACGTCTGCTTGGGAGGGTAGATGAGTTCCTCTGTACCGACTGGGACATATTGGGCGTGGTAAGCATCTTTCGGATGTTTTTCAATAAGACCCGTGTCGTCAGAGCGCGGCCTTCGAACTGTGACAAAAAGTTTCAGTTGGTCGTGAAAATCGGGTTCATCAGGAAAATAAGATGACGTACTCTTTCGGTTCACATCGGTGTTGAGTTTGAAATAATTGACTGTATCTTCTGTGCTGTATTGTTCGATTAACATATCTTCTTCTTCTAGACTCAAGAGGTTTTGCGGCAAGCCTCTCCGAAATTGGTTGATGGTAACATATCCTGTGAGCACCAATACATTCAGCTTTACAACGCTGACAGTGCTTTTTATGAAGCTTATCAATATCATTACCATTATTGTGCTTATCAAAGTGCTTGAACCAGGTTTTGACATCCGAGCCATGCCATTTGACAAATGATCGAAGCTTGGTAATTATCCCCTGGAGTAGAGCTTCAGATGTCGGGGACAAGGCTCGGAACGGCTTCACCACTGTGATCTCGTGTTAGTAGGCTTCTACGATTGATGACGGTTGCCGATATGATCGTACTCACCCTCTCTCGGATGCGGAATCTGCTGAGTCGGGGTCTGTTCTAGTTTCTTTGCGCCAAATACTGTGGGACTCTCCGTTACTCTACTTTCAATTTATTCGATTGTAGGTGTCAGATGTCTTGCTCACCTTTATCAATGCTGTCCACAAACGCCGTCCACTTGATCATTCGATTGGCTTTAAGATCATATGCGCCCATCAAAACCTCAAACTCTTGTTCCGTGAGCGGGCACACCACACCCTTGTGTAGCATTGCCCCCAGACATCTCCTAAACTGGGTCGCTGTCATATACCCTGATCGAAGGCGGTCGAAATCAATAAAGAGGTCCGCCACACGAATGCGCTGGGCAAAGACGTGGGCGCGAAGTTTGTTTTCGACTTGCTCTACCGACGGAGGAGGACACTTTGACTGAAGGACAAAATAAAGTTGTGGGGGGCGGGGATTGGACGTTGAGCCGTAGGCGCCAGCTTTACCGGCTGGGATAGACGCGGCGGGTGTGGGGAAAGCCCCCAATGGAGCAGTATGTGGTTCGGGATATCTGATGGCTGGAAGTTTGACTGTTTCGCGAAGGGGTATAGGGTCGTGCTACGAACATGAACTATTGATTAAACCAAGAAACGATAGACGAATTAAGCCGTTCAACCACATCGCATCGCAACTTACACCCATTGACAGAGCCAATGCAGCAGGAGCCATATTCGCCGCGGGATATCAAAGAAAGATAATAAAAACTACCCAAAAAGAGGAAGAAGAATGAAATCCATCAAAATAGGTTAGTTATTTTATATTTTGGGTGACAAGAACAAAAAAAATCTCCGAGCAGAAAGTCGTCGGAGTTTCCAAAGCGAAATGACCGATACTTTAGGACCAAGGCCAGGGCAACGACTGAGACCCATGAATTCACAAAGGATCAGAAAATAAATGTTACTTTGTTTTGCAGACCAAGATTGTAATTGGCATGATAGGTCCAAGCAGAGATTGGCGGATATGCAGCCCGGAAAGCCAACGCTAGCAAAAAGCAAATCATGATCAAAGTAAATGGACACAGCGAGGAATAAACCAAGGAAGCAGCCTTACAACCCTTTTGATACTCTATATTATTTTCCTGAATTCTGGGTCGGCAAGAATGAAGATAACCAGAAACTATCGTTAAAACTGCCCATCCAAAGTTTTGATGTGATTTCTCTTCGTTTCTCGATCTGCTCCAAAACGTGGACAAAAAGGAAAAAGAAAAATCACAGAATCCCGTCACTTTTTCCCTTTTGTCTTCTTGTTGTCGTCAACCTGCCCGTCTTCCTTTTATTCCTCCCTTTCGCCTTTCGGCTTTTTGGCTGCTTCTGTTGACTTGCCGCCGCTTCAACTTCTCGAAGGCCGCTGTGCCACCGTCACGCTTACAAGCAACTCCGAACTTCTTGGGCTGGTTTTCCGCCTTGGTTTTTATAGACGTTGCTTTGCTTGATTTCCCCTGCCGCCATCACTCACCTGCTACTGCCCACTGCTGTTGATGACACCCGTCACATATGCGTTCACTCATAATGCCAGAGGACGAACCCCTACCTCAAGAAGAAGAAGAACACCAAGGCTCACCCAATGTTGCCGCCGTCATCAGTCGTAGCAAGTCACGTCAAGGGCCGAGGAGGACCTCCCTTGCAGCGTCATTGGCTTCTCCTGTAGCCAAGTTGAAACCAGTGCCCTTTAGGAGAGCCCAGACAGAAAACTTTACGTCTGCGGCGTCTGCGGGTTCGGGTTCATTTAGTGATTGGCCGTTGCTCAAGCGAAGCGATACCAGTGTAAGCGGTATGAGTGGGAGCTTTCGGCATAAAAGCGCTTTGATGAGGAGAATGAGTAGCTTTGGTGGGGCTCCCATTTACATTCCACCAACTCTTGCAACTGCTGTTGAGGCGGAGGCGGAAGATGCGGGCAAGTTAAGATGGGCGATTCTGTTATTGACATGCTTGCTCTTGTTTGGGAACTACTATGGTGAGTAATAGCCAGTAGAGTATGCCTCAGGCAGTGCCATTTTTAGCTTGGTCTTCTTGAGATTCGACGCTCATTTATGTTTGTTTAGCATACGACAATCCGGCAGCCCTTAACCGCCCCCTTCAGCAATATCTTGGTCATGACTATGACACTTGGCAGTACGAACTGAACCTCCTGTATTCTGTTTATTCCTTTCCAAATATGTTCTTGCCCTTTCTCGGCGGTCAGCTCGTAGACAGGGTGGACGTGAAGAAGGTCTTGGTCGTCTTTTCGGCGGTGGTGTGCATGGGACAGACGTTGTTTGCTGTCGGTGTTTCGTCAAAGAGCTTTGGAATTATGCTGCTTGGCAGGGTTTTGTTTGGAATTGGGGGTGAGAGCATTGGAGTGGTGCAGGCTAGCATTACGACTGCCTGGTTTAGGTAAGCATCACGTCTTCTCTGTACGGTGAGGCGGTGTGCGCAACCAACGTTCTTATCCTTTTATTAGGGGAAAGGAATTGGCATTTGCTTTGGGACTAAGTGAGTGCTGTTTTGGCACTGACATTTTGAGGTCTACCCGCTAATTCTCGAAAAGATCTATGCATAGCCCGCTTCGGCTCTGTGGTGAATGCCAATCTCTCCCCTCGGATCGAGAAGCACTGGACATCTGCCGGAGCAGTCTGGGTTGGCGGTTTAACTTGCTACATCTCCTTCGGCTGCGCTCTCATTCTGGTCGCCCTAATGTCAAACCATTCCCCGTCTAGCGCCAAATCCAAACGCGCCACCTCACCCAAGTTGGACGAAGAACGTCCCCTTTTGACTCGTAATGCCTCATCATCATCAAATGACTTGGGGCTCACCAAAGAGATTGAAATCGCTTCATCCAGCAGCAATGAGGATTTGACCAGTCACAAAGGCATAATTGCTGGTTGTCTGAGCGAGATTACGCTTTTTCCGGGCGCGTTTTGGCTCGTATGCCTTGTTTGTGTGCTGTTATATGGCACAGTTGTGCCATTTAACAATATTGCGTCCGATTTTTTAATGTCAAAATGGTATCCTGGTGACACGCAAACTGCTGGGACAGTTATGAGGTTAGTGCATCAGTCATCCTACGTATGTCAAACCTCAATTGACACTTTGCGATACTCTCAGCATCCCGGATACCATGTCTGCCCTTTTAGTTCCGATCTGCGGCGTTTTGGTAGACCGCTACGGCGGCCGCGCTTCCTTGCTCGTTTTCTGTGCGCTTGTCATCGCCGCGGTGCACGCAACCTTGGGTCTCACGATGATAACGCCCGTAATCCCTCTCGTATTCCTAGGCCTTAGTTACTCAATGTATGGTGTAGCTATTTGGCCGTCAATCGCTACGATCATTCAACATCGGGAAGCTCAACTTGACCCGGATGTCAAGTTATTGGGAACGGCTTATGGGCTTTCAACCAGTGCACTGAACACGGCGTTGACGATTATGCCGCTTATCGCAGCAAAGGTCAGAGTGTGGAGTGGAGATTTCTTGTATGTGGAACTTTTCTTTGTGTGCTTGGCTCTCTTGGGTGCCGTTGCATCGGCGGTTCTGTGGGTAGTAGACGTGAAATTTGGAGATGGTGTATTGCAGATGCCTGAAGCTGAGGTTGATGAAGAACCCGATGCGTCACGCGGCTATTTTGGTGACGAACAGTGTCAAGAGCCTGGAGGGTACGGGGCGACACAGGAGGACGAATCGTCGACAGAAACACCCAAAGACAAGAAAAAACCTAAACCTAAACTGGGTAAAGCTATTGGAATAAAGGTGAAAAACAGAGGACGATTGGACAAGTTTTTGGAGGAGTGTGATGGGTCAGTGTCCCCTGACAGAATAGAGGATTCGATGATTTCTTCTGGTGGTTGAAGAGAAGCATGTCTGGAGTGTGGACTGTAGATGGAGGGCTACGGACTGCAGCTTGTGTATACCCTTTACGATTCATTGTATCTTGTTTGTACTAAATTTCTGATGGTAATTGTTGGGACGCTAATAAAATACAAAAGGCGACATGGCAACAATGCCAATCCTGGTCGATCCTAACAAACAAATGCAAAATGGACAGAAGGCGACAACTAGATACAATGGCATTGCTTCCGCACGCTCAGGCTACCCGAATATGCTCCCTCTCAAACCCTCAATCACACTCCTCACTCTAGCTCCTGCAACCGACACTCCAGGCCAGACCTCCGCAACCTCATCCAAAATCCTCAAGATACCATCTTCCAAGGGATTCACGCCTTCCATTGGTTCTACACCTGTCAACGCATTTGCATAACCATTCCGCAGCAACCGGCCCAATGATGGGAGAAGGAAGACTTGACAAGAAGGTATAACCCATTTTGAGCCCCATCGCGCTAGCAGCGACGTCTGGGTCTTGTACGCCCAGAGCACACATTCCAAGGAAGGTTTGCAGGATGTGTGGGGTAGAAGGTATGTGCTGGTTTCTCCTTCGTCTCGGGAGTGGAGTAGTGCGAGAGCCATGCAGAAACCTAATGCGATATGTACGCCCAGAACTGACAGTTCAACATTGTCCAAGAATTTGAAGTAAGATGGGAGAGAATCGTAATAGGACAAGAGAGAAGAATGAGCGACGGATATCGGTGAGAGTGTTTGATGCGATCGGGTTATCTGACGGATCAGGATATGAAGGTATAGGAGGAATCGCACATCCGATGAAGGTGTGATGAAACTGGCCGTGTCCAGTCCCGGAAGATACATTGGCCAATTGGCCTCTCCTCCATCTTTGACATGGTCCACCGCAAAGGTAGCCGCATACCTTGTCTCATCCACCACGGGATCTAACCCGCTTGCTAATCCGGAAACTGTGTCCAAAATCAATAGAGCCCACCAAGCCCTCTGGCACTCCATGGTCCGATCTCCTTCTTCGTACATGCATTTCAACTTTTGGGCACTTGTCCATATATCATACAGACCTTCAAACCCCACGTCTCGATGACATCCTGCTTTCCACGCACACAGTAGCATTTTAGCGACGAGGTCGTCCAATTCACAGGAGGAGGAAACCGCAGGTTTCTTTGCGTCCTTTTTAAGCATTGTAAAGCTGGACTTGTGCAAAGCCATCGAAGCCCGATCGGCAAAATATTCGCTAGCCTGAGCAGGGGACGAAAAAGGTGCTGTGGAGAGGAGGGCATGCGTTGAGTATCGCGTTCCGATCGCATATATGGCATTTAGCCTACATATGCGCTATTAGTCCCTGTACACTTGCATTGAACAAGAGCGACCGACTTACAGCGCATCCGAATGACAATTGACGGGCACTAGACGTTCGAAAAAAGACTGCTCATAAAAGACCGGCAAGATGGGGTGAAAATGGGTAAAGAAGGCTGCGATGAGGTGGAGGTAGAGCGACGAGGGAATAGTGGGGAGCTCCGGAATAGTTAGATTCATTGGTTGGAGAAAGAGAAGAGGAGGATTTGGAGATATCACTGTTTCAGTTGAGGTCGGTTGTGGGGTCCGTGTGGGTGCAGCTGTTGCTGTTGATGTGGATATCGTCGCCAAGAAAGGTTCTGCACCGGGCGCCAGATCAAACGCAAAAGACGTCTCTTGCAGCCCCCATCCAGACATGTCCCACCCAAGTGTATCCATTGCTACAGTCTCAGCTTCCAAAAATGCCCCATGGGCGTTGTCCACCGCTGGCGAAAATAATCCAAAACAACCTGCATCCTCTTCCTTCTCCACGGGCGAAGGATAAACGTCTTTTATTTCTTCTACGTCATCTTTTTCATCGTCTGTCAACAACGACGCGACACTCTTTGCCCGTCTTCCTGACCCCTTCTTTGGTCCCCGTTTCTTTTGCTCAATGAACATGGTGCATTCTGCATGGGCTTTGACACAGTTTGGACAAGGATGGAACCCATCACAGCGGCGCTTTTTGGCTTTGCATCTATCGCACGATTGTGTTTGACGTTTGCGAGGGCGATGTGTCCGGATCTGGTTTGATTCCTTCATTGTTTATGTTTCAAGTCAAGCGACTCAACGCAGCGCGAGACGAATAGGTCGTGCGTCTCTTAAATCGTCTTGTGGAGGAGCGCAAATCAAATGACCCCGATCTCTGGGATCGGTCCAAAATAATTAGAAAACAAGGCGCTGCTTTGAATTCTTCGATTTCCGTTTCAATTGGTGGCCAAAGCTCCCAAAAAATGAAACGTCACTTTGGCGTCTTGCAAAATCGCTCACGATCCAAATTCCTCGCCTCCGTTGCAATTCCTTTGAAAACCCTTCTCTGACTGGCGGTGACGACGACGACGGGGGTAAGAAACACTGCGCGCAACCCTCGGAGGTTGTGAAATCTGCGCACGAGGATCGATCGGTGGCTGAGGTAAGCAAAAGCGAAACCAGATCACGATTGCTCTCACGTGCAACGGAAGGCTGACGGAAGGCTTAACGGGCTCTTGGTTATTAAAAGTGTCATTGGTGGAATGTCGCAAGCTGCTTTGCGCAGGACGAAGGCCATTGCGTCTCATTTGGTCGTTGCACCGACGGGTTCTCGGCGGTGCATCTCAACCCGACCACCGGTTGCAACGAAATCGTCCCTCGCGCGAGAACGAACACTAGGGTTTTACAAGTATTGGATCGACATCAACACAAGGTACATATTTGACACGGCTCTTTGTCGACTGTTTGGTACTCCTTGCCAATAATTTTATAAAATAAATGCAGATGGAAAGATAATGATCAATATGGGCACATAAACAGGTGGTCTCAGTTGTTTTTAATTTTTACAGACCGGTTCCCTACTCGATGCGTTTAGCTTATCAATGGCACCTTTACAGATGCTACATATTACACCTTTTTTGACACTGTCGTAAACTCATACCTCATCACCTACTGTAACCTAAAACCTTCGTCCATACGCACGCCCAACCCGGAACCCATTTTCTACGTCATCTCCTCCCAAGCGTCGTATCACGCCCCAGCCGCGTTCCCCGAAAAGCTTCGCGCGGGAATGGCCGTTGCCAAAGTTGGGACGACGAGTGTGGTGTACAAGGTCGGTGTATTCAAGGAGGAGGAGGGTGGTGAGTGGACGTGTGCTGTGAGCGGGGAGTTTGTGCATGTTTGTGTGGATTCGAGGACCGGACGCCCCTTGCCCATGGTGAATGAGGTGAAGGAGGGCTTGGAGAGGGTTGTAGTTGACCAATCATAGACCAAATGATATATAGCTTCACCTAGTAACTGCACATTTGGTGCTATCATCGCAAGTGTTTCGCAAAAGCAGCCAACATTTCTATTTACAAAAAAAAGGCGAAAGCAATCCAAGCAATAAATTAGTTTCATCTGAATCCGCGGCACAAAAGCAGCAGGTTACGCTGCACCGATCGTCATCCACTGATTAGGCTTTCCCACTCATCTCTGGCACATCGTCAAATATGGTTCTCGCCCTCTTCAACTCCTTATCCAACGCCAAAAGTTCATGCGCCCTCGCCCTCTTTTTTGGGTCTCTTCGTAACACATGAAGAAAATCGGCTGTTTTGGGTTTTGAGTTGAGAGACTGTACTTTTTCGCACTGGGGAAAATAGTGAGCGTTTGGCGCGGAAATTTTCAAGAATATACATGTCCAACTCACCATGTCGGAAATATATGTTGTGAGAATTTCTTCCATTAGCTCTACGGAATCTTGAGAGGGGTGAGCGACATCTCCAAATCCGTACATTAACAGTCGGACTGTGTAGACAGTTGGTTGAATGAGGCAATTACGATAAAGGGAGAAGTAAGACTAGGAATTTGCGCACCTTCTCGTGTAAAGACCTTTTTTGGTGGGCGCATGCTGTAAGGAGCAGAGCGGGTAATGGGGATTGGGGAAAACAAGGCAAGGCATTCGCAAGATCTCCAACGATGACGCTGCCTGCTACATTCCAACCAACGTATCCACTCCAAACCAACGTTTTGTCCAACCGTGTTGGGTGCATCTCGAGTAAACCTCGCTTTTGAGATCCGATCCGTTTCCCATTTCTTCACCGACCTCACCACCACAGCAATGTCGGCCAAAAAACAGGTCACGCAGCTCTCGAATAGTGTGCTGGCTTTAAAGGTTCGTATCCTCGCTTGTTCACTGTTCAGAACAGTATCTGTAAACCTTCCGAGCAGTTCATGCACCGCGCAGACGAAGCCAAAGTCCGACAAAAGCTCGAAGAAGAGCAGCGAAGAGCGCAGAAGGAAGCCCAGTGGGTTGTAGGAGACTTTGATCGGGATGAACTCGAGAGGTGGGCCGTCTATCTATGTCGCATTCGTCGGAGAATGCACGCAACTGATACCTGTCGTCTCTATCTGAATAGTGTCCAATTCGAATATGATAACAGTTATGTTTCTTTTATGCCAAATACCTTTGGACGACGATCTTTTGGAAGCTTTAACAAGGAGGTGGAGGTAAGGAAAACTTTTGGGCGCGTAACTCGATACCGGCGGACGGTCGTTGCCAAAAGACGGAGAGGAAGGCAAAATACATGATTGTTGCGAGCCTCAAAGGGAAAACGCCTTCTAGCAAACTACCCAATCCCTATGTCCGGTGTGGAGACCCCAACCGATGTCACCAAAAGCCCACCAACGCCTCTCTCCTAGAAACTCTCCGAAGACGCTACAAAAGCTGCTCGCCTAGCCTTAGCCCATGAAAATGAAACCCGGGACTCCGTCTCAGATATGGACCTAGCAAAGCACTTTAAAGGCATTCAACAAGAGAAGAAGCGAAAACGGGACAAAGAAGAAAAGAGCGATGCAAGGACGGATTGGAATGATTTCAAAGGGCGGAAAGCCACAAGGTTCTCACATGCTGGGACAGCGGATGATGCTGAGAAGAGAAAAGATAGTAAGGGGTTTGTCAAGCCAGAATGAGGTGGGAAGGATTGGGTGTTTGGACTTTAGGTAAGAATGTTAAGCTATCTGCGGTTGTCATGCCAGGCATCGTTCCGGGATGATGGCCTGGAAAATGCAAGTACGGACAGAAACAATGGTTTCGCATGAACAGGAAAGGCAGGTTGATTTTCTTTCCTGGGCCACATTCCTCTGCTTTTCATCTATCCTACGAGCTCTAGTATGACCGTGTTAGAGGGCCGTTATATATCATTTGTTTTATAGTAATTTATGCTGGTTTAGAACCCTGATGTGCGTAGAATGGGGCTGTTTGGAGGGAATATTTCAGGGGTTTGCGGAAATGCTGTACAGTATTGCCTGTTCAATACGAAATGTGCGCTTGGCAGAAGAGCCCTTTCGCCAAGGAAGGTCACGGGGACAGGAAACGCGTCCGAAAAGTTGCCTTGCGTAATCGATGAGGTACGACGCGATGATGGTTCGCTCTGCTCTCTTCCCGCTTCGTTTTCCTCCGACTTGTCAACATGTCCAGAAGCAAATACAATATCATTGATAACTCGCAATGCCAACATATAATCTCTTCTATGTTTAATGAAGGCTTGACTATTGACCACCGACTGCACACCGCTATAATTTTCCATACGAGACTGTGTACCCGTATCACGCAAGCTATTCAGATGAGGCAGGAAACATTAAAACCTTGCGGTCGTAACTGATGTACTGTGCTGACTTACGAGCAATATAAACTGGATCAGTCAGTCTTTGGATGAAGTATTTGGAGGGTCCCTTGATTACTGAACTCCAAGGGCATTAATCGCTCTTGCAGGGTTCGTTTGACGCAACGAAACGTACAGCGTCATATCGATACAGCCATAGCTGACACCTCAAAAGGAAACGTTCACCCCCACTACTCTGTCCCAAGTAAATCCCATCACAAATCCATCTTGCCTTCACGTACATTTACAGTGAAACAACAACTCAACGAAATATGGTATCAGCGATTGCCGTCCTAAAAGGCGACACGCAGCCCAATGTGACGGGCGAAGTAATATTCACACAAGATACTCCTTCGGGACCTGTGCACGTAGAAGCCACCATCCGGAACTTGACAGAGGGAAAGCACGGTTTTCACGTTCAGTAGGTTCTATTGTAGCAAAACAAACGCCAGAGTCGAGACCGATAACTGGGTGCCGACTAGTGAATTTGGAGATAATTCCAACGGATGCACAAGCGCAGGAGCACATTTTAATCCCACTGGACTGGTTCATGGGCACGTTTTCAATCCCGTATCCAATTATTTGGTGAATGAGTTGCATCTGAAACCTTCACTGTAGAGACAGGTCTGCACCAGTACGTCATGTAGGAGATTTAGGTAACATTGAGGCAAAGGACGGTACAGCTACCTACAAGTGGGATGACCCGCAGATTAAGCTGTCCGGACCGCATTCTATTGTCGGGTAAGTTTTGCGGAGGCTACCGGCGCTGTTTCACGCCCGATTCAAATAGTTTCTGGATTAGGAGAACCATGGTGGTCCATGAGAAAGAGGACGATTTGGGCAAAAACCCAAACGATCCCGAAAGTCTCAAAACCGGCAACGCTGGCCCGCGAGCTGCATGTGGTGTGATCGGTTACAGGAAAGCTTGACTTTGCATCCTGCCATTTGCAAGCTGCGATTCGAGTGTATATACACATGATTGTAAATAAATCATTTTCTGTCTTGTTCAACTGGTATCCCGTAACTTTGAACGACTCCGGTCCAATCCCTCTCTAGCCATTCGCACGCCGTCTAAAAACTTGATGTTGGCTGAACGTTCTCGACATTTTAGGTAGTGCTTTATAGAATCTTTAAATTCTCCTTTCATCTGTCACCAGACAATGAGTATGAATAGATAGAATACACGAGAAAAGGGAGAGAAAGCATACCTCGGTAATCATTCCCAAATTACATTCAACAACTGCTGCACAGTCGCTGCACTCTTCTTCAGGCACACTGTCGGCATCTTTCAGTGCCTTTCTTGCCCATTCCTCGGCTTCGGGGACACGTCCAAGAGACGCGAACGACTCTGCAATGTTGTTGGAGACGATGGCTTGGCGGCATGTTCGTGTTGTGCGGGCAAGAGATGTGTCAGCTGGGAGGAGGCTGAGTGCGCGGAAGTAGACTATCGTGACATTTAAAGACTCGGTTTAGATTATACGACAGAGCGCCAACCGGGCAACCACTTACGAGATAATGCTAGATCATTCCAGCCTTTGATGGCATATACGCCGGCCAGAGCCTCTAAGCTGGCTCCTAGATCACTCACACTTGCCCATGGTGCATGTTGAAGATTCTTCTGCGGAGCCGGTGGAGTAGTGCCCACTGGATGGGGGGAAACGTTGTAGCGGGATTGTTGGGTGTGTGAGTAGAGCTCAGCGTCGGAGAGAAATTCCACGTGTGCAGGGCGCTCGAGGGCTGAAGTGTCCAGATTACGCGGAATATAGCTTGGCGGATCTTGGTGTAGCCCCAACATCGTCTTCACCGACCACTATAAATCATGCAACTATCATTTGATCGCTTTCCTCGGTTTATCCACCGCCTTAGAACTCATATCGGTACCTCATAAAAAGCTTCAGCCCCCTCCCAATCCTCCACCCCTCGACAAATATCCCCAATTCTCTGCGCAATTCCAATAGCCTTCTTTAATTTCGTCCCCTTCTCCTTTTCATCTCCTTGCACAACACTGCCGTACGGGCCCAGGACCTCCATAAAGGTTCGAATGGCGTTGAATGGGCGGTTTAGCTTTAATTCGTATAGCTCGGCGAGTCGGAGCTTGATACCCGTTACTTCAGCGCTGTTGGGAGAGAGGCCGCACTGCTGGCACATTTCGATTGCTTCGTTGATAAACGCACATTTGTTATGATCCAAACCCGGTCAAATCTTTATGATTTGGCGAGTTGCATCCACCAACCTTTTTCGTAATACTCAATAGCTTTCTCAGGTGCATCAGAATAATAATGGTTCACCATAGCGATCCTTAGCGGTCGTCTTGCTTCGGGTGGGAATGTGTTATACGTGTACCAATACCATGCTCCCGAGGCTGCAATTGGTAGGAGTGCAAGGGCAACGAACCAGGGCCGGGCGTAAAAGGGTCGATGGAGGCTCGTGCGGTCCAGAGTGCGTCTAAAGGTGAAGAATGGGCGGACATGAAGGCGGGGATAGTGGCAGACAGCTCGGAAAAACATTGTAGATGGCATGGAATTTCACGAACGTCCAAGCAGCTGAGACTGCATTGATGTTTAAACCGGTTTGAATCACGGATGGTCGCTGACCAAGGCTCGAGATCTCTCCCTGCTTTGCGTCAACCAACCCCGTAAAACGATGAGCATCACTGCCTCCCCAAGCCCTCCGTCACGACCTCCAGACATACCCTCAACAGATACGGCATCCCCTGTTCCACAAATCGGATCCCCAAACGCGGAACCACCAGACCAAGCCCGGAAGCGGTTTTTGCTCGAGTTAGAGTTTGTTCAATGCCTTGCGAACCCCCAGTACCTCCAATTCCTTGCACATCAACAATATTTTAATGACCCTGCCTTCCTCAACTACCTCGCCTACCTGAGATACTGGCAACAGCCGCAATATGCTAAGTACATTATATACCCATACTGCCTTCACATTCTGGATCTCCTCCAGCACGCCGCCTTCCGCTCAGCGTGCTCGTCTTCTGAATTTGTCAAATCAATACATGATAAAGAGTTTTGGCATTGGAAGACATACCGGAAGAGTAGGATGTTGGAAGAGCATCGTGCTCTGGAGATACCTGTGGATCTTATGGACACCCGGGACGTGTTTGCAACGGGAGGGCAAGCAGCGTCTCCAGCAGATCTGCCCGCACTGGAAATAGGTAACGGCACGGCCAGACCGGAAGTCAATGGCGAACCATTGTTGAACGGGCTGACTGAATCACCCGTGATGGCAATGGAGACCGATTTCGATTCTGGCGGCGAAGGAGGGGCATTGATGGATGGGCTTAATGAAAACTTACTGATATAACGGAGTCTTGCTGTACATAGTCTGAATGGAAGCATATTGCGGTGGGTCATTACTGATCACACCTGTGTTCATTTGCGGGCTATATGAAATACATGGATCTCCATCCACCTATAGCCCAGAAAGCACAGTCGAACGCATCATATTACGTTTACTCCACACTCATAGTTGAATCTCTCTGACCCCATCTTTATCCACTACCTTCACCATAAACTCGGGTAATTGCGCAATGAACCTCGTCTTCAGCTCTGCAATACACTTTTTCAGCAGCGATATGGCCTCTTCCACCGACAAATCCTCCTTCCAATATCTGTCCATGGTGGACATGCAAAAGTAGGATGCGTATCCATGCGCGGCAAAGTTCATCTTCACCATGGCGCCGAGGTAGTCTAGCCAGTACAATTCTGGTTTGCCCGTTTTCGGATCGGTTCCGGCGATGAGGACGCTTACGTGGTATGGGTTCTAAAGAAGCCCAGCGGCCTCAGGGGTCAGGAAAATCAAATCAATCTCCAGCACGCGGACAATTTGTTCCTCACCCGGCTCCTCAGACTCTCTGCAAGCTCCCTCCTCGTGAAATTTGCCGTAGCATGAACTGACAATGGAATTCCGTTTCGAATTCCATATAGCTGGATGTTCCGTTGAATGTATTCCGCAAACTGGACGGTGTCGCCCGATTCCCCCGTGTATAGCATTAGAGTGTGCTTGTTCAATTCACGAGACTTGTCTTCCCCGTGCTTCATAATCACAATTGACCGCGCGGATGTGCGGTCTGATGCTGTGAGAACAAAGTCTTTGCCTACTATGCCAAAGAGGGCCTGGAAGCCAGAGATGGTGAGGAACAGCAAGCTGTGGAGCGGCCAAAATTCCCGATGCTTACCTCCATGTTGATTCGCTTCTTTGTTGGGTGCTTATTCGGTGGATGGGTTCTATGTACACTCTAGCAAAGTCTGCTGGATGACACTTGTTAATTGTCAAAGCTGATCCCGCCGCGTGTCTACTGGGTCTCATCGCGACAAGTTCAGGGCTGACCTTTGTCATGCACTTTAATCGGATGCAATGCAGATTCCAATGATCCATACGGGTGGTCTTTCCGCTGGCCTTTTCATAGTCGGGACGTCGACCTTTTGCCGTAATTCTTTTAGCAGCAAACATGGCATACTATTGGATGTCTTCTTCAGAGCAAATTCCTGCGAACGAGTAGTCATTGTCGTTTGTCGTGCGTTCATTTCGACTGTCGAGTGCGGAGCGGCTGTGCATTTCATTTCGCTGTGCCACAACGATCGCTGCTGACGGAGAGCGTTTGGTCCTCGAGTCCTTGTCCCCAGGACTCAACAATCTACGCACGCAAACGACCACGTCACAACATGTCGTCAAAGTCTGCAGAGGTATGCGTTGAATGGGGCAGACTAGTTCCTTTTGCAAATTCCCGTTGTGCGGCATGTTATTTGACTGAAACCAGACTTCATCCCAGGAACACACTGAAGTCCTAACTGCACTGTCCCGCTCGGTGCCCGACCAAACTGGTTTACTCATTTTGAACGCCGCAAACGGAACAGTCTTGGCTGTAAGTTTTACTCTCCAAATTGCGGTTCGTCTCTTGGGTGACTGTAACATTTGGTTGTGAATGCAAGTCGTCAGGCGACTTGGCGGACGACCCTGCAACAGCAAAAGATGTGTTTGGAATAATACATGATGCCAGAAAGGCAGTTGGAGCTACTGGGAAAAATGACGATTTACAACGAATAAATGGTAGGTCGCCAGTAGTTTGACAAGGGATTTTTTCCACCTATTCAACAGTTGATTCACATCCATGCACGTCAAAGTTTCTCTAGGATCTTGTGTGATTGTGATAACAGCAGACGAGCGACATATATATGCTGTAAAGAAGAACAATGCATAATTAAAGGCCGTGCGGTTTCGTGCGGTTTTCCCAGTTGGCGCTGGTTTTCGCTAGTTGCAATGTACAAATATTTACAGGTATCTCTGAAATCTTCAATAAAAATACGTTTGCCTACACCTCTTTGGCACCTTCACATCCTTCTGCGGGTTGAACTTCTCGTAAACCACCTGCTATGTCTGCGACCTTCCTTTTCTGCCACTTCCTCTCGAAAGGCACCCCAGGCAGCTTTCGCACGATCTCCCCAATCCCTGCATCTATCCTCTTTCTTCTCTTTTTGCCATGTATGCTCTTGAGGTCAGGGATGTGGTCCGCAGGGTAAAGATGAGGATGGATGTCATTATCATCAGGATCTTTCCACAACTCAAGCTCAGCCACCTCGGCGGTAACCGTTTCTTTCTCTGCCATTCCACGTACTTGATCGATGACAGCCTCCTGCTCCTTTTCAGCGACAAGGGAGCTCCGAAGGAACACCTCGACTTCAGATGGCCGGCGATTTACAAGAAGATGGGGAAATGGTACCATATTCATCGATGCCACGCGGCTCGTGGCCGTTGTACTCGCCCCTGCTGTTAGTGCAGGTGCCGGCTGTGACGTTCCAGCTGTGGTAGATGTTGATTGGCTTTCCTTCGGTCTGCTCATGTGGGATCCAGCGTCTCTTTCCATCACATTTGATGGAAAGATCAGTCCGAGAGAAATAAGAGCCTTCTCTGATTCCGTTCTTACGGCAGGGGAAACATCTGTTTCCATCAATGTGAAAACTGCTTCCTGAAGGTCTTTTGATGTTGCCAGAAGACCAAGTATTTGGGCGCTTTGGATCGCCTCTGCACGAACTGAAGGGTGGGCATCGTGGTAGAGGGCACATCGGAGAGATTCGTGGACTTGTGGGTCGGTGTTCTTGGTTGTTCCTATGGCTATGGAAGCAGGACCGTTTATTAGTCCAGGACAGCAAATTTGTGGACTATGAGAATAAGTACCTTTGACCGCGTATGCGCGAACTCGCCAATCAAAATCGTCGAAACAATCCAATAGTGCGTTAACAAGATCTCGGTTTCCGGAAGCAAGGATGCAAGCCAGCTTCAAGTTCACGAAAACAGACAATTTGAGCCAAAGGGCTAAATAGCGCCATCTGAGCAGTTCTCTTACCTTGCACGCCTCCACCCTCACAGTGGCGAATTCATCGCGGAAACAAGCCAGGAACTTACCAACCGCGTTTTCCGTGACAACCCCTAGTCTTGTTAACGACTTGAGAGCATCGATTCGTTTCAATGGGTCGGGTGAGCTTAGTAAGCCCACAATCCAGTCCAGGATATGCTGTCCTTTGCCAAGCCGTCCTAGAGAGGCAGCAGCAGTATCACGGACTGTACTATTCCAGTCGTTCCACATAAGGCGGAGGAGTGTTTCGACAGCGGCTTTCAGTTGGCGCCGCAGCGTCTGAAGTTGCTCTCTCCGGGCAATCTCCATGGGGTCTTCTTCCCCCATGGTTTTATTAGATGCGCGAGTACTTGGACGCGTTGAAGCGTTAGAAATGCGAGCTGAATCGGGTATCATCGACGCTTTGCGGCTGGAGATTCTGTTCTCCGGCGGTGGTTGCTCGGGCTGTTCATGTGTCAACTGAGACAGTTTTCCCACCCAGCACTCAAGCAACTCTATAACATCCTGCCGGACTCTCCAGCTCGTGCTGTCAGCGTCACTCAACAATGCTTCCAGTACTTGCCCGGCATGGCTTAAATCCATCTTCTCTAGACATTCCACTGCTCTCCGTCGCGTCGCAGTGTCGACATCCCCCAGTTCCCTCCTCAGCTCATCCAAAACCGCAGAGTCCACAATCCCCATTGTCGCCAATGTAACCGCTGCCAAGGCCCGCTCAGAAACGCCTCCATCTTTCAACATTTCGCCCAAGGTTTTCCGGAAAGCAATACCTTCCCATCTCCCCAGTGAATGATGCGCATCCAGAGCAATGAGCAATCGGGAGGCCTCGAAGCGGAGGGGGCGATCTTCCTCTTCTCCTAGTGCGATTATAAGGGTCTTGCAGAGTGCTATGTAAGCGGGGGAGTCTGTCGGCGGTATTTGTTCAAGGTTCGTGTATGGCGTTTCTAGGAAGTCAGTCACAGTTTTTATTACGGGCGCTGAAATGGATGGCTCGTGGGATGTTCTCTCCGGGGCTGCTTCCACCTTTGGTATTGGATTCTCTTTTGCCCTGCGTTTCACTGGAATCGACAAGATTTCAGTTTGGCGAGTAACTACAATAAATGCACCACAGACATGTCAAGGCTATTTGAGTCTGTGTCTTACTTACGCATTGTGGTTAACCTAGCTACAGAGAAGGACGGTAAATCCGATAGTACAGCAGGCTTCATATTTGACTTGACGGTTCGGAGAAGCTGTGAAGCACCGAGCACCGAGCTGCGTCTTCTTGTAGGCTAAAAGTGGACTGAGTGTGGACGCTCCCCCAAACGCCACAACGAGCGCACATCGTGCGCATGGCTGTACTCACTTTACCGAGTGCTTGAAGAAATTTCATATCCCCATCTGTGGACAGCGATTTGGGCAGATCCGTTCCTGGAGGCGCAGGTCTTGATGCATTCGTCCTCAGTTCGAGAGAGTCGTCAGTTACCGTGGATGTATCGTCTTCATCTCTGAATTCTCGTACATCTGGTATTACGAGGCGTATCCCTCCTTGATCGTCCGCACCGATCGTCCCGTCCGATGCAGTTAGCAGTCGGCCTTCTTCAGCGGCTTTCATGGCCTTGTGCCATTGTCCAGGCGCGTATGCTCGTCGTTTGCGTGGCGGTACACGTCGCAGTGGGATGGATCGGCCTGAACCAGATAACCCTCGAGCATAGACATCCCTTACTCTCTCCCGACTTTCGAATTCTGCTCCTGTGAGGGTGATTCGCACCAGGGCGTCCACATTCCCATCTGTCAAAACAGTTTGAGTGGGATCCAATCCTTCTCGTGTCAGTTTTTTGAGGAACCTGACAGTTGAGTGGGAGAGGGTCTTTTCCGGTATTTGTGGGGTGTCGCGGTTAGCTGTCGAAGACCTCGGCCGATCGGATTTCTGGCTGGATGTATGACCGGATGAGGACTTGGGGGTGACTGAGCTCCGCCGTGTAGCAGACCTAATGCTTGGTCTGCCAAGCGTGTCGCGCTCATTATCAGCCGAAAACACCCGTCGTCCCGCCGTTGACGGTCGCGATCCTGGTCGTGATCCCATGGAAAAGTGTCCTGGTTCAGCCAAATCTTGCAGTTTGGTATTCAAACTCCGACGGGCCTCTGCAACCCGTCGTGCTTCATCCTTTGCGTATCCGCTCACTGCCGCTTGTAAATTGATGCCCTCTGCGCGCTGCCATACTTCCAGCATAAAGGGAACATTGCGAGTTGAAAAAGATTCGGAGGGCTTAAGAAGTGGCATGTTTGTAGTTGTTATGATTCCGTTGCCGACCAGCTGTTCCAGATCAAATCCAGACCCCAAAGTGTCTGGATTGCCAAAATTGACAGGAAGGGATTTGGGTATCCTCTCATCGATCCTCCGAGTTGCCGCACTGTCTCTCTTGCGGACGACATTTTGAAGCCAACTACTTTTATGCATGGTTTGATTTGGAGTAGTAAGATCCATGTCCCGATCAGCGGTCTCAGCTGATTTGACGTTTACTGGCTCTTGGAACAATTCCTTCTGCTCAGACCCAATGTAATCTCCCATTTCTGCCCTCACTTTGTCGTTCACACGCAGCTCTAGCTTAGTCTCCTTCAAACTCCGCTCGACCTCCCTTACTTTTTTAACAACCGCAAGGGCCGCACGATATCCTTCCACAACATGCACTTGGGCTTCCAACGCTGGCGGGAGCTTGGGGGGCTGTCGTACAGCCTGGAGTCTGCTTTCAGCAACATAGGGTAAGTCGATAGCTGCGGCAACAGGATTCTGATGTTTTCGGTTTACTTCAATGTTCCCTCCGATTGCTATCATGGGTGCTCCCAGACTTTGTACCCTCCGTCGAAGGACTGTGTCCATGAGATCTTTCCGATGTGGACGGTGATATTCAGGATCAATTGGATTTCTTTCCTCCCCATCTTGCAGGACAATATTCCGGTATCCTCTGGGCGTATGAGCTATACCCAGTACGGCAGGGTCTACTTTTGGTGGTGACGGAGGACGTATAATGACAGTTTCTCGCATTATTGCGGTGATTTTATTTTTGCAGCTTTTGTTTTGTGCCGACACCGACAGTCGGGAATTGTCCAGATGTGGCTTGTCGTCTTACGTAACCATGTTACGCGCGACTCACGACTGGCCGATCGTTTTGGTCTTCTCCTTCCACAAATATTTCTCTAGGCATTATGTTATGCGCCGACCCTCCGAAGATTAGCGATGATTGTCAGTCGTTATTTCAGTCCGAAGAGTTTGTACAATCTGGCACAAAAACAAACCTGGCGTCACCGATCACACCAGAAGGATACTACAATGATCGTGGGGAATTTCAATCAATGGGCCAAGAGACAGATGAACTGACTAGCTGCACTTCCGGGGATGAAAGCGACAGTCCGGATGCCCAGGAGCTTTTATTTCAGATGATGGCAGAATTGCAGAGAATAGAGGGGGTTCTGGAACCCGAAGCCTGCACAGATTTCAATCCGGAGGACAGCCCTGTCTCCATAGGCTGTAAGGCGGATGAATATGTGCGCGCAAGATATAATGATGATCATGATGATGTAGTTTTGATGGACGTTGATGAGGTGCGGCAAACAAATGGGGCATGTAAAACAATCACCACATCACTTATCGCTATTTCATCATCTTAATAGCAGATAGATTTGGAAGAGAATAATATCCCGCCTTCGCCTACGAAAGTGAAGCGGGACCGTCAGCTAGCATCCACCCCTAAAACTTCACAAAATCACCGCCGAATGGTAGAAGCGGCTTCCAAAAAGAAAAACATTTTGGAAGCCATGTACAAAGAGAGAAGCAAGTACGTGGGTCCTGAGGGAGTCATATGATCAAAAACAAGATGTCCTAATGCAGTTCATATAGATGCCAAATATTAGAGAAAGAGCTCCAAGCCATCACCTCCAAAGTAGCTATTCGTGCAGACCTAATACAGTGTGTAGGTGATGTATGGACACGATCTCCAGAAGAAATGAAATTAGAAAGTGAGTCTAGGAATTTTGCTGTTTATTTGATTTTTTCCAACCCGATCGATCCGTCGTGCATCGTATACCACCAGAAGCGCAATTATCTACGCGTATCGAACAAATCCGGCGCAACGTGCAAAAACTCTGGCAATATGTTCAAGCTCCGAAGCCGGGAAATGCTTGTAAGAGACTCAAGGAACAAGCGAAGATCCTCTGTTTATGCTTAAGATACACCCGACAGACATTAGCTCGCTGAAGCAGCTTATGGAAACGATTGAGGCAGGCATCCTCGTATTCAAGAATACTGAACGAGAAAGGTGGGATACCTAACATTGTTGTCACAAGTCGCATATAGCCCATTGAGCAACGGCTCTTTTCCCACGAAAGATACGAGCAGGTTTTGCAGCACGAAAAAAAGCTGACACAGGAATTAGCATGCGCGGAAGACCATATCAACTCATGGGGGCAACAGCAAGACGAACCAGCACCAGTTAAGGATGGCAGATCTCAACCCAAACGTGCCGCGTCAAATAATGTGCAGACTGAAGGCACTTTACTCCCTGAGGTGATCGCTTATCAGGTACACACTGTGGAATAAACTTGGTCTCAAGGTTCAGTGAAGCCTCACGCAATCACTTATTAGAACTTTCTTGCGCGACACGGTGGCCATTATGGAGGATGGGAAGATGTTACTCACAATGCATTTGTGAAATTGCGACAAAAGCACTTAGTAAGCTTCCAGCAACCCATAAAGCCAGGCTCGTCGCAATGGGAGATCTTCTGACCTTTTCTTTACAGTCAAACACCAATGCGTTCCTTCAAGCCTGCGTTTCGAAACTGCCGGGCATAACGATTGAGATGGCTTCGGCTCATGAAGATTGGTACGAAAGCTTTCTTCGAGTCAGCGAGGAGAGGAAGATGGCAATCGCCAGGTGGAAGCAAAACAAAGCGGTAAGCACATGTCTCGTGGTCAAGATGTGCTCCGAACAAGATTTTTGACCAGAAATGTCTTGCTGCTACAGGTATCAGCCGAAAAAAACGTCCAAATAAAGGCAGAAACAGAGTGTGAAAAGAAGGAACGTACAAAAGGCGACCAACACAGGAATCGCGCGATGCGAGACAGGCAAAAGGAGACTCTTGCGTGGTGGAAGGTTCGCATTGAAAATGGTTCTTCGATGAGAACTGCATGAGATCCGGATGCTGCTTCTAACCACGGATGACTCGAACAGAGCCAAAAACAGGCCGAAAAAGAGGAAGCGGAGCGAATAAAACAAGAAGAAATGCAACGAGGAAAGGAAGAGCAGAAGAGATGGCGTGAAGAACAGGTAAGATCAACCATTCATCTACTGCTCAACCCTTTAGTTGAATCTCACATGAAGTGCATCATCAATGCAGCGAAACTTGCGTGATCGGGTGTCTATCTATGTCCAAAAACGCAGCGAAACTCGAAGCCTTCAACAAAGGCTAGAGGAAGAAGCTGAAAGGCAGAAAAAGAAGTTCAGCTCCTTATTGGTTGCCGAGGAAGCTAAACGACTGGCGCAAAAGGTGTCTTGTGGCGGTGCGATGTGATCGTTCACCTCAAGCTCCTCCCCACTGACGAATGACCTCTTCACCAGAATGCAGAACTTTTGCAACAGCGACGAGAAGCCATCACCGCGAGAGTAAGGAAGGAGGAGGAGAGGACGAAACGCTTGAACAGACTTCGAGAACAGGTGGGAACGGCCCTGGCATGATGCCAATTTCGAGGAAGCTCATTGATAATCTGGCATATAGGTAGCTGTCGAGGTACCGCGAGACCCTTCACGTATTCTTCGACCAACGGAAGCATTCCAAAACAAGGTCGAAGGACCCCATGAGGATGCGACTGAAAAGGTCAAGGGTCACTTCAAACCGGTTATGCTACCTAGAAGGTAAAGTTGCCTCTGATTTTGAGCATATCATGCCTTTATTCTTCATCATTAATGACTCGCTATCCAGACACATCCCAGACTGGAGGCGAGGATTGTAAATAAGAAGATGGCCATGTAGATAAATGTGTGGATTTACACTAGAATCAATAGTTTCCTGAGTTACTCGCCGCATACATGGGCGTAGGCTACTGCAGAGCCATCTGCTCCATTCCACCTGTCCCGCGATCGCCTCAAGGCAGGTTACCCTGAATCATGGAGCTCTCGTTGCCAAGAATAAAGTTTAAAAGTCATACAGTATTATACAGCCTTCCCCCTAGCATAAACGACTGTCAGATAAGATCAAGAAAGTGGACATTGAAGGCAAAAAGAAGAAAGTGACGTCTGGGGCCTCAATCCCTCCCGGAGGACTCAGAAGGCCACTCAACAGGAAGGATGGACTTGCGCAAAACGCTCTTCCTCCTCTTCGTGCTCCCTTCTCCCCTAATCCATTCTCTTCATCCAGTCGCTTGAGGTCGTAATGACCCAAACACACATTCCCATCGCAACCTGGTGATAACCACGACCAACAACCTTGCGAAAACCAGATCATGGGCGGATTCCCGACTCGTTTCCTCCTAATTCTTCATCCGTAGCCCATGCATGATACATACGCTGCGTCAGACAGGCTTTTTTTGAAAACTGATTTCGTCCTGACGGTTGTTGGATGGCGATCGCAGTAGGAAGAGATGAAAGAAGATGAGCAGCCGCTGCGCAACTTGTGCGCCTTCTCTGCAAAGTGTGGCTTAGTTGATGATCTCACCCGCGAAAACTTCAATAACCGAATACCCAGCGTTAAGCCAATTTAAACTTTTTCCATCCCTTTGAACCTCCCCCCCCCCCCCCCCCGCGCCGACGCCCACAACGATGCCCACCCTGCACGACATATATCATCAATTAGAGCTGCCACACTTGGTGGACCACGGACATATCATTTTGGCATCTGCGATCGGCTGTCAATTCATATACTGGATAGGTTATTACCTATCAGCATGGTCGGGGAACAAGCACTTTGCGGCGCTGAGTCCGATAAAGAGAGTGGATTGGGCCCTTCATATCGTTTCTTCAGTTCACGCTGTCGCCATTTGCTTCCTTGCTTTTCCCATCTTTGGCGAACCGACGTTGCAGAAAGATAAGGTTTATGGTTACGCGCCATATGCTGGAGACGTTTATGCGATCGCAACCGGGTGAGTTTACCTGAATGTGTATATGGGGAGTGAGATGCGGAGAGCATGCATAGAACCTGCAGTTATTGCTAGCCATCAACTGGGCGGATGGGTGGAATGTTGGCCTATACAGTATGATCCTTGGTTAATGTCTTCCCTTCGCTACCAGTTACTTTCTCTGGGACACTATTATTTGCCTATACTACATCGCTCAGTTTGGTGTAGGATTTGCACTTCACGGCTTGGCGTGTTTGACTGTTTTTGGTCTTTGTTTCGTGAGTATATTGGATAACTTTGGGGTGCCACGAGAGCGGACGCAGAAATTGACCACTGTCTTCCTTTATCAGAGGCCCTTCCTTATGTACTTTGGCGCTGTATTCCTCATGTTCGAGCTGAGGTAATTATTATCGAATGATCCGTTGCTTCCACATGTCTAAAACAACCCATTCTTCAAGCACGCCTTTCCTGAATATCCACTGGTTTTGCGATAAAACTAGTCGAACCGGCACAAAACTCCAGTTAGTGAATGGGATGATTCTTCTTATTGTCTTCTTCGTTGCCCGCATCTGCTTCGGCTTTTACAGCTCGGCTGACTTCTTTGGTACGTGTATATGTCTTTACCGACAAAGCTGGGCTTTGTTCCGTGGCTCAATTGGCTTACCTTACGCATATGTAGTCACCGTTTATCATCGACGTCACGAGATTCCGATTGTAAACATCGCGGTTTATAGTATTGCCAATATCTTGCTCAACGCGCTCAATGTGCACTGGTTTTCGAAGATGATCAGGGCAATTAGAAGTCGCTTCTCACCCAAGGATGAAAAGCCGAAAGCAAGGCAGATAAACGGTGTGCGCAAGTCCAATGGAGTACATAAGTCAGCCACTCTTTTAGATAAGGATAGATAGCGCATATGGCGCTGGTAGATCTTTTATAGTAAGTTTTTTAACCTTGATGGACATATCATGTATACTCCCAAAAAGAATAGATAGTCATATTCACATATCAATGTTTCTGACTGTCACTGGGATGGAACACCTCGCAACAATTGAGAACGCGTCACAGTGAATCAGGGTCATCATTAAGATCAAGATCGTCATATCCCATGAACCCCAGATCAAGTTCCTCCTCACGACTTGGTCTAGATCCCGCAATGGCATTCACAGGGTGAAAACCGTACAAACCCCGTCCTGCAGCCACTAGTCTCGTATCCTCATCCTCCTCATCCTCCTCTACACTCTCCTGAAAAGGTCCTAACGTCTTCCGCGCTTCTGCTCTATGCTTCTTTCTCATGTGTCGGATCCGCATGTAATTATACCCAGCAATTCCCGAGATACTAATGATAAGCCCCACTATCTTGTTGGCCGGAAACTCGTCTCCAAACACCTTTGCTGCGGCAATAATAGTAATGATCTCTTTCAAGATTCCAGCAATAGAAAACGTGACAACGGATGTGGTTGAGATCAGGAAGAATTCACTCACAACCATTAAAAACGCAATGGATCCACCCAAAAATATTGCGCCTAGTATACTGAGCGTTGAGCCAAATGTCGCAAAGAACGGTGATTGAAAGACTGTGGGGATGCCTTCTATGATGGAGCATGCGATCAAAAGCGACAGCGCCATTAAAGGAGCGAGGAATAGATTCGTCGCCAACGGATTATTCATCCCCATTGATTCGCGTTCCAGAAGCATCTGCGTCAAAGCCCAGCGTAAGCCTGACAATACCGTAGCAATTTGAACCTCCACGTAACCGGCCCAGTTGAATTCTGTCTCGTTAAGGACCATGAGGAACACCCCGAAGCAAATGACGATTATAACGCCGCTCAATGTCCACGTCGGCCTCTCCAGCCCGAATAGGAAAGCAAAAAGGAGAACAAAGACGGGCGCTCCGGATTTCACCATTGTGTAGAAGGAAAGGGAGATGACCTGATGTACTTGTTAGTGCGTTGACATATCGCGCATACCAATGCCATCCTCTACCTTCAAACTACTATTTGACAACCCAATATCCATGCCCGTTGCGACACCACATGGCAAAACCTTCGTAAAATAATCTTTCACGGCAGGATGCCGTGCTGGACGCATTCGCGGCCATATAAATGCGACCGCCACACCAGATAATGAAAACTCTGCACGAAGCAAAATCACAAAGCATCAGTACAGATCAGTTCTCAGACCAGATGGATCAAGAATAGTGCTGTTTTTACTTACGCATAATCATGTGTATCATAGTCGTGAAGAGGGGGAATTTGAAATTGTAGTGATCCTCGGAAAAGAGCCATTTGTTATATAATGACAGCACCAGAGACGTGGTATACCAGGCGAGAATACTACAGAGAGACACATTTGGTTAAGAACTCAGTCTCGAGAAACAGAAATCCAAAACGGGCTGACACAAAACCCACCCACCCACACTCACTAGGAGCCTGCCACCAGAGCTTTCCTCATCCATGCATTTGCAAAACTGTCGGACCCGCCGACATCATTCTTAAAGATCCACCGTCGAGCAACTAGCACATAGTTCTGCCACGTTTTGCCTATCGAGTTCTCTTTCCAATCCAGTGTTGCGGCTTCATCTTCTAACGCTTCCCGAAGATCATGAGATGTGGGAAGGAGTTCTGCCGAATCTCGAACGTTAACACTCTCCGACGACCATCCCCGGTCGTCATCCGAGCCCGCGACAGAATGCGGGGACATATGCTCGTGCGTTGGCGATTATATGGTGTTCGTCGGGGATGACGGGCCCGACGTGGGCATGTCGTTCTGGAGGGGTGCGGCAGATCATTGTTTCAAGCGGGAACGCTGTTTGTGGCAGCAAGCGTCACGTGACAAGTTGGTCCGGAAATCCCAACCTGAATTCAGGACTCTTTACATGTCTTATTTTTCAGTGTGGATGCAAGTGTAGGTTTGGCATATGAATAGGCTGCTCTATAAGACTTTGGTTTGGTAGAAGGAGCACAGTTACTCTGTGCCCGCTGCGTTGTAGCTGATAAGAAAATTCGTTAGCATCTTATAGAACGATAGGATTTCCTCATTGAGTGCTGCACCTGATCGATGTATTGACTTTCTGTCACTTTTCAGCTTCGACTTCAAGGTCTGCAACAGGTGATCCATATCAGCGATCTCTGACGGAGGCCAGGGATTACCGGAAATATGTCTATGGCCAGCGCGAGAAGGACGCTGCGAACTTCTTCCGCAATGTGGGACCCCTTTAGCGCCACCACCATCGGACGCCGATTGTTTCAATGTCAATCTCAGTTCACCGAGATAATCGTCCAACATGTGTTTAAAGTCGCGTTCATGCTGTCGCAATGCCGTATCCATCTCTATTTCAATATAAGTTTTGAGATGATCGTGTACCTCGGGGTAAGCAGGGATGGAATAGGGCGCCACATCCCGAGGGTTATGATCGTTTGACTCCAAGAGTTCCTTTACTTCGCGTTGCAGTGCATTGAGCGCAATGCACATACCGTCCATACGCCGAGAGATCAACTCTGCATCGCATGCAACATCATGAGTTGCTAAAGCGCCCGCATATGGTGTCTCGTGCTGCCGAGATGTGGGATCTGGAAGCCCCTCTGAAGCCAAAAGACGTTTGATCTGAGAGCTTCCTGTAAGTTTTTAATATCACACATCTCAGCATTTAGATACAAACCTGTTTGTGAAGACTCTCTACCGTTGCCTCCAATCGATCAATGTGTTTGTTTGTATCTAGCTCCGGTTCTCTGAAGGAAACGTGATTCCGCTTCTCGGGACGGGGTCTTAGAGTGGAGGGTTGGGCAGGCAGCGGTGCATGGGCTCGCAACGATCCTTTCTGTCTTGAAAGAGTCTGTCTTTTGTTCTCTAATGAGCTCCTCGTCGACCCATTTCGTTGGATTCGTTGGTTCTCCACCTGGTGAATTATGCTTCCGACGTCAGAAGATAAATCTACATTGAGCGTGGCGTCGAGCTGCTCCTACCGAGAAGGTCAGTAATCCGCAATCGAAAAGCCTAGACTTCCAATATCATACCCGTACCTCAAAGTCCCGTACTGACCTCCATAATGGGTGAATGTCCTCAGTTCCGAACATCTGCTTTCAACTTTCGGCACGGTGTCGGCCAGATGCACGGTGGGTCTTACGTGACCAGCTGTTGGTATGGCAACCATTCGGACATGTCGGACAAGAATCTGAGCTGGATTGTGAGATCTGTGGAGAGAATTCCATCACAACACAACTTGCCTACAACGCCTGTAAAGCAACAATGACACCTCCGAGAGTTGAGGATTATGTCGCGCGTCCTTTGGAAATCATTCATGAGCTTATCGATCGTACGTATAACGGAGCAATGGGCTTCTGTTGACAGAAGATCTCGGTTTAATATGGGTTCATGTGTTTCTAGAGAGTAAAATGACAGTGGAAAACGTCCGCGATCAGTTTTCCAACGCTTTCCAAACAGATGCAGACTTGTCACTCATTCCCTCGTTGAATCGCTCATCACTCAGCACGCTTCCAGACCGTAGCCTGGTTCGTTTTCGTTGTATGGTTCAAGACAACTCGTTCAATGTCCAGGAGTACTTTACCGAAATAACGCTGCGAAACACGACCACGGGAGAAGAGGTCAAAGTATCAACCCTCTACTGCGACACCCTACAAGATCGGCCAGGATTTACGGTGGTGGACGCTGATATGATGAATTTCTCTTCGAATAATGTCGCCGAGAAACAACCGGTGTTTTGTGTCTCGGTTCCTGGTGAAACTGATTGGGCAAGGGAAGGATTGCGAAGGATTGGGGAAGATAAAGATGATGTTTCGTCTGATATTGCCTCATTGTCTCTCAATGATGCATCTACACCGTTCGACGAGAAACTACGGGTCAAGTTTCCAATCCCGCAGGAGAAGAATGCGGTCGGAGCTATGGTGAAGACGTATGGCGAAGACCCACAGTTTCATCTGAATGACGTATTGGATGTTGTTGGGGTATTGGAAAAGGCAGACAATGCGTCGGAAGGCAACCAAGGCGACGATATTGCGGTGGATGTCGCTACTGGAATGGAGTTTGCACTGCCACCGGATGGTGCGGAGCAAGCATGTTTTAGCAGTATTCCGCGGATTCATGCAGTGTTTTTCCGAAATCTTGGGCGATCGCACATGAATCCTTCTGTTCGTAACCTGAGTCGCGCAAAAGAGCTAGCGTCAGATATGAACATCATTCTTCTGCGAACGCGGCTACTGGAACACTTCTGCAGTCAACTCTTTGGAGATCGTTTGGCTGCCGAATACCTATTGCTCCATCTGCTTTCAAAAATGTGAGTGTGTATAACGAATAGAAGGCATTGTAGTTCCTTGATCCCTATCTTACGTGTTCCTTCCCCCAGTCATCACCGCGCAACAGACGGCACACCCATTGGCTACTTCCCTATTAACATCTGCGGCTGTCCTTCCACCTCCACCCACCCGGATTTCACCTCAAGCATAGCACAGCTTGTCTCGAGTCTTGTACCACGATTCCACCGGATAACGTTGACCTTAAAACACCTTAATGAAGACACCCACCTTGTTCCTGCGCAAGGGCGTGACGGAGAGAAGGACGACATTGGTGTTAGTGCTGGAGAATTGCAATTGGCGGATGGAACATATATACTTGTGGACGAAATGACGTTGGAGGATGGGGTCTTGAAGGAACGAGGGGTGCTCAACGTCGCGCACCTTGGTGAAGTCATTCGAACGGCGAAACTACCGTACATCATTCGCTATGGGGAGATGAAGCGGAATGTGGATTACAATTTCTTGGTGCTAAGCCAAGGACGATGCATGTTTGCGGTAGGCCTCGGGACGAGCTGCTTCTTGCGCATGGGGAAAGCTTATGCTGATCTTGTATATATGTCATTAGATTGACTGCATAGTCCCTCTTGTACCTACGACTGAAGAATCCGTTGCCACTCCCATCCCTGACGACCTCAAAAATGATGCGCGGATAATCCTTGGCCTATTCCCTGAGGAAGACTATCAAGTTCCCGGTGACATGGTGGAGCTTATCGGACGGCAGTATGCAGAACAACGGGCTGCGGATTTTGAAGCCGGTCGACCGGTCACGACCAATTTGGATCTTAGCCGGCGATTGGAGGTTGCGCGATTGGTGACAAAGAGCTTTGGAAGAGGCAGTTTGGATGTAGAGTGCTGGGACCATGCAGGAATGTTGGAGAGCGAGAGGATGGCGCGTGTGAAAAAGTTGCCTGAACGTGGAAGTGTGCGACAACCGCAGTCAGGGTTGAGCGTCGGACGCTAGGGAGAGTCACCTGTCACAGTTTTACATGCCCCCAATCAGCAATATAATTAAGATACGAGAACCAATTGCTTTCCCCGCAATAGATCTGCTACAGTTTCTACAAGTATTACAATATTAAAAAAAAAGAATATTCCACACGCAGCTACAGGCGAACCCCATCGAGTATCCTTGCACAAACGGCTTTGTACTGAATTTACAGTTAGCATGTGTGAGAACCATCGGCATTGAACCAAACAAAACTCACCCGCCAGGTATCCCCCGTGATCCTCCTAAACTGGATACCATGTAGACCCAACCACGGGATTTTCACGATGAAAATTTCCATCCGCAACATTTGCGAACTCGTTCCAGTCTGCAGGGAAGAAAGGGACGTTCGTCTTAATCCGCTGGATTGTATTCGCACCGGTGCAGGCGGTTTGGGTAAGGGTACCGGTTTTGGTGTAGCCACCAAATCGCGTTGCTGATGTCGCTCCGAGCCCTGCGCTTCATTCCTGTCGCCAGAGGACATATCCAAGCTTCGTCTCAACGATGCCAAACTCATAAAGCTATATCGCCGTTTCGATGCCTTTCCAGTACCATCGTCAGTGTTCCTTGTTCCCTTTGATATGTCGGCTACAAACTCGCAATCAAAACCGCCATAGTATTCCACAAAAAAGATCTTTTCCTGATGTAGTACTTGAAGCAGATCTTGGCGAATGGTGGAAGGGGATTTTGTGGAAGAGTTCACGACAGACAACAACCCTTTTAGGGAAACGGTCCTCACAAACTCGTCAGCTCGTCCAGGTCGTCCAGAGAGTGTGCCGACGTTCGATACGCGAGGGTCATCCAGGGTGCCGATGGATGATGATCGGTTGCCGACAAAGGATGTGAGCATGGATTGATGAGACGTAGATGGTGTGGCTTGTGCTCCAGAGTGTACAGGAGAAGCGGTGGATTGTGGTAATGGTGTTCGCGCGATTGTCGTGCTGAAGCGCCGCATCATATTTGTGAACGAACGGCGTGGAGATGGTTCACTCCTTAATGGTACGTCTTCGGACATCCTCGCGGATGATTGAGAAGTCTTGCGGCTGGTATTTTCCCATCGTGTAGCGTCCGAACCCGCCGCTTCACGGGCTCTGTTTTCCGCACTTGCCATGTGGCTTTCAGCAGATGAAGCGGCACGACAGGTGAGGGGAGGGTCCTGAGACAATGACGTGGTAACGACCGGTTTGGGACGTGTGGGTGGTCGCATTGCGGCTTCCCAACTCTCCCTATGCATTTTCTCCTTGACCAAATGATAAATGCTCAACATCGGCTCACTTGGTAGAGTCGATTCACTTGGATTTCGGCCTCGGCGAACGTCCCGCTCTTTGATCTGACGGTCCAGAGTAGAACATATAGTTTCCTCTGTTCCAAAATCGAAGCCTCTCATACGCTTCACCACTTCACTATCAGGAGGTGACTCCAGCCGTGGTCTTGATGGAAGATAGCTGTTGGGAGGCCCATCATAGCCTCTTGTCAACCATGGGTGCGATCGAAGTTCTGCCATTGATGCCCGCCTCTCTGTCTGGACTACCAGCAATCTCGAAATCAAATGCCTGCATTCTGTTAAAAGTTGGAATGTTAGAGTCGCACTGGTAGTCAAAACAGTTGCAGAACGCTGACCATCAGAGAGATCCGGCGGGTAGTCGACAGCCCCAGCTTTTATTTTCGCGTGCAACATGGGCATACTAGCATCATCAAATGGCACCTTGCCACAAACAAGCACGTACAATATTACCCCCTAATGGAATGAGCCAACGCAAGGATTAATAAAGTGATGTAGACTCATTCCCGTTTGTGCTTACCAGGCTCCATATATCAACTTCAGGGCCGATGTAGGCCTTGGCACAAAGCAATTCCGGTGCAGCAAAATACAAGCTTCCGCAAAATGTTTGCAATTGAGATGTGGGGGAATACAGGTTTGACAAGCCGAAATCTAGAGGAGCGTAAGACCCAGAGCGAAGCCAGTATAAGTAAGTGTCTCCTTACGTACCAATCAGCTTGATTGACCCATCTTTGTCAATCAGCACATTCTCTATTTTCAAATCCTACAATGACAATTTGGTCTGTTAAGAAACTAGGTTGGCGTATGGCAAGATATTCTACATACTCGGTGTACGATCGAGTTTCGATGGCAATAATCTAAGAGACCCACGTTAAAAGTTCAGAACATCTTATCGAGTGGCCATGGGTCCACATGTCATGTCGCATACCGATGGCAGATACGATCTGTCGAATATATCTCCGCGCCTGCTTTTCCTTCAGTTTCCCATGAGATATGATGTAATCCAGCATCTGCCCACCATTGACGTACTGACAATCGGAATTGAATTTGTATTGGTTACCACCTGTTCAAATTTGTACAGGCAACGAATCGTACCTCGAGGAACATATAGTAGTTTTCGTCCTGCAAGACTACTTCGTAAAGTCGCACGATATGAGGATGATGAAGAAGGAGCATTATGGCCGCTTCACGGATTATTCGAGCCTCTTTCGAGTCTTCGACTTCTCTGTGACCGTCACCCGCGTCGGCTAGTATGACTGGCAGATTTCGAATGGACTTGGTTGGCCCAATGACAACAGCTTCGCTAAGCGGTGTTGTTCCGGATGGCCGAGGAATGATTTTGCATGCACGCTAAAGGATTTGAGGAATTAGCTCTCACATCCTAGGGTCCTTGTTATGTCCCTCGACAGCCGATCGAAAGATACCTTTTCCCCTGTGACCATGTGAACGGCCAGTTTGACTTTACCCATACTTCCTTGTCCCAGTGTCTTTGACAGTCTGTAAGGACCAACAATCTTCCTAGATGGACGTGGGTTCGGGGTGGTAGGTCGCGGATTTGCTCCTTCGTCTCCACATGACCTTTGCACATTCACCGTTCCTCCATTGCCCACACTTCCAGGAAAGTCGATTGTGTCGCTGGAACCGTATACATCATCCTCACTCGATCTCTCACTTGCGTTGCCCCGCTTCCGGGAGTTACTTTTTGAAGCAGTGTCCTTGTTTTCGGTCCGTGTGACGTCCTTTGATTTTCTCCTTTTTGACAGAGAAAGCTTTGGCATTACGTTGCGAAAGTATCGAACGCTTGCCCCGAGTCCTGGGGTCCTGCTTTTCAGAGTGATATTTCCTTTGAGTTTTTATGGAGCAAAAGTTATCCTCGTTGAATTTCTCTGCTGTCCCACAGCTGTCGAATTTGGGCTTGACAGATAAGCTTTTCCACAACGTGGCGAAAATAGTAGGGGATGCGAGCAGTATAAGCAAGGGGAAGTACTTTGTCCTGTCAGGGAGCAAAGGGATAAGTGCGCAATGAGCGGGCAATGCAGGAGCGCAATGGCGATTGGGAGGAGTTGAAATGACCCCAAAACCTTTCCCGCCTACAAGCTTGCGATAACTAGCGGAAACGGTGCGCTGCGGGGAGTGGTGCGTGACATGGGCGAAACGCGTTTGCTCCGCGCGATGGCCTTTTTTTTTACCAACGAACTTTTGAAAGTCGAAACCCGAGCAGAAGACCCGTCCACAATTCGTTTACTTTGTTCAACCAGCAGTTGGTATTTCAACGGGCAGGGAGCAAAAAACTGTGTCAAGCGATGAGAATCCGGGCCCACAAACTTGTCTGCAGAGTATTTCTGCACAGTGAAAACTGCACGGTGATCACCGACCAGCACCTAATAGCAACAGCATGCAAAGTACAAAGGATATTGCTGGGATACCAAAAACGGTACTGCCCAGCTGCAATTCCCTACATCCCACTCTCCTCGGCAGGTCAAGCTTGTATGCGCAACCATCAGCCTGCAAGTGATCTGAGATGGCTGAAGATGACAGAAGTGCTTGTGCCAGAGAAATTGGCATATAGACATGCGTATGGATTAGCTTTGCCTAGCCTCATTTTGCACGATGTGATGTATCCTAGTGTTGTTGGTCCACATTTGGCACGCTGTTTGACAAATGGCACATCACTTGTAAGGTAAAAGTAGCGGGACAATAAAGCCATCGTCGCGGCGGGAGAGGGGCAACAAGGCGATCTTTTAAGAGTCTACCATTATCCCCCCTTGCACGCGGCAACAAGCCCTACATACACCCCAAAGGACTTTTGTGTGTCCTGTGTGCTCATTTGCGAGGACTATTTGCTCAAAACTCAAAGGGCAAAGCATGCGAGTCTCATAGTGGGCATTCTTGGGACGTCGTCGCGTTGCAATGAAAACATTGGTGTGGTCAAGAAGCAATGAAAGTCGGCAGCAGAATTCTTGGACTCGTCGTCGTCGTCGTCCTCAGGTCATCCTCGTCGTCCAAACCAAAGTTGGGAGGTGAAACGGAGGAACGGAGCTCAGAGTTAGCGGGCCGTCCAAATACCCGACGCGCCTGGGGGTCTTCCTTGGGGGCCATTTCCATTTGGAACAAACATTACTGTTTTTTGCTACGAACGCCTCATAGATCTTGTCAACGATGGTAACTTCAGCTCTTCCCGAGACCTTTCGCAAATATGTTGTTCACGAATTGAGCACCGACTTTGTGAAGGCTACAAAGTTGGAGGTGGTCAAGGTACGGGGCTCATGTGCTTTATATACATACCAGCTGGACGAACATCACCGACTCAACAATGCTTTCTTTTAGACCGCAGACGCCCTCGCGGCTCTTGGACCACACGACGTGGCCATTCGTCACCGTTACTGGGCCATCAATGCCTCAGATATCAATTTTACCGCTGGTCGCTACGATCCCACCAAAAAACCGTATGGTTCTGCGGAGGTCGTCAGTGTACCTATCATAAAATCTCATCATTGAATCTTGATTCTAGTCCATTTGACACTGGATTCGAAGCAGTGGGAGAGGTGGTTGCAGTGGGATCGGCTGTCAAGAAGCTCCGCGTGGGGCAGGCCGCGGCCGTCATGTAAGCTATTGATATCGCTCCAATCATGGCCATGCCATTGAATGTCAGCTCCACAAACTTGTAGGACCTACGGTGCGTTTACGGAGCTTCAAATCATTGATGAGCGAGCGGTTATCCCTGTGCCGGTAAGTCAGCGTAAAGAATGATTTACGGTTTACATTTATCTTAAAGAATTTTGTTTGAATTTGATGTTCTATACTAGGCTGTACGCGCCGAGGTTCTTCCTCTCCTTGTATCCGGATTGACCTCCTACCTGGCACTCAAGGAATGTGGACACATGACAAGCGGCGAAACTGTGCTGGTAACGGCTGCTGCGGGCGGTGCAGGCCAAATTGCCGTGCAACTTGCAAAGCAAGCTGGCAACTACGTTATAGGGACGTGCTCCAGTGACGAGAAAGCTGCTGTGCTGAAGGTTGGTTTGATGCACGGCCTCGACGCATGGGTATTTTCCTTTCTCACAGCATTATAGAAATTAGGATGCGATCGAGTGATCAACTATAAGACTGAGAATGTGAAGAAGGTTCTCAGAAGTGAGTATCCGAAAGGCATTGACATCATCTTTGAGTCTGTCGGCGGAAAAATGCTTCAGGATTGCGTGAGCTGGTGAGAGCTCTCAGAGCGTGACGAGTTTGAAGTGCTAGGCTTAAATATGAATTTCTAGCTTGGCAGTGAAAGGTCGTCTGATCATTATCGGCGCCATTTCGAACTACAATGATGATGGGTCAGAACATGCGGCTCCTGTTGACACCAATTGAATTTGACTTTAACCCGATTTGCTACATGATAGAGCGAAGGCTACTGGATTCGGCTCCGACGCCGTTTCTACTGTTGCATTGCTGAATCGCTCTGCCACGGTTACCGGTTTCTTCCTGCCTCAATACACTCAGGGGTATGCCAGTGCATTGAAAGACATGTTTGACATGGTGGCTAAAGGTAAGTGGATAATGCATGCCTAAGATGATCGGAAGCCTGTGAGTATTCAAGTCGCATTCCACATTGGCAGGCAAACTTCAGGCATTGGTCGAGATGTCAGATTTTGAGGGTGTAAGTATCAGGCCTCTAAACAGTGCTGGTTTATATTCTTGATGAATTCTCAATTCTTACTCCTCTTTGGCACTGTTAGTTGACGTCCATTCCACGCGGCATTGCCTATCTTCATGTAAGTGAACAAGCCTTTACCACGATATTCTCCCATTGCCCTTGGTTCTCACATTCCTTTGCATCAACAGGAGGGCAAAAATATCGGGAAAGTGGTCGTCCCATTCCAAGCTAAAAGAAAATCAAAGCTGTAAATATCAATGTAGACGCCTTTTATGTCTCGTCTAGCGTAGTCCTGTAAGAAATAGCTTGAACTCATAGAACGTATGGGTCGTGTCGCTGCATGAATATTTCCCAAAAGCCTCATCCCTCGTTCCCGTTCCTTTTGCCTTACTTTGGCCAATCATCGCCCACACCAGTAAGCTCTTGCATCAATGAAAGACGTCCCCAAAGGACATACTTCTACGAGGAAGAGCCATCGTTTTGCAATCCAACTAACACGTGACCCCAGATGGAGACCAGCTTTCGATGGACGACACAATCTTCATGTCCGCTCACGCAATTGCACTGGAATGGCCTCGGAGGCCCCCGAGAACCGTACGAACGGTGCTCCGCCGAATATAAAAGAGCTGATATTTTTGGGAACAGGTATGGACAGGCATTGCATACTGTGGATGACTGATGTCACTGTGACTCGCGAAAAACTTACTTCTTTACCAGGAACCTCTGGCAACGTTCCAAACATATATTGCTTGACGAAGGATGTACCCGATTGTAAAGTCTGCATAGCGGCAATGGAAGTCAAAGCCTCCGATGGGCCAAAGATAAACGGTGTCATCCCGCCGACACCAATATTCAATAAAAACAAACGGCGAACTACGAGCGCGGTAGTACGATATATGCATTCAGACGGGCGAATGAGGTTAGATATTGCAATTGCGTAACGGTACTGCTTTGGACACGTGCAGACCAGCTGCTTGACGGATCGGTCATGTCTTCACGTTTGCAGAACGATCTTGATAGACTGTGGGAAGAACTTTTACGAATCCGCCCTCACCTGGTTCGTTCACTATCGCCTTCGCCGGATTGACGCTGTCCTCTTAACCCACGGCCATGCGGATGCAATGCTTGGGATGGATGATCTCCGGCAGTGGACAATTGGTGGTGCAGCTTTTAGCGTTCAAGATCATATCGACGTTTACTGCAACGAACAAACCATGGGTGTCGTTCAGGGAGCGTTTCCGTACTTGGTTGATAGAGGCAAAGCTACAGGAGGCGGGGACGTGCCGAGTCTCAACTTTCGTATAATGGAAACGACGCCGGAAGGGTACAAACGATTTATGATTGAAGAGTTGGAAGTGATTCCGGTGGAAGTTGACCACGGGAAGTACTCGGATGGACAACCGTTCAAATGTCTTGGATTCCGGTTTGGAGATGTCACATATATTAGCGATGCTAGCGGGATACCTCCTCCTGCAAGAGACCTGATACGGGGGAGCAAAGTGTTAGTCATGGATTCTCTGCATTGTGAGTATCTGGGTGTCGTCCGTGTATTTCATGCACTGGTTGCTGCAATATGGCGCTTATAAGTATATCAACAGACGGCCCCCATCCATCGCACTTTTCGATCCCCGAGGCGGTACAACAATGCGCTGAACTGGTCAAACCGGGCGGCCGAGCCTTTTTAACTGGCTTTTCACATCGGGTTGACCATGACACCCTGGCACAGGAGCTCAGACAGAACGAGGATTTGAAAAAGGCAGGGGTGAAGGCAGAACCTTCGTACGATGGTCTAAAGGTGGTGATATGACAGTTCCCTAGCGTTGGTGCTTTGACAAGTGCGTCTCTTCACAAATGTAGAATAGAGTGTCTTCTCTTCTTAAGATGTGGATGTTGGCAGTTCCACCTCTCGGTTGAATTTTATATGGCAAATGCCAAATCCTTTCTCGGCAGGCGCACTTCTCGATATCAAAAATACATATGTGCATAATCAAAAGCAAAAAAAAACCAAGAGACTATCTACTTTAAAGAATGAGCGACTTGTGCTCAAAGCCATCTTGCATGACAGCCAATAGCGTTGTACCATGGCGTCGTTCCCTCCTTGCATTCAACGCATCCCGGACGATAACTACAACAGCAATCAAACAGAAAACCACATGCGACACAAACATGATAAAAAAGGGTGCCCCCGAAGTCCACCGATCGAACAGATACCCACCCAATCGGGTGTTGATCAAGATTCCCGCCGCTCCAAAGAAACTGGATACTCCTGCTACACTCCCCCGGATCTGCCGTGGGACATAAGCCGCAGTGACCAGTGAAAGGGACCCGACAACCATGCCGATCTCCGCGAACCCTATAACGCACATTGTGACATACATTCCGCTTGAGGTTGGGTTGGTGCTGAGAAAGGTCGACAAATAGCTTGCGAGGCCAATGAATCCCGCTCCTAGGAGTGGAAGGGGGCGATAGAACCGATCTGAAAGCCAGCCTGAAATAATTTCAGCTTAGTACAAGTTTTTTGTCCTGCGTCAGTTGACCGACTCATTGGCGTTCCGCTTACCAAAAAGGGGAGCACCAATCAAAGCGAAAGTTTGGGCAATCCCGGCAAGTATAGATGCTTGCCTGTACGCTTCCCGACAGTTTTCTTTCACATCTGGATTGTCCACGTCTTGATCGGGACATAGACCTGTATCAATGTAGTACTTGTAGATCCATCTAATAATAAATATAATCATGAATTGGCAAATGTGTTATTTGCGCAAGCCAGTACATGACGCTCTTGTCCAAGGGTTGACATGACAAGCTCATTCATTGGCATGTTCCTTACTTACAGTGGCAGAAATAAGGTAAGTATGATGGTGTCTCCCCTGGCTAGGAAACTTCCTGAGTAGCCCTAATGCAACTCGTCAGCAAACAGCTCGCTGCAGTAAACGCACGCACAGGGAACTAACCAGCAGAATTCTAGGGTCCTTGGAAGCCAACAGACCTTCCCATGCAATCTCCTTTACACTCTTCCTCTCCGTAACTTCAAGTTCGGCTGCATGAGAGGCATCAGCAGCGGGCAATATGGAGCAGCTACTGTTTTCCGACCCAGTATCGATTGATGCTTTCCGACCGGTATTGGGATCTGGTGCTTTCAATAGGCTTTCTTTACTTTGAAGGCATATCCACAACACACAAGCAAATGCAGCCGACAGTCCGGCAGCTATCCAAAAGGTGACTCGAAGGCCCTCTGCCCCGTCCCCAAACTTGGCCGGCAAGCGCAAAAGGAGGAATACCGCAATCAAAGCGCCGCACCCTGACACCAATCCAACCAGACCCGAGGTCTTTCCTCGATCCTGAAACGTCACGTATACCCTTCAGCACTATCGTAAATGATCTCGCGTCAAAAAACACATACGTCATCACTCGCATAGTCCGACAACACTGCCGTCATCATCGAACTCGACGCTCCTCCGCCTAAGGCAAATACTAAGCGAAAGAGCAGCAGTTGAGGATAGAGATTCTTGGCATATGTGAAAAGCGCCAATCCCAAGGCCATAATGGCAAATCCCAGTCCATATACAGCTCGTCGTCCGATGCGATCTGAAGCTATACCCCAGACCCAGACAGCAAAGATGGACACAAGCTCATCATAGAAAGTGAGTGATCCGGACGCGTTTCCAAGCTCCTTTGAAGGGATCAACAAAACTTGGCCTAACACAAAACCCTGCAAAACTTCTTGCTTTATATGACGCAGAATGAGATAAATGCGTTCATCAGCCAGTACCTGCGAGGAATTGATGAACACAAATAAGCAAATTCCCAGAGCGGCAGCAAGTAAGTAGACGCCGAAGTTGACATAAGAAACGGAAGGATTCAGAGTTAAAGTCCACAAGAAACGCCTCGTCTCCGGTGTAGTGCGTAAGTCGGTCACCGATGTGTCATTTTGGGAAACATCAACAATTTGAACACCATCAACTACAGGGCTTTCAGTCATCCTAGATTTTGTCCTTGTTGAAGGTGGTGAAGCGGCACGAATCCTTGGCTGCCCGCCAGATTGTTAAACATGGTAAACTTTGAACACGCTGGAGTTGCGGGTCGTACCGCATCTGACCCTTGCTTACATAAGGGATCGAGGGAAGGCTCCGACAACTTGGCGGTCGGATGAGATCTACCACAGCTCGTATGAAAATAGAATATATTTAAATAAACATCAAACAGTGCTTTTCCTCTTTGTCTTTGAAGACGATTTCGGCGTCGCCCTAGGTGTTGAGGTCGCTACTATCGAAGTAACAATGTACTTCCAGTTCATCGCCTGGTCTTCGCTTGGACTCTGGAAGATGAAGCGACCTGCTTTAACAGTTTGGATCGCAAAACGCTTCGGTGCCTCTTCTACGACGAAGACTTCGCATATATCGGATGCAAGAATGACTTGATGCGACCTCGGCTGGAAACGACGGGAGCACTCTTAGATACAATCCTCCTAACATATAGCGGGCCAACATACGTACCACATTCTTTTGGTCCAGATCATAGTGAATGACGAGCGATGAGGGCGGTACCGTGGAAATCTGCAGGTGACACTTCTTCCATACGCTAAAAAAGTTAGAAGTTTTCCTGAACGTGAAAGATCCAGCAAGATACTGATGGAAGACAAACCATCTCAGCATTGAAATTACAACCACCTGTCTCACAAAGGAACTTGCAAAATTACTGACCTTCGCCATAGGGGCCTCTGCCATGCTTTTGATTTCCATATCATCCTGCTCGACAAATAATTCAGAATGCATAATTCCGGAGAGTCCCTTAATTCCACCACCTCCATCCTCGGACGCCAGGAAAACCATGTACAAATGAGTTCCAATCAGCAGTGTCCATGTGACAACGACCATCACCCATATTAGACTGAATCGAAAAACGAATTGCTCCAACGCAGCAGTGCTCCTCGTAAAGTACACATGCGGCACAAGCAGCATCGAGACTATCAGTGTCCAGCAGCTGTCAATGGAGATACGCGTCAGTGCCACGGAGCATTAGGCCAACAAAACCCTTTGATATTCGGTACTGACACAGTGTATGCTATTTGTTTGGCTTCCCCAAAGTCCGTCGGAGCGTTGCGCGTCTTCCACGCCAAACCTGCATTTATGAGTAGCAGTATGGCATCGAATCCGTAGACGAGACTCGCGAGCACATTGCTTCGCATAATATTGGTTGATCCACAGATAGGAATATATGTCGTTGGGGTAGTCTGTTGGACAACTATAGGGTAGTCCAGCCCCGTCCAGAGAATTAAAAGCGACTGGAGAAAAGCGTTTGTTGGCCGATTGCGGTTTCATCAAAGTCACACACACGTATGTACTATTTACCAACGTTATCAAGAGAATCGCTCCGCTGATTTTGTACAGTTCCCGATTGGGCATCGCGATCGTTTGGAAATCGGCGTTGTCTGTTTGTAAGATTTACACATGGTCATTGACCGGACGCAGAAACCGCATGTTTGCACAGCGAAATCAAAGATGCTAACCAAAAATCCGCCAAATCCGCCATGCCTTGGCTGCAACGTTTGCCTATCAGAAGATTGATACTAGTTAGCGATCGCCGAATTTTTCCTGACTATAGAACGACGCTACCATCACAAGGGAAAATCCGACCGCTTGAGTCCATCTTTCTATTGTACATGTTTGAGGACTGATATCAACGACATTTACGTAAATGGTGGATAAGATCGACACAAGACCAATCTACAAACCATGCGGAAACGCATCAGTACGAGCGCCACGTATGATGACCAAATAGCTTTTTACATACCAAAATATTGACACAGAAGACAGGGCTTCTTTTGACCATAGCTTTGTCCGTTCTCTTCCAATAAATCAGCGCCAGGCTTACGATACAAATTGCAATGGTCACTGAATACAGTGCAGCAAAAATCGCTCCGGTTGTGTTTTGGATAGTGATCTGATCGCGGACCAGCAAGACATAATCTAAAGGAACCGTTTGACGGTTGCCGTACCATGTCGGAGGTCCATCCAATGTCGCCTTCAGCATATCAATACTGCCAATAACGGGCAGCGCATCCGCCGAAAAGTACGAGTGTGAATCCCAAGCTGCGCCGTCAAACTGATGTATATTGGTATGCCTGTTAAAAAACAACCATCTGACAATTAGAACTGGAAATACAAATTCGACGGGGAAGAAACTAACATCAGCCGGTCTCCTTCGTTCGAAAATATGATTTTATCGGTTGTTCCTTCATACCCAGTCGAATTCCACACTTCTAGAGTCAGAGCTTTGTGAAGCTCCTTGTCATACCAGTCGAGAATCGTCAGATTGTCTCGGTTGAGGACAAGGTCAACGGCGTTGGCAACTAGGTAGCAGGGAGGATATGATGAATCGAGTGTGGCAGGATACTCTTCCCTGCAAGAGAAAGACTACGGCAACATACAATTATAGATCATGTCGTAAAATGTTCTTCCCGGTGACAGAGCAGTTAGTCCCAGTACTTATGTACTTTACCTGAATAATAATGCACCTTGTGCCTTACCTTGGAATAAGCGATAGCTCCTTTATTGCATATGCATCAGCCCACCTATTTAATGACATTAGAGCCATAGTTCTAAATACATCGACCTTTGAACCTCTACAGCCTCACTACCTGTCACTGTTCTCGTCAATATATGCATCCCACCGTCCTTTCAAATGCGTCAACATAGCTGGCTGTAGAAGGGGGTCGTTATCATATTGCGTAGCATCCTCGTTGACGGTTATCAATCCCCTGGACTGTGCGAGAAAGTCTTCGCCGAAAGTTTGGATCATGGTGACATTATCCAGGACATTTATTGCCTGTGCACATGGGTCATCCATGTCAGTTAGTTATGGTGAAACTGCAATAAGTTGGAGCGTAAAGAGACTCTGTCTTACATGGCTAGAGACCCAAGCGTAGTCTTCTCCCACAAGCCCATACATACTACATTCCACGCTGTCGAGTGAGCGCTTGATAAGGAAGTGACGTGATTGAACCTTCTTCATACCTGGCAATGTAATATATCAGCAGCGGTGCATAGGACCCATGTCTACCGTGGAGGAGGTAAAAAACCCGCACTGCCTCGTATGCAGAATAAGTAACGGCCATTGCCTAAAACAGAACTGACAAAAACTGTGGAAGAGCCTACATACAGTTTGAGTTTTTCAATTCGTTCATTGCCGGTTCCAGTTCAGTCATGCAGGTCGTTATATTAAAGAGAACATCGCAATCTTCGCAGACGCAATGCGCGGAAGTCCCTTTTGACCAACGCAAGGATAGCCCAGTCTTGACCTGAACACCGGCCTCCGATGCGGCATCCAATACCGCTTGGGTTGCTGAAAGACATGGGTATTAGATGAAGAGGGTAGCATCAAACGGAGCAATTTATCAACCTACCAAGGTATGACGCCGGATCCTGTTCACGTACGATTCCGATCTGGGTCCAGTTGAATAAGCCCGCAACCTTGATAAGATTCTTGTAGCGCCATGCACCGCCAGTCATGAGCCAAAAGGACTACCAAACACTGCCGCGGTCAGTTGTGAAATCCCGAATAGCACAAAGGAACTTTACAGACACGTTACCTCACAGTCGCATGAGCCGGATGGGATATCGAAAAATGCGCTTCCTTGCGGAAACTAGCAAGGGCCATAGACTTGTTGATTTAGACATTGCAAAATGAAGTAGTACTTAAACACCCTAGCTTCGTTACCTGAAGAGCGGTTGATAAAGCGGCGCTGGTCAGTGAATCCTGGTCATATACAGCTCCAATCATGAAGGACAGTTGCGCTTGCGTCAGTCCTGTGATCATTTGCTTTATCTGGTAGAAAGATGCTTGACTGTCAGGGCTTCCTAGCAAAGGAGGAAAGGAAATAATGAAGATAACGTTACCGTTAGATGCGTATTGCTGTTGTCTGAAATGTAGTAGATCTTCTTAGTGAGCTGCACGCAAAAAAGTTATGAAAACACCAGCCTGAGCTATACCAAGAAAGATTACTTCCAATTTAGAGTCGGGAAGAAGGTTCGGATTGTTGTTAATTTCCGTTTCCGCAAGTAAAGATGCAGCCTTTGTCCACATAAACGTCTGACTGGACAGATGATTTTAGTTTCACACGGCAGGTAATGTTTTGACTTGCATGTCTCTCCCATGCTCACCAGGTTCCAGCTGCATACAAATCCGAAGAGTTGTCGCAAGAGGCCGGCAGCACCGAGACACCCACACGAAGTAAGCCCCCTTTTGCTGGCAATATTAACCGGGACGCTGGATGTGGGCCAATATTTGGTAGCGGAAACTGTACAGAAGGAATCGGAAAAGGAGTTGGTCCGCGTATGTATGGTTCGGAGATTCCGTTGTCATCCTGCATTATTGTCCCATTTTCAAACAGACCCCGGTAAGTGAGCCACGGAGCCCGGACAGGTGAAGCACATGCTGTGCCGATTAGATGAAGGATGCATAAGAGCGTGCCGAGGAGGTTGTAAGACATTGGTTTATGGAGGGTCATTAGCACATTTGAAAAGGCCACAGCGAGTGTGTGTGAGCATTTGGGAGGTGGCTTCGTAAGACGAACCCTTTCATAAGGATTTGTATTCATGTGTAAACTTCTGCCTTGGGCTTGTTCAGAGAACAGAATCCTCTTGATTTGGGGGCTGATCCTTAGATCCCGGAGGTAGGGCGGAAATTCAGGGTAGTAACAAAGTAGCGCCAATAATAAGTAGCGCCAATTGACCTATCATGATGAATCGTACCGTATACTATAGTCGAGCCCTTCTCCTTTGGATAGATCAAAGTACAGGCACAGGCAGCCATTGGGGCAATATGTGGACACGGTCCATATCCGCTCTCTGTTAAAATTGCGTGCATAAATGATTAAACTTAATCCCTGTCTACTGCTTGCTAGTGATTGATGCAAGTTCCAGCATTCAACGGTTGTCGATCTCTACTGCATCAGCCAAGAGTCTCACTTTCTAATTCCCAATAGCCACGTTAGTTATAGATTTGACTTTCTTGATCTTTTCCTTAAGCTCTGGAGAAAGTACGTCGAATGCAGGAGGAAGCGCGGCCCATTCTTTGCGCAGACGCTCTCGTACTGTCGTGTAATCATCGAACTTGGGCACTACTCCATTATCATATACGACTTTTAGGACGTTCTCACCAGCATGGCCGGCTTCGCGAGGATATACCATGGGAACCTACGGACGTGGAAATTTAGTCTCACAGGCATTATCCCAAGACCAAGCCCGATGATTACCTGCTGTTCATTTTTGATGACGACAAATTCGCCAGGAAGACTGATTTTTTCAGATCCGGTTTTCGGCATTTTCATTACATCTCTGGTAAATTAATATCCGTGTTAAAGGATGCCAACTCTTGCCAACCCATAGCGTCGTACATGCCTCTCTGTCCCGTCGAGATAGATCATTTTGCTGAGCTTTGTCGCAAAACTCATCGTATCTCGATTTACTCTCTATTACATATGTAGGCACATTCAGTTTGGCTATGTACAAACCATCGAAAATGAGGAAGTTACCTGCAACAGCCCTCCACCCATCCCAAAAGCTACATTTTGTGCAGCATATCCAGCGTCTGTGACGGCTTTGAGGATCGCCTGCAGCGTGCTGTAGGTGACAGCGTCTCCTTGGATGACACTGGCTCCTCGGAGTACCTAGAATACTCTCAATCCGCCGATCTTGTACCGTTAAAAACAACCTTGCATACCTTAAACCCTTTCTTATTGGTGTCTGCACCAAAGACTTTCTCAATTGCCCTACATTGATTCTCAGCTGACTTGTGACAAGCAAATGCCGATTTATTTGCGCACCTTAAGCCGAGTAATACCACTTCAACTGGATCGCCGCTGTCAGGACGCAAAACAAGAAATCCGCCCTTTTCCAGCTTATGCTTGGCTATACTCGGAAGGACGTTGTCCAAAGCGTTGACATAATCGTACGAATCCATGACGCAAGCGCAAACACCGGTGCCAAACTTATTCAACAACTGGATAATTGCTTCCTAAAGACATGACTAACTAAGCTCTGGTATCTGTAACCGCAAACAATTACAGCCGAATACCTTTTCGTTCGGAAATGCAGTCATCACAGAATGCTCCGTTGCCGGGATAGAAGTGGCCACGGGTTTCCCGTCATTCAGTCGAAATTGGGCATAGAAGGCCGCGCTGAGGGTGTCGGTCCCTTCGAAATTTAACTAGTGTACAGCAAGTGTTACACCTTGAAGTCTTTAATATCTCGATCTGGATCCATGACTTACCAAGTGAGCGCATCCGCCAATGATTGACTGCTCAACCGATGTGCACGCGCGGAAACCAAAATCGTGCAGCCGGCTATCACGTTCACGTTCACGTTTATGAGCGTTTACCGAACTCGTAACAAAACTTACAACGGCCTATACCTATTCAGTGTCCAGTAGCCATCTTCATCCACCGATCGCTCGTACGCAGCCTCGATGACATCTCGCGACCTTCTTGATAGGGTGGCCACTGTGGAAGGATACTTTATACCGTCCTCAGCATGAGGCTGTTTATGAAAAGTTTCACACCGAGTCATTTAACATACCCAAACCATGGTCAAAATCGTTTCCAAATAGGTAACAAGGCGGGAATATTCATTTTCTGCGGTGATCTGGTAGATTGGGACACGCGGATACGCAACGCTTCCTTCCGGTAGAGCTTCAATCTTCACAGGAAAGTAACCTAATGCGTCGCGCCCTATTTAGTACGGCTATTCCGTAATAGGACACGGATGATCGCTGTAGCACACCATTGTTTTCTTCAATAAACTGCCGGAATACTGATTAAATCGAGCCCACGAAACTCTTCTAGCAGCTGCGTCCTTATATGACACACTCACTTTGATAAACAAATGCTTAGGAAAAGGAAATTGTGTGTACCCTTGATGAGAGCGAATATGAATAACACTTTGATGTAGAAGAGACATAATGATACGAACCAGCATTATGCATGGAAAAGAACCTTTCCGCAAGGGCAACGTCTTCCAAGGTCCATTGTTTGGCTACATAGTTCTCAATAATGTAACGAATGCCGTAGGCAACAATACGGCGGTCATTGAGATCCTTGTCAAAGCCTGTGCGGAATTCACCATACGCTATCATCTATAGGTTGCAAACACGTCAGTCACCATAGTCGCTAATCATTTCATTCTTGCCAGAGCAATTTGTACCTTTTTGGTCTCGGGATAGAGCTCAAAATGGGTCGTCTTGTAAGAATCCGTCAACAACGGAAGTGGGACCCCGAACGGGGTCATGGCGATCGCGGCTTGTGTGAATTGGAAGATGGATGGTGGACCGCTGTGCAGCTGTCAGAACGGAATTGCGCGCACCCGACGTTCAGCTGGCTTATCGGAGGAGGGCTTTGATCTTAGTCATGTGCGCGTTCGCGATCTTTTGGTGTTCAGATCCAAGGAACGGAGAGATAAGCCCAAGATGACGGGAAAATTCCCACATCTCAACGACGAAAACAACATGGCTGGCATTTGCAATGCTGCAGAGTCTACGACAGCGCTGACAGTTGTGACGAGTGCGGGTTTAGGGACTCGGCGATCTTTCCTCGTAGCCTGACAGCGGAAGAAGCAGCGATCTGACCGTCCACCGAGGTTCGAACCCTCGACCGATCGAAATTGAAATACACAGCCACATGGGAGAAAACGACAAGCGGAGCATTGCTCTTGTTCCAATTCCTTCCGAAAAGAATGGAGAGCTCCAAAGTGCCTGGTCTATCCCTCATTGATGATTTTATAAGCAAAGAGGTATGTTTTTCCTGCTTTTTTCAGTCATGACGCCGTCCTCAGAACAACGTCAGTTGACCGCCCGGCTTTGCATAGGAAGAAAGCCAATTGCTAGCCACTTTGGACGGGAGGGCATGGGGCGGCAAGGGGCAAAGGCCTAATGAAGAACTACGGCGACGAACTCAACAATATGGCTATTTTTTCTCCTTCCGAACGCGGCAATTTGAAGAACACCTCGGCCCACTTCCGTCGTTTGTCGATGGTATTGTGGAGCGGATGCGGGCGCTGGGGGTGTTTGCCAAAGAACCACCAGAATACTTGCTCGTGAATGAATACGAGAGGGGGCAAGGGTAGGTGGAGAAAATCGGTTTCTTTTAGAGACGTCTATAGATCTTTATCCATGAGTTTAACAAACTCGGACCATCCACTATCACAGAATAATGCCTCATGTTGATGCCCCACGCTTTGGGCCTACAGTAACATCGCTATCACTGCTCAGTCCTTGCGTAATGACATTTAGGAAGAGGGACTCTGGAGAAAGTGTGGACATTTTGCTCCGTGAGTATTGCAAGGTCACGGTCGTCGTTCAAATTAGGTTTCACAATTAAGAACCTCATCTGGTATGCATGATATTAGGGCCACGCTCTTTGTTAGTTCTCACCGGGGAAGCAAGGTACAACTTCACGCACAGTATATCAAAAAATCAAGTAGATCATTACTATGGTGAACCGATTGAGCGCGGTCGCAGGGTGTCTCTGACTTTTCGGCGCAGAGCGGAGTCATCTTGACCGCGACGTCTGCGATTGTGCGGTTTGCCATCCGGATTTCCCCCTTCGACGAAAAAGGCCTTAAACATACATGCAGAGACGAACAGCGGAGATTGCACGTACGAAATGGAGAATAAGTGCAACTATCCCATCTCTGTTGGCGGCGCGAGATATCCTTCGGGTGTACTCTGAGTGAGATATTGCACATCATTAAACCGCAGGACCTCGTTTCCCCATGACGTCCATCCTGGAAGTAGATTCCTTGCAAAGATCTCGAGTTTTTGTGCGTCTCTTGGCAAGTACGGGGCGATAACATCTGTAGGGATGCTAATGTGAGCTATGTCCATGAACATTGGAAAGAGCCGCGATGGATGCTGCTTTACCATCTAAGAGCGGTTTTCGAGAATGATGTTTACTGGGTACGCTGCATATGGCTCTCCTTATTGGTAAGGAGGCTACGGGGTCTGGGTGACTATTGCTAGCGTACTGTGCTCTTCCTATAATTAACACTTCGTATGGCTTTCTGTGAAGGCTGTACTCGTTGAAATCTCTTAGCAAATTTTTGACTGGAGCAAGATGCAACAATTTATGTCGTACCTGTCCAGGTCTACAACCCACTCTCCCTTCAAGGTAACTTTAAGCCAATACCATTCTGCGATGAAAGTTAAGCCGCATGCACTGAAGAGCTTGTCGCGAACAAAGCGTTGGAATTTTGGTTTGTTCGTTACCCACACAGCCAGATAACCTCCGGGTTTGATCAGATGTTTCAAGGGCAATCGGAACAAGTCATAGATATCAATTTCCTGGTATTTCCCAGCCCTATAGCCAGTCAGTAAGCGGTCTTGAGGGTCCACCGCCGGAGAACATACCTTCGAACACTTTTATTTGGCCAGGGTGGATCCATCAGTATGAAATCGAAAGGATTTACTAATGTCGTCTAATATTAGTGACTTGCCCTACCCGACAGACTGCAGATGGATGCGCTTTAACATTACGTGATCTGAGCAAGTGGGTTTGAGACAAGTCCGACATCAGGAAGACCGCGTGAGGTGGCACAATGAAGGAATGCCCGAATACTACTAGTGTTTTGCACTCATCCGAATCATTGGAGATGAATTGATGGTATAAGCTGCTGATATCCAATTCTCTGGAAACATCTGAGCAAGACATTCAGATGGCGAATGAACGGAACCCTTGCCGCTCATCAATGCCACAGTATGCGTACCGTCCACCGGCACAACACCACATGGTTGATCCGCCTCCTCCAATTCAAGAGCGTGTTTGGAGGAATACGCAATATCAGCTAATTCTCTGAACTTGATGAAATCCAGGTCATTTACAGAAGCCCCGCTACTGGCATCGGCGACCCCTGCAGTCGTCGGCAAAGGAAACGTTCCCGAATGGAGGACAAGATTTGCATGCGCTTCCGAAAGCCAGTGGCAAATAGAGCTGTGCAACTCATTTAGTCCATTTTGCTTATTTACATGTTCCGAATTGACTTTCTTGGAACGTTTGCGCTTGCGAACATTTGTTGCGTCGCCTCCAGCATCTCCCTGCTCTACGGGTAACGCCTCTGATACATGTTGCTTTGTTCGTGCAGTATATGGATCTAGAACATTGAAGGCGGATGCTGGCCAATGCCAGGCTTCGCCGAGAATGTAAAGATGAGGCCGCAAGACCCAACCAAAGTCAGACTGGTAAACGATCTGCGACATTGGCAGTCAACATGAACAGACGGAGCTCAGATCAACATCGGTTAATCACGTGCGCCAGGTTCCATCCTATCAAACCGTCGATTCATTCCGCTTACCACTCCCCGATCGGCTGGCGAGCATCTTTTGGTTCCCGCGAGCTACATAGGATCAGAATGGCTCCTTTTCTCACCGTCGACACGGTCTTGGGACCGATGTACGAAGTTGCTTTCGTGAACCCGTACACGGCCCCGGTTTTTTGGGTAGTTCTATCCCTCATCCTGGTCCCATTCGCGCAGATCATACTATGGTCGACCTGCATCATCTTTGGAGCAATTCCTGCTATTCTTCACATGTATCGAAACCGAAACGCGAGGCCTATAAATGATTGGAGTAAAGAGACCGTTCTTATAACCGGCGGTGGGTGAATTTTTCATGTCATAATCACTACTATGTGGAGAAACTGAATTGGAACCATAACGTAGGCTCGCATGGCCTAGGGAAACAGCTTGCTGAAACTCTGGCGTACAAGCACGCGCCCAAGAAAATCGTCGTGTTGGATGTTCGGCCCACCACATTCAATGATGGTTTGTCCAATAAATGTCTACACGTACTCAAATTTGCTGGATCAAGTATTTCCCTGCGATCGACATATCAGGTTCGATTTCTTACTACGAGTGCGATGTCGGAGATCAACAGATGGTTCAGAAAGTAGCAGAGCGCATAATCCGAGAGGAAGGACATCCGACGATTATCATTAACAATGCGGGAATTGTCAGCCATGCTCTCTCGGTCGTCGATACACCAGAGGAGGAAATTGCAAGGTGAAGACTATGCCGACTTACCAAGTTGTCGTCACGACAGTTTGCGTACCCACCACTAAGCAACTTTCGCCGTAGAGTGATCAAAGTCAATCTCCTCGCTCAGTTTTGGATAGCCAAAGCTTTTCTGCCGAATATGCGGAAAACAGACCACGGTCATATCGTAAGCATTCGCTTCTAAGCATCTGTACCCCTCTTGAGATACCCGCTAAGTACGTACACTTGCACTTAGGTGACGGTATCGTCTGTACTTGGTTCATCAGCAGCGGCATTCGCAGGTAAGTGTCGATCATGGAGATCTGAGATAGCATGCAGCAGTTTACTAAAGGTCACCACTCATTCAGCCGCTTATTGTGCATCGAAGTCGGGCGTCACTGGATTCCACGAAGGTTTGCGGCAAGAACTTCTCGGCACGTGAGTTGCGCCGTCTTGTACCGCCTTTGTTTTGAAAGTGGCAAAAGTTGATGTTGTCAGATGACCACCAGAAATGTACGCATGACGTGCGTATATCCGGGTCTCATTGACACTGGCATGTTCAGTGGTATGGTACATCAACGCCCGTGGTTGACGCCACCTCTCAAAACTTCCGAGGTCTGCAATGCGATTGTGACGGCGTTGGAAGTCGGCCGTAGTCGCGACGTCTTCCTTCCCCTCTACACATATATTGCTCCCTTATTACGCTTCTTGCCCATTGAATTTGGGGATGCGGTGCGACAGGTAAGGAACATTGCAGTAAAACGGCCAAGCTGTTTAATGCACGACCCAATGGTCATCAAAATTCAGATAATTTACAAAACATGACAGATGTCTGGCGCGAACCAGGAAATGCTAGCGTACAAATACAGCGCAAGTGCTACATAAAATAATATATATCCCACACACCTAATCAATAAAATAATATTACTCTACACGATCGCTTGCCTTCATTTCTTCTGCTCCATGAGCTTCTTCTTGTAGTCTTCCATGAGCTGCTGCTGTACGAACGGCATGACAGAGGCATGCGTCTTGTACTCCATGGAGAACTCTCCTTTGCCTTGAGTGCAGGAACGCAAGTCGGTCGAAAAACCAAACATCTCGTTCAAGGGTACATCGGCTTTGACCTCGACGTAATCCTCCTGGACCTCAGAATCGCCAATAGTTCCTTTTCGCTTGTTCAAGAGGCCGATGCAGGTACCCTGTTGATTAAACACTTTAGACGTTTGGCATGCCTACTATAGGAAGACGTCAGGTACTGACCTGGTATTCAACAGGAGCCGTCAGGCTGACATCCATGATAGGTTCAAGAATTGCCGGACCGGCTTTCATGAAAGCTGTGTGGCAGTGCCTGTGATTAGAGAAAACTGGTATGACATGAGCCTTATGAGCCGACAGACCCACCTTCACGGAAGGCGTAAATGGACGCCAATTTGAATGCCAACTCGCTCGAATCGACGGCGTGCGCCAACCCATCTTCAAGGACAAATCGAACGCCAGTGACCGGATGCCCGATCAAAGAGCCTTTCTCGCAAGCTTCGAGGAATCCCTTCATAGGAATGATGTTAGATGCATGTAACAACCGCTAACGACTTTGGGTAGCTACCTTTTGAATAGCGGGAATGTATTGACTGGGGATGTTCATACCGACCGTGTTATCAACGAACTCTACCAGACGTCCATCCTCCGCTGGCTCTTCCATGGGTTCAATATAGCCCACAACACGTCCAAACTGTCCGGAACCACCAGATTGTTTCTTGTGCGTGTAGTTGAACGCAATTTTTTGGTTGATAGTTTCACGGAAAGCCACTTGGGGCTTTCCAGTTGCGCAGTCCACATTGTACTCGCGCTTCATGCGTTCGACGTAAATCTCCAAGTGAAGCTCGCCCATACCAGATATGATTGTTTGCTTGCTTTCGGCATCGACGTGGACGCGGAAGGTTGGGTCCTCACGCTGGAAACGATTCAGAGCTTTCGCAAAATTGGGAGATTCCTTCCCTTTTGGTTCCAATGACAGAGAGATTACAGGCTGAGGAACATAGATAGACGTCATGGCGTACGCAACGGAACCATCGGTGAAAGTGTCACCAGAAGCACAGTCAATGCCAAACAAAGCGCAAATTTCACCGGATCCGACGCTGGCGACGTCTTCCATTTCGTTGGAGTGCATACGAACTAGCCTTGACACCTTGACCCTCTTACCGGTCCTGGAGTTTACAATCCAGTCACCCTTCTTAAGAGTTCCTTGGTAAATGCGGAGGTACGTCAACTGTCCAAATCGTCCTTCCTCAAGTTTGAACGCTAAGCCAACCAAGTTGCCGCTCGATGCAGAGCTCAACAGTACTTTGCTTTCGTCGTTCTTCGCATCTAGGGCATAGTTTTCCACTTCATGGGGCCGCGGTAAGTACGTCAGTACACCGTCCAACATAGGTTGCACGCCTTTGTTGTGGTATGCTGACCCCATGAAAACTGGACAGAATTTCTGCGCAATTGTACTGCGGCGGACTGCATCTTCGAGCTGCTGGTTGGTAGGGTCTTGTTCGTTCAAGAAAATCTCGGCAATCTCGTCGTCCGCGTCAGCAAGATGTTCAATCAATTCGGCCCGCTTTTCGGTTACAAAGTCCTGCATCTCGCTGGGGATTTCATCAACTCTAATGGTTTCTCCCTTGTCGCCCTCGTTATAGTAAGCTTTCATGTTAACCAAATCCACAACCCCCTTCAGATTACTTTCGGCACCGATAGGAACTTGTACCGCCGCAGCAGTCAAGCGTAACTTATTTCGAAGTTGGTCAATTACTCGCCATGGGTTTGCGCCAGCTCGATCCATCTTATTTATGAAACAAACACGAGGAATGTTGTAGCGCTTCATTTGACGATCTACCGTCATAGTTTGAGACTGATTGACGGATATAGAAATTAGCCAATTGCACATATATTATCAAGGGAAAAAAAATACCTGAACGCCTCCGACGGCGCAAAGCACCAAAATCGCACTATCGAGAACACGGAGCGCACGCTCTACTTCAATCGTGAAATCAACGTGACCTGATGGCATAGTGTTTGTTAATGAGGGTGATGTTTGCAATTCGGATGCGTAGGGAAACTGCATACCAGGGGTATCAATAATATTAATAGCACAATCTTTCCACTTAGTATACGTGGCGGCAGACTGAATAGTGATTCCCTTTTCTCGCTCCAGTTCCATAGAGTCCATTTTTGCACCAACATTATCTTTCCCTCGGACCTCGTGAATCTCTTCGATTCGCCCAGTATAGAACAAGATGCGCTCGGTCAGTGTCGTCTTTCCGGAATCAATATGAGCCGAGATCCCAATATTCCGAAGGTGATTCAGACGAGCCTGCGACAGTAACACTCTTAGTCATGGCTGTCTGCAGGAACGAGGACAGTTACCGAACTTACCAGATCCGCCACATCGTAATTGACGGCAGGCGACTCCTCAGCAACCGGTTGCTCTGCTGCAGCTGAAGAAGACCATCGGCTATCCACCCCAAATACTCCAGCCCGTACGTGATGCGGTGTCACAATGGGGGCAATAGATTTCAACACCAATGCTTTCCCAGGTGTGAGGCCCGGTGCCCGACGCACAGCACCCCTCAAGAAGTTACCGAGCAGCGCCATACTGCTATGGTTGGGCACTCTTCTAGCAAGGGATCGCTACCAGAGAAGCCCGCCCCTGATGTGAAGGTGGAAAGAGCTGTTCAGAAGAGACGTTGGAATGAAATCGGGCGAGAGTGTGTTATTGCCATGGCAATCCAAGCCACGCTTACGCTAGCTAATGGTCTAACTCAATTCACTGCATTATCAACGATATCAACAAGTGTTTTACAGACAATTCTACAAGACTTTTGCATGCTTTTCACGCATTTCCAGGGTTATGCTGCAGAGATGGAATGGATATTAGGCCGCAGGATTCATCTGCTTTTCTATGCTTAAATGGTCGTACCTTGAAGAGGAACTCTGCGAGGTAGTCAATGGGATCCTGTAAATGAAGGCATATCAGATCCTTGTCTGTGTGAGGGTGAGCTCTATATGGAGGGGTCTCACCTCAGGTCGCACTTTGCACACTTCAATTAGCCCTGATGTTAATGTCGGCATAACGTATTTCATAAGGTAGTTGCGGAGTGGTACAGACTGAGCCTCGAGAACTTCTTGTTCTTGCTTACGAACTTCCTCGAGCTTCAAATTCTGCCAAGCAGCATCAGCATAGTACCCCGCATCAAACTAACCGCTGCGCCAACAACTTACCCATTCGGCTACTGCTTTGCTCTGCCTCTCAGCCTCCTCCTTTTCCCTCTTTAGTCGTTCCTCTTCCGCAGCTGCTATTTCCTTGGCCTTCCACAAGAACATGAACAAATTCGTAAACAGGAAAATTATAATGGTACAGCAGATACAGTCCTATCCGTACCTTTGCTTCCTCGGCCAATCGCTTCTTCTCCGCAATTTGTTCCGGCGAGGGGCCATAGTTGTGTGGTCGCCCTATGGTTTTCGTAACAATACCCATCACGGCATCCGCATCGTTCGCCTCCACTGAAATAATTATAGGATGAATTTCTAGCTCATCAAAGAAATTTAGCACAGTATTCTCGTCAGTGTTGCTCGCACGGAATTCTTCTAGTCTGCGTGTAAGTGCTGTACAGGACAATATGAGAGATCAGTCGGAATAACCTGCGTGATATGTCATTCATTACCGTCTTCAGAATTTTTTGTCCCTGCAACCGCTGACTCTGGTAGGTTCATGATGCGGTCCTTGATAACATCATCGGAAGCATCCAAGGAGATAACCTTGTCTGGCCCTATGAGCTCATCTATCTTTGGAATTTTGCTTTCCTCCTTCGCATCGTCATCGTCGGCAGCTATAGGCTCAACGATTAAAAAGATTATTTTTAAACGACAACGTGAGCTGCATACCCTTGAATAGCTCCCTTGCTTCATCCAATGAAGTCGGGTACCCGTCCATTATGTATCCTTGATTCCGACATGGCATAGAACGCAGTTTCTCTCGTACAAAATTTACGACGTGTTCCTCCGGGTATCGCCCGTTATTTGCTCGTGCCGCTTCTTTCAACTCTTCGAAAAGCTCTTTATCAGCATCGATATCGTCATCAGCTTCGTCGGGAGTAAGACGTCCGGAAGCTCGTCGTTCCTATAAAGGCGAATCCACTGGTGTGTGAATAAGAGATCAAATATCACACCATCCTGCGTTCTTGGACTCACTAATCGTGTGATTGCTTCCCCAACCACCGTCTCGACATTAATGATGTGGATCTCGTAATGCTGCGCTATTTTGTTGGCATAGAAAGTCTTTCCTGATGCTGGCGGACCATGCATGACGATCCGCAGAGGAGTGAGTCCCCGGGCATATTTGTATTCTTGGATGAATTGTGTGAGGTTTTCGACCAGTCCGCTCTGAGAGCTCTCAAAGTAAGAAAAGATGTGGATGGCGAGGGAACTACCGACATAGAGTTCACCTCGTATTTCCATTCGAAAGACATCTCCTTAACATGCCCAGGATCTAGCCGTAGATTGACCAGCAGCATATCGTAATCGCTTTGCGGCAAATCCTTATTTAATAGCGCCGCCTCTTTTGGAAGCTTTTTGACTTTGCCGGTGCCGAGGGTATCGCTAACAGCCTGATACCAGTTTGCATGAGTCAAAATGGCATCTTCAAAATGTCTCATGCTTATGTGACCTTTGTGATCTCGTAGAGGGTATTTTTTGAGTCATCAATAGCTAGCATATACTTTGATGCGGGAGTTGTTTCCACTGTCTCGACGATAATATTCGACAGGTCGTCGAGTGATATGGTTGGTATAACATTATCACCATCTCCATAGCACACGAGGTCCTGATTGTGCCAGGCAGACTGCATATCGGCAATTTGTTAAGTTTTGTTGTCATAAAAGTGCTACGCGGAATCAGAAACCTCACCTTGAAAAGGAAATGGAAGATGCTGTCACCAGGGTGATATACCAGGCCAGCGGCAATTATGTATGTTTTCAGCGCACTCTTTTTGCCATGTTTTACAATATTCTTCTCCACCAGAATGTGAGACTTGAAGTTTGGGTGAGGCTTTCGTCGTCGATAATCGTCCTCGGCGAGGAAAGCGTCAGGGTCCTCCTGGAAATAGCTCATGTGTTCATCACGACCAAAGAGGGCTGAAGGCAGTAGACAAGAGCTGATCTTACTGCGTCTACTTTAGTGCGTGCCCAGGTCATAACGCTAGTTACTCCAATGAAAATCTTGGGCTTCTCCGCAAAATTGTCTGCCTCTTCCGCCAGCACTGCCATTATGCACATGAGCACAACATAAGACCAATTTGCGTTCATCATTCTGACATACTTTCAATTGCCCAAGAAGCTTCATCCAAACATGAGATGATGTCGTAGATAATCACGTCACAAGACAGAAGTGTTTCTTTCAGCAGTGTTTTGTCTCCACGCTGACATATCCAATCCAATGCTCATGTTAATAAGAGACAAGACTAACATGTCGCCAGGACCATATACCGGAACAGTTTCTGTGACCCATTTTGGCTTCTGTCCGGTAATCGCAAACTTTTCTATTGCCTCTTTTTGCACGGCATCTCTTTTCTTGTCACCGGTTTCCACGATCGGGACCAGTTGATGGGTAAATGAATCATTGGTTTCCTCCGGTGACGTTCCATTGCGCCTAGCCATTGTTCCAACTACTGTGTAGACCTCTTTTGGTTTCTCCTCCTTTGGCTTGTCTTCATTTTCGTCGGGTTCCTCTTCTTCGGGTTCCTCTTCTCGCCGCGAACCGACAACGGTCGTAGCAAGGAGCCGAGAGACGTTGTGGCCCAAAGGTCCATCAACATTGGACACAAAAACTTTCATTTTGAAGATTTTGGATGATGAGACGACCGTCTTGTCGTTTGCAATTTCGACGATCTGCTCCCAAGGCTCAAACTCCGTTCCCATTGCGCTTATGTCATCCAGATACACGTGATCCGGACGGGATTGAGACAGCTCAAATAAACCAATGTTGAGAGCCCTATAGAAGGGTTTCCAATTACCTATGCTCTATTTAGTAAGAACTTGTGCCTATCAGACCTAGATTATATGCTACAGACATAGAGAAGTAGGAGATTGTATGACCGCCCATGAAGGGGAGACGAGCGCAGCGGCAGGTATCCGTCAGCCAATGGAGTAAGCAGCAACCTTGAATGCGAGAATTCGCTTCGCGCATGATTTCTGGAATGTTTTGCGCACCGGGTTGAATTCTTTTGTGAATTAGGCTGCGAACAAGGTTGGGAAGATACGGGAGCATGAAATCTCTCCCTACGCTTCCTCCGGCGCGGACAAGAGTGGGCCAACTTCGTCCCTTTCATTCGGTCCGCCATACTCACGGACGCGATTGCGGTACAAAACGTAATGCTGCACAATAAACAGGCCATCCTGATGATGACAAAATGTCAAGACCCGCACCGGTGAGGATGAACGATCATGACAATGAACTCACAAAGCTCATCGAGGTGAGGCCCAGTCCAAATTTGACTGGATTTTTGGTAATGTCCGACCAATCGCCACTAACGGAGGCATCAATCAGACTCTGCATCATTGACAACACGCCTCCAGTAAGATCAAGGAGGATGTTCTACCACAGGGACAGATGAACAATGAGATTTAACAGGGGTGACCTCCGGGATACAATGGCTTATACTACTCACATCAATGCTCCACCCAACCGTAGATTGCCGCTTGAAGTTCAAATAAGCCTAACGTTGATGTGGGATTCAGTCTTTCACGCCTCGAATGTTTTTTTACGCATAATCACCTACCTGCGGTACATATTTTATAAGCGTGATGGCCATTTTGATATATGATAAGTAATACAGAGCGTATGAAGCGGGAATCGTTCCTTTGAAGGCTAAGAAACCTGCCACGAATGCGGTAGACGCTGTGATAGCGATGAATGATGTGGAGGGCATTGATACTTTCTGCCCTTCAGAGCGGTGATATATAACGCTCTGAAAAGCAGTAAGGGCTGGAAGCAGCTAAAGTTAGGAAACCAAATCAATGCATTGATAAGCATAATCCTTCATACCTGTAAGAAAGCAGGCATGTATGGCAAAGACTACGTCATTCAATTGCACGCTATTGTCAAGGCCCCATTTGTCTCGATTCATATAGAGGCCAATGTTGTATATCTGTAAGATGCTGTTTAGCGGGCGGTCGGTCAATGTGCGAAGTTCAACGACTTACGGAGTAGCTAGCGAAGGGAGATTGGGAATCGGTTAATAATAAGCAACCAGCGGTCAGAACAAGGCCTAGAACATACCATAGAAATCCCCACAGGTTCAAAGCAAGAAAGTCAAGAGACAACCCTTCCACGCTGCGGCGTCGCCAATTGAGCACAAGCTGCAGACAGGACCCTTGTTGAGAGTGAGACCTAGAAGACGGCGACATAGAAACGCACCTGAGGATAAAAGCTCAAGCTCCACGCTGCAAAGTAGCCCCAACCAATAAGCTGCGAGATGACTGGCCAAACGGCCTCGTTTGACGCCATTTCCAATAGCGTTTAAAGCCTTTAGACCATGGCGGGCTGGTCTTGAAGAGACTACGACCTTAGTAATGCGCGATCGCGCGAAATCAATTTTCATTTAGGCTTTTGACGCTTCGGACATCAAATGCGGGGGGTTCTTTGCCCAAGAAATGTGCAGAAAAGCAGAGCGTTTACAGGTTTCACTGCAGAAAACACAATGAGCGAGGTGGACTTCATTCCAGATACCACCGCTACGACAGCGGAGAATGAGGCGAACGGTGCTGGGGGTACTGATGTCGGCACCATTGTCGACACGGTGCCGAGCAACAACCCAACCCATGCTGAAAACCCGTTCCTTACAATAAATGGTCTGTCGTTGGCCGTTCTCCTTATTGCTATTTTCGCCGCGGTTGGGCTTGCTATGGTCGTTCGAGTCTGGTGGGTTCGTCGCAAGAGAAGACGGAAAGAAACCGGCGGGACCGTGCCAGTTCAAGCGAGCGAGGAACGCGCTCCCATGGAATGCGCAAGACGGGCAAGTCAAAGCTGCGCGCACGCCGAACTTCCGGGTGGTGCTCCAATCGCGGAATCTACAGGCCTTTCTGAACCCATCCAATCCTCAAGCGCGCCAGTTGACTCTGTAGGACAGCAGGAAGCCCGTTCGCCTGCTTCGTCTTTCTGGAATCAGCTACGCGCGGATGTTCTCCTTCCCGGGTTTTCCGAGCCTGAGGACTCCTTCGTTCAAGTTGTTATTGATGCGCCTGTGTCCGGCGCGGAACATATTCGCGGTACCGGTGTAATATGGGATACGACTCCACGGACGGGCACTACAGATTCCTCTTCCACTGGAAAGCGGACATTGGGAGCCTATGATGACGCTTTTGAAAGATGGGCGCTAGATTCTACCGGGACGAGAAGCGGCTCGAGGTCTACAACCTCGACATCACACTCAAGACTGGAAACAGAAGGAGTGGAAGCGCGAATTGAAGAAGCCCCGAGGCGCAAACATGTCCGCATGGATCAGCGATCCCTTCATTTAAGTGGAAATGGAGATACGACACCACCTTCTCGAAAGCTGATGCGCAGGAGTTTCTCATACACGAGCAACTCGATGGTACCGTCGGCGATGAGGTTCGTGGGTCATGGACAGTCATCGGAAGGACATCCTTATGTGCAACCGCAAACACCAATGGAGGAAGTTGTGGGGAACAACTGTGAAGCGAGCAATGTGATGCAGAGTCTCGAGCAAGCAACGCACGTCACGCGATGGCCTGCCGGAGACTAACTGTCTATTCCTTTACAATTTTGTCTAATACCCAATACAGCCCATACCGGGTTGATGTAAATATAATGGCAGAGAATGATAATCATTTGCATGTTCTGTGCCGGAAACTTTGTGGTCGCATAACTGCCTGTGTGTGTGGGGACCGTTTTATGGGAACACACCATCCGCCTCTATACTGAACCTTTTGACTACACAGTTATACAGGCTGTTGTTCTTTTCTATCATGCTAAGGTACATGTATATCCTGCTCGATCTACCCAGCCGAGTAGGGTACCTGCTCTGATCCTCTTACCTTTGCTCGAGAGATTAGCTATTGGTGTTAGCCATATACCGTCCTTTTTCGGCTTAATGAGCTGGTTCGCACACCAGACGCCGTTGTCCTGCATCCCTTTATTGCGATCAACAAGGTAACATTCTTGTGGTGGTAGTTCCATGCCAGCAATTGCCTTGACGTGGGTTACCATGTGGCTTTCTAGTGTTACTGCTTTTTCTGTGACGTGAATGGGGATGCAGATGTCTCCGTAGAATCATGTGCCGTCAGTTGTCGTTCGAGCATAGCACGTTTTTATGGGCGTCTGCTTGTTCTTCTTGCCTTCTCCAGCGTCATACCAGAGAGTATCAGTCCTAAGATCTAGTACTGCCTCGAACGACTTTAGTCCGGGAATTCCGAGAAGCAATGGTCGTACGAATTTGGGAATCACGGTGAAGCGTAAACTCTTCGGGCGACTTCCTTTTGTACCAAGGGTGATATCCAGGTAAGCATGACCTGTGGAATTTGCTGAGTCGATTCCTATGAGGGTGCTCTCGTATTTCCATACTTGAACGCGGCCTCGGCTTTGGAGTACCTTGAGGAATTCTTCCGAGATGCAATTCACCGATGCAGCAGAATCTACCACAATTGATTCTAATTCTACCCCGTTGGCTGTCCCGAAGTCTTGAGCAACCGTGTATACGTGGCTGCCGAGGTTCTCCCTTCCTAGGTCGGGATCCTCGTCTTCTTCGTCGAGTTTGGCGGGTTCGGGTTCATTGATCCCTTGGGAGATCTCACTCTGAATATCGTCTTCCCAGTTGGAATCAGTGTCAGAATTGTCTAGATTGCCCTGTTGAATGGCCTCTGCAACACAGACGACTTGATTCTCTGCGTGTTCTGCTGTGGTCTCGGCCATCCATTGCAATTCTGTATACCGATCTCTTGAGCTGAAAGCGCGTGGGCCGAATAGTTCTTCGCAGCGCTTCTCGTATCGGTATTGACGGTTAAGCCAATTGTCTGTCATGGCGGTGAAGTAGTAATTGTCGTTAGGTAGTTCACCTTTTCCACGCAGGCGCCAATCTTCTTTCATCCCGTCTCTTTTTGGTGGCATCTTTATTGGTTTCTTATCTCATCCTTTTGGGTCTATCATCCAGACTTCTCCCTCCCCCCTTTTTGAACCGGGTGGTGGGCGGGATTGTTCTGAACGAATTGCCACAATCTCGTTAAATGGTAAGGCAGAGTACCTAGTGATATATGGAGCCCGGCTATATGCATTAATTGCATGCACAGCCACAGTCCTGGTTTTGAATGAATCAGCCGGTTTTGAAGTTTGACATTGGGAAAGATCGTTCACCATTTGGCCAAGAAAATGTATCCAGGGCAATACGGCACTCGACCGTCGCAACCACCTCAGGGCTATCCTTACCCGCAAAGTCCTCAACCACCTCAAGGGTCATACCCTCAGTATTCCCAACAACCTCAAGGCTATCCTTACCCGCAAGTTCCTCAACCACCGCAGAGTTATCCTTATCCATCTTCGCAGCCCTTCTATCCACCTCCTGGTCGCCAGCAGGACTATCAACCACAGCAACAATATGGTCCGCCGTCGTCTTATCCACCACCAGCCCTCCCGCCCCGGAATAATGATGCTCTACCACCATACACCCCTCCTGGAACTCCCAGCTCGAGTGCTCCAGCTCCTGGAATGAATGGCGCACCCATCCCAAACTATCCTCCCCCGTCAATGCCGCCTCCGCCAGCCGGACCCTACGAACCGGTGGTGCAACACCGACCTCCACAGCCTCCTCCCCAATGGCCTCAACAGCAAGTACAATGGGCTCAACCGTCGCAGCAGTATTTTCAGCAAACTGCGGGTAACCTTTGCAAAAAGGCAACGTTTCCATCCCATTCTTACTGATGTTGCTCTTCTGTAAAGGGTACCTCTCCAGTTGCACGGGAAAGAAAAAAGCGGTACTGGTGGGAGTAAATTACTTTGGGACCAAGAGCGAATTGAAAGGTGGGCACAACACAGACTCCTTTTATGGTTTGATGGACGATTTTATTGATAGCACATCCTTTCCAGGCTGCATTAATGATGTCCGGAACATGAAGAATTTTCTGATCACAAAGTTTGGGTTCAAAGATACACCCGACACAATGCTCACCCTGACGGATGACCAACGCAATTGGCATATGCGCCCAACCCGGCAGAATATAATCCAAGCTATGCAATGGTTGGTTCGAGGCTCTAAGGCTGGGGATTCATTGTTCTTCCATTTTAGGTATGACTGACCGCATGCACATACTGCCGCAGCACAATCTGATTCTCTCTTTCTTGCAGCGGTCACGGATCCCAAACTGAAGATCTGGATGGTGATGAATCAGACGGAGTGGATGAGACCATCTGCCCAGAAGACTACGCCAAAGCAGGCATGATCGTCGATGATGTAAGGATGCTTTATATTCGATCAGAAAATCATCTGTGAGACGTAGTCATTAATCGTGAACCCTCCCCACACAGGAAATGAATATGATTTTAGTGAGGTCTCTGCCACCTGGAGTTCGTCTGACGGCCCTCTTTGGTAGGTCACATGTGCGCTAGTTTGGACAGGCGGTTGGCTAATCGTGCGTTTCGGTCGACTCGACTATAGACTGTTGTCACAGGTATGGCGGATGTACCTTCTTTGGCGACATGATTTTATCTGACTAGATGCTTGAAGTGGTTCCGCACTCGACTTGCCGTTTATCTACTTACCGGATGGACGTCTGAAGGAAAAGACTGCAGCATCGAGGCTAGGTGGGATGGCTATGGGTGTTGGACAGGGGCTGCTTAAGGGTGGTATAATCGGAGCCGGAATGAGCTTGTTCAAAGCAGCAAGCTCCTTGACAAATTCGGGCCCGTCACGAGAACAACTGCAACAGACGAAAGGGAACCAGTTTGCGGATGTGGTCATGCTCAGTGGGTGCAAAGATCGACAAACAAGTGCGGATGCACACATTGAAGGTGTGTTTTGAAACTGTTCGTATGCTGAGCAGTAACACATCATGTTGACTGGTTGCCCACAGGTGCTGACACAGGGGCGATGACTTATGGCTTCACAACTGCGCTATCGCAGTATCACTCACCCACGTATGGGCAACTGCTACAGGAGATCCGAACTATCCTCCAAAATAGGTTTACTCAGAGGCCACAGTTGAGTAGTGCTAGATATATGGACATGAATCAAATATTTATCATGTAGGAGTGTTCTCCTTCTCGGATGAGACTACTCCGATGAGCCTGACCGATTGCGGCAAGCATCGGAGAATGCTGGGCTTTTGGAATTTCTGTAACGACTGGAGTATGGTGGATGGTGCAAATACTATATTCATACATGCATGGCTCACTGCCGTCACTCTAAACCTAGCTGCCTCATGCATTTGCACGGGCAGCCTTCCTGGCATCTCTCGTCTGCGCCATGAAACCAGTCTTAATGGCCGAGACAGTTCTCGTCGATCCACAGGACTCGCACTGCAGAAAGAAGAGACGATTTTCCTTTGTGAGAATGGTATCAGCGGACTTGCAGGTCTTGCATGTCACATATTCCACTAGAAACAGACAAAAGGGTTAGTCATGATCTTAAATGCACCCGATGTACTCCATTGTACGTACTGAAATAACGCTTGAGAACGTTTTCAATCTGCTTTTGCTGGAAACGCCCCTTGATGACCAATCTCTGACTACCATCAATGGAACCTGTAGTACCCAATTCCGCAAAAAGATACTGAATGACGTGATCAGGTTGACGATGCATTCTGGTAACAAACAGAGTCAACAATATGCTCAGCTGATAATTCACGTATGCAGTATACCTTTTGCAGATGTCAACAACGTTTGCAAACACCGATTTCTTTGTTCCTTCCTTCATAACTTGAGGTGGTGCAATGGTGTATCGCTTCTTATCTCCTACTAGTTCGGGGTTGTTTTGGCGCAGAATTTTAAAGACTCGGGATAATAGCTGCACAGACATTACGAATCAGCCATAATGAACCGCTATGCGCGTCCTGGACGAAACAGCCACACCCACCTCATTGTACGTGTAGTCGCGGCTACTTCCTTGCCATGTATCATCACCCTCCTTTTTCGCCCCACTAGTTTCTGTTCCCTCCTCCTCTTCCCCGTCATCTCCCGTTTGACCCTCTCTCAGCTGTGCTTCAAATTCGGCCAGATCCGGTCGCCTCTTCCTCCTCTTTTTCTTCTCTCCAAAGTCGAAGGCTTCTGACTTTGTACCTTCAGCACCCTCCTCTTGTGCTGGTTCCTCATCCTCCAAAGTAACCTTCTTCTTCTTTTTCTTCTTTTTCAAGTCAGCAAACATATTCCCAGCGTCGTCCCCTTCTGCTACTGCATCCTCGTCACCCTCTCCGGCGTCAGCACCATTGCTTCCTTCAGGTGCAGCAGTTTCCGTCTCGGCGGCGGCAACCTCCTCAAAGTCTGGCACGGCCTTCTTCTTCTTCTTTTTCTTCAACCCGAAGTCGAACTACAATGGAAAGTGTGTGAGAATGAGTTTCGGACAAAGAACACACCGGAAGACTTACGTTTTCCGTCTCCACCTGCTCCGGTTTCTCGTCATGTAACGACATTTTTGAAAGCTAATTAGCGGCAAGTAAAGACAATGTCGGGTAAGGAAATCGGAAATGCTTTGAAAAATCTCGTCAAACGAATGCGTGGGGAAGCCAAAAGTCGCTTTTCTGTTCCAATTCCCTTGACTGCGGTAGAGCCAGATCCAATCAACGCTGGTTGACTCATCTAATTGCAATGGTTTGCAATGTAATGCATTTATCCGGAGAGTTACGCGGATCCAATTCATGACACACATTCGTTGCTAAGGATGGCGAGAAGCAGTTGTCAGGTTCGAGGAAAAAACCACTGGTTAAGACTTGGTCAATTGGCAAGTTTTGGCGGCCTGGGATCATATACGACTTTGCACTCTTAAAAGTAGCTGCGAGGAAGTCAATATGTACCAAGAACCATACGATGAGGTAGGTGACGCTGGCTCGTTCATGTTGCTTGCGAGTCGCTGAGATCTCTTTATTTTAGGATGAAGTCCGTGCCGACGAGGTCGAGCTGCCAACAGTATATGCTGGCGACGAGTATGCTGAAGAGGAAATAGGTGGGTGGTGGGCTTGCAACAGCCTTTGCAGTGAACGCTGGGAGTCACTGAGGGGACAAGAATTTGGCGGCATGGCAGTGAGCATTCATCTCTAATTTGATTTATTTAAATAGACTATCAAACCGAAGGCCTCCCCGCTTTTGCACCGGAAATCCAGATCCCTGAGCTTGTCCGTAACTTCATCCTTCACTTTCACCGAAACGTCACCGAGCGGAACGTCTGGGATCTTCACGCGATTTACGAAAATGGGTGGAACAAACTCACAGAAAAGTTCTATCCGAAGACCGCATGGCCAGACCCAGAGGCGATTACCGGACTTGTGAACGATGGTGCGCTCTCAAATAATGATTACTTTCAAATGCCGTCGTCCTAAAATCTATTTTAGATCCTGTTTTCTTGATTTTGTATAAGGAATTGTACTACCGCCACATCTACTCAAAAATGACACCAACCATCGAAGACCGCATCGCGTCCTACAGCAACTACTGCGACCTATTTAACTACATTTTGAACTCATCGACGGAACCCAGCGATCTTGAGCTCCCTAACCAATGGCTGTGGGATATTATCGATGAGTTCATCTACCAGTTCCAGTCGTTCTGCATGTACCGAAGCAAATTGAAGAACAAGAGCGAGATCGAGATTGAGCTTTTGAAAGAGCGACCGGACGTCTGGAACGTTCACAATGTGCTGAATGTGCTCTATTCGTTAATTCAAAAGTCGCGCATCAACGAACAGTTGCTCGTTAGCAAGAACGGAGGGGATATGCTGGAGGCGGCTGGCGATTTTGGATCCCGTCCTTTGTACAGGCTTCTCGGCTATTTCTCAATCATCGGACTTCTGCGTGTGCATTGCTTGCTAGGAGACTATGTCCTTGCCTTGAAGACCATGGAGAACGTCGAGCTCAACAAAAAGGTATTTGGCTGGCTTACTGTTCACTTCCACCTTATTTTACTCATGCAATACTGTAAAAGGGTTTGTTTGCCCGGGTTACGGCATGCCATGTCACAACCTACTACTACGTTGGATTTGCGTATATGATGATGAGGAGATACTCGGACGCCATCAAGGCATTTGCCCATATCCTCCTCTTTGTTTCGCGAACGAAGCAGTACCACACCCGATCCTATCAGTTTGAAGCCATTTCAAAGAAGAGCGAACAAATGTACGCTCTTCTTGCCATGTGCGTTGCCCTCTCGCCCCAACGTATTGACGAAAATGTGCACACAACGATGAGGGAAAAATATGGTGAACAGTCCATGAAGATGCAACGAGGCGAGGAGGGTCTGCCAACCTTCGAGGAGCTCTTTAACTTTGCCTGCCCCAAATTCATCTCACCGGTCCCACCGGACTACGAAGTTGCGGTCAATGCTTCGCACGAACCGACCCGTCATCAGCAGAGGATCTTCATGGCGGAAGTCCGCACTCAACTCCTGGTGCCAACCATCCGATCATTCCTTAAGCTCTACACTACCCTGGGAGTTGAAAAGTTGGCGGCTTTCCTAGATCTCCCTGTCGATGAAGTACGGACACAACTCTTGGTATTCAAGCATAAGACGAGACAAAGGCGTTATGAAAACGGAAGCGTGCTTGAAGGAGACTTTGGTCCTACAACCGATTTAGACTTTTATTTGAAGCAAGATTTGATTTACATTGCGGAAAGCAAGCAAGGCCGCAGAGTGGGTGAGTGGTTTATCAGACATATCAACAAATTTGAAGGTATGTGTAGCTGTTGGTGAACCTTTGTTTATATTATTGCTAACCTCATGCTGAACAGATATCGTATCGAACATGGAGAAACGGCACGAATAAGTGATTCTGTATAAATGTAATTTTAAAAGATGCATACCACTATAGCACCAAGTGTCGTTCTGTCTATTGTTAGTGGTCGACGTGTTGGCAATAGGATGAAAACACGGCGTGTTTGTTAATGAGCAGCGCTGAACGAAGCTGCGAGGTGATCAAAGCGTTCTTTTGATCCTGCAGTTTCGTCGTCGGGCTAGCCACAGTAACCAAATCCGAAATAAATCAATGCGAACAATGAATGAACATCTTTGCGAACAACTGCGCAGCGCACCTCGACCTGAACCCCAAACGACAACCGCTCTAATAGTTCTGCATTGATAGCCAACTTTTTGTGCGTTTCCTCAACGAACGACTGGTGACTTAGCGATCAGCTCATACTGCAAAGGATGTTGGTTATTCCTAACGCGGATCTGACATACCTTTTTTGCTTGTGTGACATTTGCTGCATTCAATTGTAATGCTACTATGTCTTTTTCCAGCCTTGACATACGGAGGAATTAGAATGGCACATAGCATGAATTCATAAACTGCTCAAGCAAGGCTACCGCTCAATAGTTCGAAGAAGTTTGGTGGGATTGGGTACATCCGATGGTTGGCGTCGTCGAGAAGCACTACGAGCGGGTGCACAGAACTCCGCGTCGAGCTTCCCTTCGAGAAAGGTCAAGTCTTCATCAAGTTTCTCGATGCCCTCCCGTAATGCGCGGACTGCAGGTTCCATTGGGACAGATGCAAGATGGCCGTCACAAGGCTGCGTGAGAATATTTACAGACGTGTCCAGACGGTCGGACGATGAATATATAGTTATTGTAAGTGTGTAAAACATGTCACAAAATAAAATTAAGCTGCACACGCCCTCCTTTCCCAGAACCCTCATCTTTTTACAGCATACGTCCTCGTCTCCTTGAATGTCTGTTGGTTATCTGAACTTGGTGAGGTTTTGGTGTTCCACCGTCCCAATCAATCGTTGAATAGTCTTGCAGCTTCACCCTTCGCCGTGCAGTTGCAAGCCATCTATTCGTACCCATTCGTTGCTCTGTCTCGCAGCAGGCTCAGTGTAATCATTTAGGCACAAAGTTCGCGTTGCTGAGGCCATACGCTCATCATCGAAGAGCGACTCCTCAATCCCGTTCACCCCGTCAGTAGAAGTAGAATCCTCCGAATCGGCTCCGCCAGATTGTCGTTCCCTATCCGCTACTTCTCGTTGCACCACGTCATCCAATATTTTGATTGCTTTAGGCAGGTCTTTCGCGTTAACCTATATGAATGACATGCTCTGCTTAGCAAAGGGCAAGCTCCTTCAACCAGGAAAACGGTACACTAACCAGAATGTTGGCTGTCATATATGTGCTAAGATATAATAAATTAATGCCGCAAGTGGACAATGGATCGGCCATAGAGTAGACAATCCCGTATCGGTCCAACCCATAATCAGTCAAATCAACTTGAATGCATTTCAGAGGTTTTGGTGTCGTGCTCATATTCAAAAAGTGCTCCGGAAACTCCGCAAGGACTTGGTCGTCAGCCACAATTGAGATGCCCTCCTCAGTTGCAGTGTAGCTGAAGAATCTTTCAGTGCCTCCAGCAGTTTGCTCTGCGTTTTCTGCCTGTGGTATCAGGTCAGGGTAGAATATGATCCGAACTAATTTTATCGCCCAAGCATCTACATATTCGCGGTTAAGACCAACCAGCCGAAGGGTATATCGTGGAATGAATTTTCGGGCCAAGAATTTGCCATTGTTCAGATCGTTGAAATACCCATCAGATCGAGTTGGTGATGACGAAACAGAGTCCGTAGGGGGACTTGCCGCAATCTCGTCACTTGCAGGTGTGGTGCCATTACATCCGTAGTTCGGGGTGGAAGGCGCTGTGACGCAAGGGGTGGATGGTGGAGAGTGGTCGAAATGGAAAGATTCGAGGTCCATGAAGTCAAAGTCACTGGCTTGAAGGGTGGAGATAACGAGGGACATTCGTCGTTCTTTTACCTGCAGGAAGGCAGTTCAGTGATTTATATCTTCAGCACCGATTTCCCACGCACGTGGCACAAGGAAATGGCGGTGATCATCGGCTTCGTTATTGGGCACTTACAAAGACAAAGTCTGTCTGATAAGTTGATAGATAGAATATGCTGACTCCCGCCTTCGCCAGAGGAGCCGATATTTCGTTGATTCGCTTCGCAGAGTTGTCTAGCCCTGTGTCGCTGTCGATTTGCAGTGCCCGAAAAGGATCTGGGCAGATGACCAGTCCGGGGCATATGGCTGGAGTAGGGAAATCGTTGGCGGCTGTTTCGACATCCGCAACGATAGACACTTCAAGAGAATTCTCGGTGTAGGAGAAGAAAGTATCCTTTCTAAGGCGAAAGTATCGCAGTTTGGTCAGTCCGGCTACAGATCATTGGCAAACCCATGACCCTTCTCGAACAAATGGTAGAACTCTCTACCTTCGAAAGTACAAATTCTTGACCATGGCATGCATGACGCATGACAGAGATTCTTTTGGCAGAGTCAGCAGCGTCAGTCGCATTGGGAGGATTGTTATGCTCATGTTGGGTGCCACGTTTCAGTCGACCACAGCGCAAGTGATGCTCTTCAAAAGCCAGCTAACCCCCTCAAAATAGTTGAGAAAGAGGTGATCCTTCATCAGCAAGGAGCTCGGCTGCTGTGCTTCCCGGTTGCCCTTGTCCGTCCTGCTTCACCGATCTTGGTGGGGAAGAAAGCCCAAGGTCGGGGGACGTTTTGAAGGAACACGCGTTGATGTGGCTTGGCTTAAGTGATGAGATAAGGAAGGCCGAGAGATAATCGTTTGGACGGATGGTTCAGCCCGAAAAGATTCCATTTCATCGCCTTTGTACGTGTGATGGGACATGTGGTAAAGGTTGGAAAACGTTCAGCCAAGGGGAACGCTACGACAGCAGTCAACTGGATGGGTTAGCTGGCGCGCACCCAAGGACGATGGGCAAACGGTTGAACCTAGTATTGTAGGCAACTAACGAAAGGGTCCGTTTCGGCTCCAGGGTTGCCGGGCCTTGGCCGAAGCAAAGTACACTCAATGAACACCTTGGAAGGGGCTCAACAGAGTATCCTGAATAAGCAGGCAGCCAACTGTGAACCTCGTGTCGAGTTACATGCCTTCTCTATCCGTTAGCACCCATATTTTACCAGAGATGGGACCGATGTATGTGAAAATGATGTTTGAACCATGCTCTGCAGGTTGCATTTCTTGCGTCCTTGTCTGAAGCAACGTAGGGAAACAGACCCACGGGATGCAAAACGAGAAATGCCCGAGGAAACTACACATTGGATATAACCTAGTTTGACCATCATCCTTTCATTGTCAACTACATGACTTCCAAGCACATTGTGGGAAGCTGTATGATGAACATGCAGCAAGGAATGGTCTTCTCCGTCCATTTTGCATCGGTCCTGAGGCCAGCAAACTGCTGAAAGGACATGACGTGAAAGGTGGGTGATGAGTCATCCGTCGGCCGTCCTGCCGTGTTCGCGTTCGGAGCGTCGCATTCGCAACAGCCACCCATCCATCCATCCCATACATCTATCCATCCATCCGCAACCAGCCCGTCGATAGATACAATATCAGTTATTAGCAGTTATGGCGGACCAAGAAAACCAACCTACTGTTGAGAAGAAGGTAGGATTTCCAAAAATTAGCCAAAGATAGCGGTTGGGGATGGCTGGGCACATTGGATCATGGACGATGCCGGTACGAAGATTGCGTCCTATGCCGTAGCGAGCGGTAGCAGAACGGGGTCTTTGCCACTATTGACGTACAGGCTGCAACTGGCTACTGGCTACTGGCTGCATAAGACCGCCACGAGATCCCGGTTTATTTGTACGTGTTGCTCATGGCCTTCCGGTACTGTTAGGAAGAAGGTCAAGTGGGGGGAGAGGAAGAAGTTGCGCCTTCCACCGATGTGCACTTTGAGCCTGTCGTGAAATTGGAGCAGTTGGAGGAGATCAAGACTCTTGAGGAAGATGAGGAAACAACTTTCAAAATGTGAGTTGAGAGCAGCGTGGTGGACTGCCGAGGGAGCTTAGCTTTGAGCTCATTATACACAGAATTGAAGTTGCCTACTTTGGTTTGGGTGATAATATTCTTAGCATGCTTCCTTTCATTTAGGCGGTCAAAGCTCTTCCGTTTTGATAAAGGTGGCAATGAGTGGAAGGAGCGCGGTACGGGTGACGTGAAACTGTTGAAGCACAAGGAGAGCGGGAAGATCCGCATTCTCATGCGCCGTGAAAAGACCCACAAGATTTGTGCCAATCACTATAGTGAGTTAGACTGTCTTCTCGCGGAGTGAATGGCCGGTTCGAACATATTGCTAACCGCAGGGTGTGGCCAGTCACCTCCGAGATGGAACTCAAATCAAATGTCGGGTCAGATCGCTCATGGGTATGGAGTACCCTCGCGGACGTGTCGGAAGGAGAGCCGTCCCATGAGTTGCTGGCCATCCGGTTCGCCAACTCTGAAAGTAAGTTTTGACCTCACTGGCTTCGTTATTTAATTGCACCAGTTGACAGTGACAAATTCTCCCAGACGCGAACAAATTCAAGGAAGCATTTGAGGAGGCTCAAAAGATTAATGCCAGTCTAAAAGACGGGAGACCAAAAGACGAGAAGGTCGAGGAGAAGAAGGAGGAGAAAAAGGAAGAGGAGAAGTCGGCGTAATTGTCCAACATTAGTCTTAGATGAAAGAATGCTCCTGACGCGGCTGGTTAAGGATCGGCCGGTTGTATTATAAAAGCTCCTGCATCCCTCGTCCCCTCAATACACCCCTCTTGGTCATTTAGATATTGTCGTCTATGAGGATTTAGGATAGTTATGAAGCTTTCATTCATCATTCATTCATGACATTCACATGAATTCATGCAAGATTCATGAGGTTTTTGAAGCCTTTGGCCAGCCAGATGTGAAGCTTTCGAAGAGTTCAGCAATTGTATCTGTGGCGCAGGCAGCTCTGATCGCTCCGCGCGACCATCTTTCGTGAGCACACAACATCTATGGACATTGGCCAAGAGGAATGCACGCGGAGATTGCCAGAGTGAAGAAAGTGGATACACGCACAAACCAGCTTCTGGACGAGCATGGTCGGACCCGTTTTTTTCGCGGTGTCAACGTCGTGTTCAAAAGGCCGCCATGGCATCCAGTTCTAGACCGGTTTGACGCGGTCACCTCGTTCGCCGAGGAAGATGCTCGCCTGCTTTCCAGTCTCAATGTAAATAGTATCCGTTTAGGTGTGCACTGGGCGGGTGTTGAGCCTACTCGTGGTTTATATTCGTCAACTTATATTGCTGCCATCCGCCAAATTGTACAAACGTGTGCTCGTTACGGAATATATGTGCTATTGGAGTTCCATCAAGATGTTCTAGCGCCCCAATTCCGAGGCCATGGGGTTCCAGATTGGTTTGTGAGTGAGGACTGGCTAAGTGGATGGAAAAAATGGCTGCGATTTCCGGTACCGAATAGATTCACACCTGTTCGAAGAGATGCGGATGGTATGCCATTGGAGGACGACTGCAAAGGATTAACTTGGTACTTGCGTGAGTCACTCACTCTCAGCCCTTTCGTGCTTTATGTTCGTCAAGCTAACCTAGTATGCCATTGGTCGGTTGTGGTGGAAAGTATATTTCACTTATGCTGTTGCTGATGCATTTGGACGATGTAAGGTTATCACAGTGCTGCTTGACGCAGCAGTCCAATGAAGTGATCCAACTCTGCTCTAGTGTACAACAACCATGGCGGCCTCCTAGACGCATTTGCTGCGTATTGGCAGCATGTGGTTGAAGAATTTAAGAACGAGACAAACATTTTAGGTTACGAGATCATGAATGAGCCATGGTAAATTGGTGACATTTCTTGCTGTGATAGATTTGCCGCTCACGCCTTCAGTCGATCACCTCTGGAAGGCCCGGAAACCACTGGAAGAATCCGTTGCTCCTCCTTCCTGGTTATGCAAGCGGAACTACGCTCCATACCATGCACACCCATGTCGCACAGGCCATCCGCCGGGCCGACCCTAATGCCATCATTTATTTTGAAGGCGCAACGTGGGATGTAACAACGAAGGCGCCTTGTGTGCCAGGAGGCATCGAGTATGCAGATCGTTCTGTACTGAGTTATCATTTCTATCGCCCTCCCCAACGAACAGACATTGATACCTACATGAAACGTCGGAAAGCCGATGCTGTAAAGCTTGGTGGGTGCGGGCTCTTCATGACGGAATGGGAGATGTGGTACGGTAATGGGAGCGACAAGCGATATCAAGAGATGTGGGATACTGTTACCGCCGCTGATCGACATCAACAAAACTGGATGGGATGGGCATACAAATCCTTCGCGCAAGGTAAAGGCAGTACAGATGGATCACTATTTGACGACGAGACGGGTGAAAGGCGGCTGCAATTTGAGGAACTGTGGAGCAGAACGTTTCCTACCGCAGTAAGCGGCAATGTGATTACAATGAAGTTTGAAAGAGATACTGGAAGATTTGAACTCGCATTTGAGTTCAAGGTCTCCGTCAAAGAGCCGACAGAGATTGGCATTTCAGCAGAGATATGGTATCCTCAAGGGTACCGAGTGGAAATCACACCATTGGGAGTAGCTCTTTGGCATGGCAACGCAAGAACTATTGTGTTAGATATAGACAGAAGCACAGAGAATGGAACCCAGATAAACGTGGTGGTTGAGCGCCAATGCTGAGAAAATATGTAGGAAGCCGGGTATATCCCGCTCGACAGTATGTTGTGGTGAAAGGAGGCGTCGAAACAAAGACGTCACTTGAGGGCAACGACGTACTATGATACCACATTTCTTTTGCAACGCATCTTGGCCCTTACGGGCATCAAGAGTTGTGAAGCAAACAGAGCACCTGGTCAATAAGGTAGAACACCTGCATGAACCAGAGAATGGCTGGGGAAGGCCATACACGCTGTCTGCAACATTGCTTAGCGTTTGATAGCGCCACACAGAATGTACCAAAAGCTCAAAGCCGGATGGAAACGTGCAAATTCCGAAAGCGTTTCCAGACGGCCATTGCATTTGAAATGGCAACGTTGGTGTGCTGCATGAAGGATTCGTTGCAAGCGAAGTTAAATATTTCTGCTGTTACTATGGTTACTGAATTATATCACGTGTACCCCATTCTCGGAGGCATCGAAGCTTATGGTTCACTCAACTTAATCATTTGGCATACTCATCAACGTGTTGGAAAATGCAGCAGAGCCCTCACACTCACAGCATATGGAGGGCAGTCAAGGTTGTAGGAAGGAAGGGACGGGGGGTCCCAACTGTTTCCCCAGCTGGTAGACCAAGGCATAGTAGTTCCTATAAGACTCGCCTAATCATAAACTTTGCATGATACATGAACGCACGAGGCAGATGCTGAGAACGTGAAAATAATGATAAAAATGCATGCTAACTACGCTAAATAAATAAATGAACCGACACAATACCTCGTCATGATCTAACCTTCCACTACCCGTACAGAGATGTTACCTCTCTGCGGATCTACTCTTTCTACCCTAACCTTCACCTCCTTACCGACAAGGTCTGGGCTCCCGGACCCAGGGGTCAACCCCACACCTCTGCCGATAGCAACATTCGCTGTGACCCCACCCAAATCCGTCAAGATCACCCACATTGCTCCGCTTCTGGTGTCAATCCCTGTCACTAAGGCATTGTACACATCACCCTCTGATCCCGAAAGCGCATTATACTGCCTGTCGTCAATTTGTTCCCTAAAGTCAACATACGGCATTTTCCAGCCGTCCGCTTTGTCACGCTCCCCTCGGCGAGCGAGCACCTCTCGTCTTCTGATCCATTCGCACGCCCAAAACCTGTCTGTTCGATCGTTTAGAACCTTTGTTCGGTTTTCAATGTCGAGCATACGCTCCGCTATGCGACCAACTGCATCTACGTTGAAGGGCAACTTCTCTTTCAACATGTGGGCCTTCATATTCCAGTGCACAACCATATCTTTATATCTTCTCAATGGGCTGGTGACTTTAACATATCCAGCTGAGCTTCCCACTCCAGGGATACCCATACTGTAATGGGCTACCGGGGCCACGTCCATCACCGCACCCGGCATGTACGGTAGTAGCTTCCGGAACTCACCGAAAGGAATGACACCCGACGTCGGATCTTGTGTCTGTAAAACGTTGGAAAGAACTTTCTCTGCCGTGTGAAGGGGCAGGTTTTTCGAGCGCACATGATCCAACAGGTTTGGTTGCCCCCGATACATCGCCGGCACCCCATTCTCGGTACACCATTTTGCCGCTATGCGACCGGCCAGGATCATACATTCGGCAACCATGAGATGACTCGGACTCAAATGCCCTGCACCATGGACGCTCAAGTTTATTGTAGGCCATGTCTCATTCCGAGGGTAATACGGTTCTGTTGGGTGGAGGGGAGTGAAAGGTTGAGGATAAGGCTCCAACCCTATTCGAAATTCTGGCTGATCGGACAAAAAGCCACCGTGTTGGATGCGAGAACGGAAGGCTCTCTCCATCGTCTTCTGAAGCTTACGCAAATCCTCTACACCATTCTGGATCGCGTCCTTTGCCGAATCGCCAAGTTTGGCATTTCGTTCGGCGAGCACTTGTCGAACCCACGGCGTTCGCTGATGGTCCTGGAGCTGGACTCCATAGACATTGCTCCAATCCAGCACTTCGTCCACATCATCGTAATGAATGATCTTCACATTGCGCACGATACTGGGTCTCACGTCGCAATCAAGAAGCTCCCCATTTTCGCCAACACGAGCACTGAAGGTCATCGCACATTGTGAAATACCGAGGTTGAACCTCTCATTACTCAGGAAGTCTGGCATCATTGGGTAATGTCTTTCAGGTAAATAGACGCTGTTCCCCCTTAGCTGAGCAGTGAGTGACAGCGGATGGCTGGGCGGTATATACGCAGTCGGGTCCGCAATATGCACATGTACCCACAAGCCGTCTGGGGTCTCTTCCACTGACATCCCATCGTCCAACTCATGTGCCGTAGGGTCGTCAATTACATACACCGGAAGGTTACCAAAATCGCGACGAATGTGCGCACAGGGATCAGTCGCGTAAAAAGATTTCTCGGTCGGATCCGTCGGGGCGACAATCCTAGATTTGACAAGATTTAGGACATCTTGATTTAGCCCTTCATTTGCCGACGCTTTTCCGTTGGACTCTTCCACTCTCAACTTGCCCTCGTCATCAAACTGGAACTCTCTTACAAGCATCTGCTTGCCAAGGAGCTGAGCCTGTTGAGCAACGTCATCTGCATAGGTGCTCAGCCCATGGCCCTCCAACGTCACCATCTGCCCCTTCTCGCTCGCTTGGTACATCGACGTATTCTCCCAAGGTGTCCATATCCCTATCTCTTTGAGGATTTGCATCGCTTCGCGTGATCCTGGCTTGTTGCCGTAAAGCGGATATAATGCCTTAAGGATACCACCTAATGCGACCTGCCGATAAGGATTCGGGAAAACATCTGGCTCAAGCGCAGCATCCTTCAGAGCTGCAATGAAAGTATGATCCGTATCTGTAAATGCCACAGCCGGTCGCTGCTTGCTTGCAGTCTCTAAGTCACGTTTGGAGTCACGATGCCATTCGACAAGACGGCGAGTCTTCCCCAAAAACTCCCGCAGCTCGTTGGTTTTCTTCTGTTCGCCAGATGCACCGGCTGCTCGTACTTGGTCCCACATCCATAGAATCCGCTCACTCTCCGCGGGTGATCGGAGTATGAACTCTCGGTCTGTTCGCATATGCCGGGGCTTGACTGGTTTGTACAACCGCACGTTTCTGAGCAGAAAATTATACGTTGCGTACAGTTCTGCGGGCGTCGGTTCTCCATCACCGTCCGCGTAAAACACCCATCTAGCAACACTGTCTACTGTGACAGAGCGTACCTTCTTTTGCTCTCCAAATATTCTGTATGCTGCGGCAAACCGCTGGCGCATTGTATAGGCATATGTCTCTGCTGCCTCCCGGAAATTTTCAATGTGGGCAATAGTAGTAGTGGGTATACCGGCGGCAGCAAGTAGCGCAGCAGATTCTGGAGATAGGCCAGCAGTTGCAAAGCTATTAGAGATGGGTTTTTGTACCACACTGCTGTAGGCCCATCCTGGCGCCTGGAACGTGACATCGCCTGCCCTGTGCAGGAGGAAATGACCGTTATAAAGGATCGTTCGATATTCTGCACCAAAAGTGTCGTATTCTGGAATTTTTGCAAGACAACCGACGTATGTCTTGCCACCACGGCGAATTTCCACAAAGTCCCCAGGGGCAAGATCTGGCACAACAATTTGGTCCTCCAAGTCGTCGGCTTCCTCAACAGCGCGTAGACTTGCGGTGCGCTCCCCAGTACTTATATCCTCAAGGTCGACCTCCTTGAGCGGAAAGGCTGTAACTTGTAAAGAACGTTGTGTCGGGGTCTGCACCTTCTGTCGACCAGTACACGGAAGACGGGACATAACAGCGCCCACCGGCGCCCCTCGTATCCCCGACAGCAACCATGTTGCCCGTCGGATGCGGCAACATCGTATCATTGCAGAGCACGAAAATGCCTGACCAATACGAGTATGACGAGGACCAGAATGGCGACTGGTATTGCCAGGTGGCGATCGGTACACTGGACAAAGGTTGTCACGGCAACAGTCCCAACTGCCGATCGGTTGAGTCATCAAGTCTGATCTCACCTCGTCAGCGTTGCTTGCAGAGCGCTTCCCCAATCGCAACGTTTTCCACATTTCTGCTTTCATCATGCTGACTCCTAGAAATATGTCATATCCCCTCAACCGCTGTCTGCGTATCGTGCCCAAAAGATTGGAAGCGTTTTGCGTGTCCTCGAGCACGACACTTCCGAGACGGACGTATCAGTATGGACCGGGAGGGTCGTTCGGCTCAACGTCCAACTATTGGGGTGGGGCAGGAAGTGGTGGTGGTGGCTTCTCTTCCATCAAGCGTTCCCGAAATACACCAGCGAATACGGTACGGTTATGACCGAGCGACAGATCTTGTGCACGATTTGTAACCCGCGTTCGTGTATAGGTGGTCAAGTTTGTGCCGCAACAGGAAGCCTGGATAGTAGAGAGAATGGGGAAGTTTCACCGGATTCTTGAGCCGGGATTGGCAATATTGGTCCCGATTCTAGACCGTATCAGATATGTGAAGAGCCTTAAGGAGGTGGCCGTGGAGATCCCGTCCCAAAGCGCGATTACCCACGGTACTGCAAACTATTTGTGGGACAAAGTGGATAGCCCGAGATTCTGATCTCATTAACTATTGTAGACAATGTGACCCTTGAGCTGGATGGGGTTTTGTATTACAGAGTTGTGGATCCGTATAAGGTGGGATAAGCATGATTGAGACTCTGTAGGCAAGTACTAACAGGATCGCCCAGGCGTCGTACGGTGTTGAAGATGCGGAATTTGCTGTTGCACAACTCGCACAAACGACAATGGTATGAGATTTGAAACCTGATAGGCACTATTCAAGTGTTCTCGAGTGTTCAGGTACTTAACGATGTTGTTCCAGCGCGCCGAAATTGGACAAATGACACTGGATCGCACATTGGCCGAACGTACACAGTTGAACTTTAACATTGTAAACGCCATCAATTCTGCCGCCGCTGACTGGGGTATCAAATGTCTACGTTACGAAATCCGCGATATACATCCTCCAGAAAACGTTGTGGTCGCCATGCATCAGCAAGTGAGTGCAGAACGTCGGAAACGTGCTGAAATCTTGGAATCTGAGGGAGCAAGGTATGAGAGAAATCTGGTTAAACATATCCATGATGTACCAAACTTCTGCTTTGTCCAGACAAGCATCGATTAACGTCGCCGAGGGACGGAAGCAATCTGCAATTCTCGAGTCCGAGGCAGTAAAAACCCGACAAATCAACCATGCACAGGGTAGGTCGAATACCTGACAGCGCATATGGACCATATGAAATAACGCTTCACCGTTAGGTGAGGCTGAGGCTATCCTGCTGCGTGCTCAAGCCAATAGCCAGTCCATTGAACGCATCGCACAAGCCATCGAATCGCACGGAAACACGGGACAAGACGCAGTGTCCCTCTCTGTCGCTGAGAAGTACATCGAAGCCTTCGGTGCTCTCGCCAAGGAAGGAACAACTGTTGTTGTACCAAGCAACGTAAATGATATTTCAGGAATGGTGACTCAGATGATGACAGTGTACAATGCGGTCAGGGACGGGCGACCAGTACAGCGCAGCGGTCCAGCCATGCCGTCGACATCAGCCAATCGATCACAGCATATTCCGTCAGCCGAGCATGTCCTGCAAGAAACTGGAGGGCCAACTGATGGAAAGACCGCGTAGTGGGATACGCCATGTATTAAATTCTGTATCTAATATGACGCATTTAAGTAGCACTTGCGCCAGTTATTTGAGCCTATGTGTTGTAAACATCCGAAATTTCTATGTACACCGCGAACGGATCTCATCTCCGTGGCACATCCTTCTTCAGATTTTTACTTTTTTGATGTGCCGAATCCACTGCAGAAGATTAAACTTTTACAAACAGACGTTTTAGACGATACCAGATGACAATCGGTAACCTACCCAAATCCCATCATGCTCGCTATATCTATATCGTCCGTCGCAGCTACCTCTGGCGCGTCTTCCTTTCGTTTCTTCTTCCTTTCCTTCTTTTCCCTTTTTCTTGCTCGCTTTTCTTCTTCGTCTTCCTTCTGGGCCTGCTCTATTCTTGCATCAAAGTCTGACCGTTTCCTATTAGTACTCGTTCGGTAATGCGCAAATGCGGTCTTTAGTTTATTACCAAGCTCGGGTTGATCTACTTTGCGTTTGAGTGCTTCTAATCGGGCGCGCACTTGATCGGCGGTACTACGTTCCACTCGCATCGACATCCCCATATTTCGCTGATCTACAACGCACCACCGTCATAATTTGAACTATATGCTTCGCTGCTTCCAACAAAGAACTCACGGCTTCTCCCGTTGATATGATCAAGATAGTTCACACTGTCTTTGACTACACAGTCACATACTTCGCAGTAATAACCGGGTTGTCTTGAGGCGACGTTCGATGCCTGCACAACAACCGTTTTGTTCAAATTGGACGTCAGATCTATAGCCTCCTCGCGAGCTTTCAAAAGTTCTCGCTCTGACGAAGCCGGCTCGTCAGAATCCTTTGGCTTCCCACCTGTCGAGGTATGTATACTTAATCTTGCGAAGGAAGACATTAGAATGCGGGCAAAGTACCTTTGCGCTTTCGCTGATCGTCCTTGTCCAAGATCCCACGTTCTCGGTCTTTCGCCCGCTGTTCGTATTCCGCACGGTCCCATTTTCGGCGGAAATTCGTGTCCCCTGCGCTGCTGTCGTATAAGCCTCCTTTCTTGTCTGACATGGTGGATTGCAATTGCTGTGGAATGCCAGAGATCACGCTTCCAGAACTTGGTTAACAAGGTAGATCACGTGACGGTATGAAGAGCAAACTGCTGTTACTCGGCCTCCCAATAATGTACAGTACACATGCAGCAGCAAAGCTATAAATTATCCTATCCGTTATCCACATCTAAAACTCTAAGCCGCATAGTGTAGACTCCGTCCCACACACCATAAACCCTCTATGTGGCCTATCGTCGTCCCGCTTCAGAATCCTCTCGCCGTTAGCCAATCACGCACTGCAAACAAATAATCTCCTTTTAATACAATATGCCGTTGTAATTCCTTTATCTCTATCCGATCAGATGGCACGAATTGGCCAAGGTCATCAGCCAGTTGCTACAAAGTAGGATGAGTCAGTGGTGGGTACTGTCCAACAACATACAATGTACGTACTTTGACGTTCCCATCCACCCTTCGAATGATTGTCAAAGTCTGTGTCTTGCCATTTTTGAATTCTCTGTAGACGGGCAGCCATCCTGACTTGGATGTTCTCTTAACCAAGTACGGAAGTGATTCTGAAACGATAGCAGTATTAATAAGTAAGATCAATGCCACGATGCTAATCTCTATTTATCAAGCCGCACCTTTTGTTTGAATAGCTGTCCCATCTGGCTTTACAGTTGCCGTAGGGTCACCGACCAAGATAGTCTTTGGTGTAATGGGAGTTGGTCGTGATCCTAGAACCTCTCCACGATAACGACGAGAGTTCGTAAGAGCAGGACGTGGACTTGGAGAGAGACTGTGGAGACGGGGAAGACGTAGAGACGATTGGTATGGTATACGAGCCGACGCTTGGAGTGTTCGTTGAAGGAGAGACATTGCAGATTGCGCTGTGTGTCGCAATTGGCACCTCAAGCCAGGAACTTTGCTTGGGCGTTGCTAAGGTGAGTACCAGATGTGGCACAGTTGAGTGGAGCTGAGCCACTGACTCGATTGAATAAGCAATATGTCGGACGCACCAAAAGCGTGACAAGGTATTTCATCCAAAAAACATGCCATCAGGACAAAGCACAGCGACCTACGATCTGCGCATGCAAGTAGTTGAGGTGCAGAGGCTCAGTTCTCCGCTATTCAGCCCATTCAGCTTTTTAGAATATCTTTACATGGGCCAGCCGAACGACAGCCGAACAACTATCTGATCATGTTTGATCACATGGATGTTGCATGACTGCGCCGCTTGATGAACTGGTAAACAAGGCACGTCAGGCCACCGCGCTGCCACGTTTGTCGGACGATCTCACTTTGCTTGTGTTGCGGTTCGCTGCCAAAATTCATATAAAGGAAAGTCGTTGCGTGCCTCGTCCCTTTACGCTGCTATCAACAAATCTAGAATTCAATATGGTTCAAAATCGCGGTATGGAGCCTTACGATAACAATTAGTGTCAAGTGAGCAAAACTAACTTTACTCGAACACTTTGTAGAAGTGTACATTGCTGCAGCCGTACGAACACCCATTGGAGGGTTCGGGGGCTCCCTTGCCTCCTTTTCCGCCACTGAACTGGGTTCTTTTGCCATCAAAGAAGGCTTGGCCAAAGCTAACATACCAGCCGATGCGGTAGACGAGGTGTTCTTTGGCAATGTCTTGTCTGCCAATCTTGGACAAAACCCCGCTCGTCAGGCGGCCATTGGCGCCGGCATCCCCCATAAGGTTCCCTGCACCACCGTAAACAAAGTGTGCGCTTCGGGCATGAAGGCTATCATCTTCGCCGCCCAAACGATTCTATTGGGAAATGCTGATGTGGTTATCGCCGGGGGTATGGAGAGCATGTCGAACACGCCATATTATTTGCCAAAACAGCGATGGGGCTCGAAATACGGTCATCAAGAGGTAGTTGACGGTGTGATGAAGGACGGGTTGACTGATGTGTACAACGGGTACCAAATGGGTGTTGCGGCAGAGCTTTGCGCTAAGGAGCACCAGATCGGGAGAATAGATCAGGACGACTATGCCATTGGATCATATCAAAAAGCCCAGGCTGCAACAAAGGATGGACGGTTCAATGATGAGATTGTACCCATTGAAGTGCCCGGCCAACGAGGAAAGCCAGGAAAGGTCATCACCGCAGATGATGAAGCACCAAACCTCAACGCCGAGAAACTCCGTGCGGTGAAGCCCGCCTTTCAACCTATCGACGGTACGGTGACTGCACCAAACTCCTCTACCCTCAGCGATGGAGCTGCCTGCATTATCCTTGTCAGTGGTGACAAGCTTGCCGAACTCAACATCGCACCTCTTGCTCGTATTCGAGGTTGGGGCGATGCAGCTCGTGAACCCGAGCGATTCACCATTGCTCCATCATTGGCAATTCCCAAGGCGCTCAAACACGCCGGCGTCGAATCCGTGAAGGATGTAGACTTCTTTGAAATTAACGAAGCCTTCTCAGTTGTCAGTGTGGCCAACCAGAAGATACTTGGATTGGATAGCGACAAAGTGAATGTATTTGGCGGTGCAGTAGCACTAGGACACCCATTGGGATGTTCTGGGGCCAGAATCGTGGCAACCTTATGCAACGTCCTCAAACAGAAGGGTGGAAAGATTGGATGCGCAGGCATCTGCAATGGAGGCGGGGGCGCCAGCGCCATGGTGGTCGAGCTATGCAAGGCTCGTTTGTAAAAGGTTTTCAATGAATTAATGTTAATATAGACTATTGTCACGGTTTGCACGTCTTTAAAAAGTTCAGCAACAGCAAAATCAGAAAAATACTTTACAATAAATACAAAATGCGACATAAAAATGCGAGAAGATAGCACGATCCCGTGGAGGTAGCGCTCACGAACGAGCATTTTGGACGATCTTAAAGGCTTCATCTAATCCTGCAGCCACAGGACCTTCTTGTATCTCCTCGGCGCCGAACATCTTTGGTAGCGACAGGCCCACCGTGTTTGCGGTCCGCGTCAACTTCTCCTCATTGCTGAGACCGGTTGCAGGCCAATACCTTTCAACGAGGTTCTTTAAGGGCACAAATTAAAAGGTTGTCAATTATAATAACGATGCGAGACTAAATTCGTTGATAAAATCCATGCAACGAACCCGATGTTCCCGATTGCTTCGCATGAAAGTGAGAATATTCCTAGCATCCTTCACCGATTCTTCTATTGTAACTGGGTCCGACAGTGTTGCGCCAGCTCTAAAGCGTGCCACGACTTCGTTATGCCATACTCGGTTCTTATTGCGATGAGTGTACTACAAGGAGCCGACGAATAGCAGTGAGGCGACAGAAGATTCCTTGATGCTTTAAGAAATGACGAGAGAAATGCACACCTGCTTTGAGACCTCCCGAAGAATTCCACGATAGGTGGAGAGGATATCGGATCTTGTTACAGCAGACATGTGGCAAAGAGATCTGTAGGTCTAATAAGAACAGTATCGGACGGTAGTTAGTAAGCGCCTACATACTACTTCAAATTCTCATCAAAAGCAGATCCAGTCAGGGAAAGAATAATAATCTTCGGCATTTCCCCCCACATCATGGTTCCTTTGTTGCCCTTGTCCTCTGGCCAGTCTTTTCGCCAAACTCCTCGCCCTCTGCGAGTAAAGTGAACGCTCGCAAAGGGCAGACAAATTCAGCTCCATATCTGGCTTCTGCAATCCGCCGATAACGACCTTCTAACATTAAGAGAGGTTCGGCTCATGGCAAAAGCTTGCAGGGTTAGCCCCAATTCCAGATTGGAATAGAAGGCAGCCCAGGAATGTCGTGCTTCGCCTTTACCCGCCAGTCCAATCACTCTGCGGATGCGGATCTATGAGAAGCACCAAACCCACATCTTCCTGTCATTTCCCCCAAAGGGACTGCAACAGGGAGTGAGCTCGCCCAGTTTTTCTTTGTCCGGCCTTACAATCACTAAGCAATACTAGTCTAGCGACAAAGAATTCGAACAGTTCCACCGAGAGGACAGGCACAAACGAAGGTGATTAAGCAGGATATGACCTTTTACACAAACATCATACTGGATTGTGACGATAGTGGCCCATGTGATGTCTCCACTTACCTGAGAAAAGCGGGAAGTGTCGCGAGATGAGGAGATCCAAGGCATGAACTTCCTGCTCGAAGAGGTTTGGTCCACGCGACACGTGATTTCAAACAATTCTTGTTGCCGCGGTAACAAATGCAAGGCCTTTCAACAAGCTCGAGGAGCAAATATTCCACGACGAAAAGATCCCCAGTGCCGTCTTTAATAACCTCGTCAAACGCTGTGGTGACCATCATGTCCGATTGGGGTACTGTCGTACTTCTTGTGAACTGCTTTTTGTCCGATTGTAGATTTGTGCTAAAAAGTGATCTCTTACCAATTTTGTCGCAGATGAGGAAGATCAGGAATTTGCGATCCCTAGCATCCCGGTACTGAACAAGGGTGCTTGGGATGACGAAGACGCGGATGACGACGAGGTAAAGGCATCATGGGAGGATTCAGATGAGGATGAGCCGAAGAAAGAAGAGAGCAAACCTGTTGTGGCCGCTCCAGTGAAAAAGAAAAAAACTATCGCCCAAAAGCTCGCGGAGCGAAAGGCGGAGGAGGAGCGAAAGAAGGCCGAGCTTGCTACCAAGCGGGTATGATCTGTAAAATGGTATTCATAGTTGCCAGGTGGTAGATGGCGTTAACGCCTATATGAAAATCAGGCGGAAAACAATGCAGAACAGGATAACGAGGAAACCCCGGAGGAACGAAAGGCGCGGCTGCAAAGGGCTGTGCTCGATTCTGACTTGGAAAATGCAAAAGATTTGTTTGGAGGCATATCGGCACCCAGTACGTTCTAACACGTTAAGCTAGTTCGTGCGCATCAATATTACTCTATTGTTGACCTGCCGAACTTCTGTAGCGGAGGAGACGAGTACATCTAAGATCGAGACCATGAACCCAAATTCCCAGGCCGAATTCGACGATTACGAGAAAGCTTGCATGGAGAAATTCTCTGCCTTCGATGTACGTCACAATGTGCTATCTTGGTTTTATTCAACATGTCTCACTCATGGCCTTGCAGAAAAAAACGCACTACTCCTACTTTGTTGAATCTCTTATCCGCGATCTTCTAGTCCCCCTCAACGTTGATGATACTCGACGAATTTCTTCATCCATTACCGCGATGATCAATGAAAAGCAGAAGGCACAGAAAGAAATTGGAAAGAAAAAGAAGGGCAAAAAGGCCACGCTGAAGACTACACCATCTGGGGACATGGATACGACAAATTACGACGGTAAGATGGCGGTTTTGCGAAATACTACAGATGAATGTATCTCCTGAATTGGTTTCTTTGCATGCTTTCTAGATGTGTACGACGAGTTTGAGGATTTCATGTAGTTGGCACAAGCCATGACGAATTCTGGTTGGACCTGCGGAACTATGTGCGAGTAGGTTGTCGATAGCACACAAGCAAGACACCTGCTGCTAGCTATCTGTTGGATACTGTTTACTGGCGTGCATACAATCATACGGCTGTCAGCTTTTCTGTCATGACAACCCTGCATAATTGATTAGACTACAAATCTGGGTGATACAAATATGAAATATATAACATAAGTTCCCTCAAGCTCCCTAGAATTCAACATCATCCTTCAACATGTTTCCAGCCAAGACCACCTTTTCGCCTGGCTTGAAAGCAGGCATCCCAATGTATGGACAACTGCTGCATCGGAACGCATCGCCCAAGTAGCACTATGCACAGAAAAGGAGTACATCAGTCTTCAAGAGCATCGTGAAAGGAAAACCGATCATACGACAACGTACGTTTCCACATGACGATGCCGGAGCAGTTGCAATCTTCTTCTTTGGTGTTACCACCACCACCTTGGCTTGTTCCTCATCAGCAGCCAACTCTTCTTCCATTTCCGCTCGGCCACAAGTGCAATTTTTGCAGGCCTTCCTCTTCCCTCCAACAGGTTCGCAATCGTCGGGAACTGTAGTTGCAAGGATATTAGAGGTCCGCTTACCCAGCAAACCATGAAGCATACGCACCAATCAGGGTTGGAGCCTTCAAATCCTCATCATCAAGCAACGCATCCTCATCTTCCAACTCTTCATCTTCGTCATCATCATCATTTGCTGAAACCTTCCATACCGACTCTTTGGCAGGTGCTTTGGGTGCCGCCTTCGGGCCATTGTCGACCGACACGACTTTTTTTCTCGCAAATGGTAATGCAGCCGCGGCTCCAATCTCGTAGGCTGGCTTGCGGGCTGTCAGTTCCACCATAAGCACCTTTCCTTTGAGATAATCTGCAACTCCTTGCACCTCGTTCGGTTGCACACCCCAACATTGCAACACATATCTTGCCACAGTTTCATCATCCAGTGAAACACTGGATACAACCTTTGCATCTACGAATCCCGCCAGCTTCAGTGCCGACAGAAGGGCATTGGTGGTCCGAGTCGGGAGCCGGAGAGCATCTGTAGCCGTCGCCGTGGCAGCAGCTGCATAGTCTACTAATACGGGTTCGCGAATGTGAAGGGTGCCGTTCGGTAACAGGGATTTCAACAGTTTGGCAAGGACGGAATCGGAATGAGGGAAAGCACTGGGTGGGATATTTCCCGATACAACTGCATTGTACACAGAATTTGCCAAGGGAACTGTCATCGCATGTAAGTCAGTCTAAGCAATCATGCAACGTAGCGCACTATAAACGACACATCACATATCATTTGCGGGACTTACTGTGCGGGATTCTATCCAACTGCTCAAACACGACAGCACCAGAGGACGTTACATGACTATTCAACTCCTGCTGTGCCTTTTGTAAATCTTCTGCTTGAGCCAAGGGATTGCCCACAAGGAGGACTTTTTGCCCTGCTGAAAGAACACCGACAACCATGTTCCTGATGCTTGAAAAGGTTTACGAGGCAAAAGCAACTGAAAGTTTAAAACGAATAGACAAGGATTGGAAATACAAGTTTGGAGAATTGGATAGATTGGTTAAGTTAGATTGATTCGAATGAATAGTTGTGTGACGAAGTCCATCTCATCCTCGACTTGTTCCACCTACACAACAATCTTTTTTAACTCCTAGTCCAAGTGAGTGCTACGGAATGTTTGGTCGCTGTGGTTATGCTTGTGAACGATGGAGAAGCATGTGCGGACGATGCATCTGGTGGTTTACCTTGTGGTCCACTGGTGTTACCTGGATTGCTTGCATGAGGACTGGGGATTTGCTTGTACTGTAAATTATGTGTTCAGATCATATTATGTAATTAGCGTTGAAGACAATATAGCTGCAAAGGTTTTAAGCTAAAAGGCTTCGAAGCAAAGCTTTGTTTGCATTACCTGCTGTGCATAAAATTATACCAGTTCCTCCCATTGCATTTTCCATCAAAATAATGTCTTCCGATTATCTTTTGCTGACCACAGATGCAGCTGACTGCCGATTTGTCGTGCGGCAGCAAGTTGAAGATCAAGCGAGCGGCGTTTACTTTCAGTCAGGTAAACGAACTCCTGCGAAAGCAACGTTACAAGTGATTTGTTTGGTCGGGTTTGGCAGAGCCGTGACAATTCGATCATTTAAAAAGCGTGCAATTATATACAGGTTGATTATTAGTGGTCCTCGTCCATGTTATCTTCTTCTTCTTCTTCTTCCTCCTCCTCCTCGTCCTCCAATGAATCGCCATCAGAATCGCTCTTCTCATCTCCATCCTCCCCTTCAGCGGCACCTTTCGCTGCCTGCTTTTTCGCCACATTTTTCTCCTGCTCTGCCCTTCTCCGCGCTCTCTCCGCCTCTGACTTTTTCCGCCGTTGGTCTTGCTCCTTAATCTCCGCAGACGTCTTTTGCACTATAGATGAGGAATGTGAGAGATGTGTCGAAATAATGCGGTTGATAGCAAATAACATACCAAGCGAATGGAAGAGCACCTCTCCGTCGCACATTCCAGCTTGAATCTTGAGCAGCGACATTTGGATTCGGGGTCCCATCTCCACGAGACGGATGGCACGCTGCTCGGCTTGACGATTGCCTTTCCCAATATACTTCTGTGGCAATGTGACAGTTGCTTCGCCATTGTCTTCGACATCACTCTCAGATGCGAAGGCACCCCTAATACGTTCGCCGGGTGATGAGTCCGACATCAACCAGCCCCTAAATGCTCTCATTTATACCTCAAAATGTAGTCACTAATGTCGTCATAGCGCCTCAAGTCGGGGACATCGGTCTGGATGATAGTCTTGACACTCTTGCTGACACCAGTCACTTTCACTCTGATACAATAGTGGCGGAACTCTATCTCTCCCGTTTCGCTGTTCAGATTGAATAGGATCACTCGCCTGGCATCCGATAATTTCATCTACGAAAAGGCCTTAGCGAAAAGGAAGAAAATTTGAAAAGCGTTGAAAATTTCATTTACCGTTTGAACTTGAATTGGCGGAAATAGATTCTGGAACATTGTCGCCATCAACTTGACGTGCTTCGCATCTCCTCCAAAGTTGTTCAAAACCACCTAGAGGATGGGATTAGTTCCCTGAACAGACGTGCGAGGGGGTTTTTTTAGTAAAATAACCAACCAATGGGGCCGAGTTGAATTCGGTACCAGGCGACTTTGGCCGACTCTGCAGCGCTGATACATCGGCAGTCAAGGCATAAGAGCTCACTCTAAAAGTGAGAGTCGGCCCACGTGGGATACGCCCAATTCGCAAATTTATTCCCGCAGAAGTCTTTGAAAAAATCAGTAGATGGGTGACAGAGAGCTGCCCAGCGACGTGGAGGAAGTCCTTCAGTTTATTGCCTTTTCGTTCCTAGTTGCCAAACAATTTATCAGTCTTGGGCGCCAATGCATTAGCGAATTCATCACTCGCCGCTACCCGTAGCCTTAGAGCCGTATTGGGCTCCATAGTCTTGCGAACATCTTTCACCAGAAGTGATAGGCTGCGTCCGACCACTCCTGATTTAATCACAAAAGATTTTGGGACCTTTGCAGCGGCGGCTTCATCCGTCTTTACGTGAGTTCTTCTCTTTCTCTAATAGACAGAGTGGGGTGATTTCAGTGAGTTCTCATAGCTGGCATTCATGCCCAGGTGGAAACTTACCCTTCGCCCCATGTTTGTTTTGAGATCAAAAAGGTGCGAGACTGGAAAAGTTCAAGAAAGCTGTTCATCTTTCCAACTGTGCCACACTTATCACGTGGAGTGAACTCGCCGAATGTCTCGCGCTGCACTAAACGGTGACCAGGACCATGACATGGACTACACACGCGCCAATGGACACCGAAGATATCAGTGACACTGATGCTGTAGGGGAAGAGGAAGAAGCAGATCATGGCGATGAATCGGATGAATGGGAAGAAGAGGTGTGGGTATACCGCAGGAGCTTGCTTTCCACCTGCAGCACCAGCTCACAAAATACTGTCAGACAACATATGTGGTCCTAGATCTTGGGACGGAGGTTACAGTAGATAGTGTTAAAGCGGCAGCAACCGAATATGACGGTGTTTCACTTATAGTACGTTACTGGAAAGGTCGTGACGACGCGAAGCGTAGAACTGATCTGACTCTTAGGGATTGGACACACCGTCGCCGTACTTGCGAGTGGGTAATCTCATGTTTAAAGGGGCTTTTGACCGGACCATCGGCACCGATATGATATTTGCCGCATCAGTGCAAGATGAAAACAGACCCAAACGTAGGTGGCAAAGGTTTCGTTTAATGGAGGGGACGGCTCCGTAGTCAACAACCCTTCCGCTTGCAGGGCCGCCAACGGGTCCGCTTCCCCTTTCCACCGACCCAAACCGGCCAGATGTCAGCATGACCTACTTGGGGCAATCAACCATGAAGACCAAATTTATGCGAGTGACTCTTGAACCGAGGACACGCCCTTCTACTGCATCAGATGAAGCAGAAATTGCTGGGGCTTCGATACAATCCACCCCTGACGCATCCTAGCTCGTCTCCCTCTGAAGGCAATATTATTCTCTCCTACTCTAACCCAGCTGGTCCTGGTGACCTTAATTGTGGCGAACCGAAAATTGATGTGCAGTTTAGCTCGTTTTTGTCTGTTGGCAATACTACATCGCTCTCTATCCCAGATAGCTCTGGTGACCTTTGTTTCATTGTAGAGTACTGAAATCAAATTCCTAAAAAGCGTGTTTATGCCGATCTGGCAACACGTAATCCAAGTAGATCACGGGCAGGACCCACCAGTCAAAGATCGCACTTCAGATTTCCGTGTCCAGAGTTCATCTTTCTTTAGCTCTCCTCAACATGCTTGTGAACACCAACTCAACGCCAATAGTCACCGTCTTTGTGACGAGTGAAGGCGTATCCTCGGAAAGGCGTTTCGATAAAGCAATTACAATAAGTAAACTCAAGGTGGTAAACTGCCCCAACATTTCGAATCGGACAGTCCGCCGATCTCAAACACATTCCTCTCTTTTATGCAAAAGGAACGTCTTGAGCCGATAACAGGTGTTCCAGTATCGACAATGAAAGTTCAGCTGTATACTGCCACCGACCAACTGGTGGGCACACTTGACGACGACGAGAAAATGCTGGGCTACTATCCCGTGGCAGACTTCATGAGATTGGAGGTATCTTGTTAGGACAAAGATCCTTTTTACTATACCTAGAGACTATATCAAACAGACCGTACCTGTTTGAATGATAATTCAGGTTGTTGACTTGAACCAACGCCGAAGGAAGAACGAGTTCCATGATGTATCGCAAGTGGAGAAGTTTGAGATATCTGATGCAGAATACGACAAGCGCAATGGTAGGGCTTTGGAGCATGCTGTATTTTGGTGTAGAGTGGAATGAAAACACGCCGGTTACCAGATTCTGTTCGAGCGTTTCTACAGCGAAACAAGATGGGCAAATTTGCGGAGAAAACAGAGGCGGACCAGGATTTGGAATCACAATACAAGGAAGAGGCAGATAAAATCAAAGTGGGAGATCGATGTGAGGTCGAAGCTGAAGGAGATGGGCTTGTAAAGCGGGGTACTGTCCGCTTTGTCGGCACCGTACAATTTAAACCTGGATACTGGGTGGGAGTTCAGTATGATGAACCCCTGGGAAAGCATGCCGGAACGTAAGTCAAGCATTGTCTGCTATATCTCACGCAGAGGTGCTCAATGATCATGCTTTCTCTGGCTGTTCCAGGGTCCAAGGAGTGTCCTATTTCACTTGCCCACCAAAATATGGTGCGTTCATCCGGCCGAATAAGGTCAAAGTAGGGGACTATCCGGAAGACGACCTTATGGATGAACTAGATGAGATGTAGCACGATAGGTTTTATATATACACTGTGTAGAGTTTTGAACGCATATTGAGGTTATGTTACTCGTCCTCGTCGTCGTCCTCCCCAAAGACCTACGATAACGCCGGTGAGGCGTCCCGCTGACTTCATTCGCTAAAATGGAACCTACATCAAAATAATCGAACTCGGCCTCCTCGCCGTCACCTTGGGTTGGATTATCTTCATCTGTTCCATTGTTTGGTCGTCAGAACTGACGCGCCTCTGGGACCATGAGAAGAGCGCGGCACTCACCTTCCCCACGCTGTGCTGCTTGCAGGTTTCGCATCAGCTCGTCCACCTTTACCATTGCCGCCTAAGCTGATTTGCAGATAACTACAGTGCCAGTACATCCACCCACCTTGCTCTTGACTCTCTGCTCAATGTCGTTTCGTTCACTGACTGCGGCTGAAGCCTCAGCAGCGCGCTGCGTTATAATTGCTCTGGCCTGGGCTTGTGATGCTGCCTCCTGCTCATCCCACTCGAAGGACTCTTCAATATCTTTCCCTTGCAGCTTATATATCTTCTTCTTCGTCATATCACGGATAGCATCATAATGTGATCGTTCGAACCACCCGTCACGATCCTAATGAAACCGATAAGAAGACGCCGTACCGACTACTGATAAAGATCCACCTGGTTTACACTAACGTCATAAGTAGATCGAATGAAGTGCTTGCTGTGAATCATTTTCACTAAATCCGGATCAGTAACGTCACACATCTGGAACAGCCCTGATTCTCTGAAGGTTTCACCATCAAATATATGTGAATCGTCCGACCTGGTGGATTTCACACAGAATATTATGAGTGTTTGGGTCCTACGCCTGCCTGGACCTGCACATGCTTACTGGTTGACGTCTGCTGATTGCGGCAATTCCGCCTCCGAGCTCGCCTCGCGGTCTTCCCCAGGATTGTAAGCCCTCCCTCGGACCAACTGAGCCGATTCCACCACCCCGATCAAGCGCTTAGCTCTAGCAAACGCTCTTGGCGTCTTGACGAATCGCACGTCAATGATTTGATAAAGTCTCGCCTCTCGGTCGCGTCTTGGATCATATCCATATCTGATCCAGCAATCCCGCCATGGCCCACTGGTCGCCACATATGCATGTATAGGCATTAACCGCTTCATTAGGTTCCGATATGCAGGGGACATTGAATTGTGAAGGGCAAGCCGTGTCCATATCGGACGCTCCTGAAAAAGCGCTCGCATACGGGCTAGAGCTTCGTTCGGTATATCCGTAAGGCTGACTCCTTCCGGTGGTCCTGAAGGAACTTCCTGGGTGGACTTGTTGAATGTGATGGCGGTAAATTTGATACGGCGATACCGATTGATCAACTTCATTACTGGAGGCTAATATGCGAAAGCAGATTAACTCCTCTAATCATCCACTCATCTCACCACGATATCGTACCTCATTTCCTGTTTGTCGGACCAAAACTTTCACCACTGCAAAATTCTGTCGGTAGCTTGTACGTACGGTAGCGTTAGATAGTGACTTGCGTAGCTGAACGTGCACCGGAGGACTCTCACCCATAATCTAATGGCCACTCTATCCGGGAAAATGATGGTGGAGGCATATTGCGCAGATTCTCCTGTGGTCCTTTGTCATTGGCCAAGCCAAAGTTCTCAATCCCGTCCGCTGTAGAACCAAAAATTGAATCAACCGAACGGAACGCTACGTAAAGAACTTGTCGTACCTTCAAATGTGTGCATACTTCTCCGGAGCTTGACAATGGGATCGTTCAGGTCCGGTATCCATTGATAATCAGCAATTGCTGATATGAACAATATTACGTTGTTGCATTGGACAGCTCGGTCTTGAAGCAACATACCTCGAAACCGGCATGTTTTTGTTACAGTGCCGATTATCTGGGTTTTGACCTCTGCGGGGCTGTCTTCTATTGCATCTGGCGGCGAGGAATGGGCTTTGCTACCCTTCCTTTTTTTTCTCCTCCGCGTGACTTTTAACAATAGATTGCCCGTATTGATAATGTCACCATTTATTGGATGTGAAAATGGATCGCTTGGACGATATCTCAGCTCCAAAACGTTTAAGCCGTCGGTGAACGCCTAAAAGGTTCAAGTGGGGCGGAGGAATTTGTTAAACACGTCCGTCAATGAACTGCTTAATCTGCATTTGCCCTAGACCATAGTGCGCCTTTATGACACTGTGCAGTGACAACTCTCTCGTCTACGCACCTTTTCGATAGCTTCAATGCCACCGAGCGTCCTAAGGGCGTTTTCAGTATTCTTAATATAGCCTGGATACTCGACTACATGAAAAGTCCAGCCAGGTAGGGGTTGTGAAGGTGCAGGCTTATATGTAGGTATATTTTGGTTTGCCGTTGGAACCGTAGCCATAGTGCATTGATTGCGACAAAGCTACCCGGTGATCTCTAGATCTGTGCTAGGGTCCATTGTCTTGTAAAGCAACGATCTCAGCAAAGTGACTCACTGACCGCGTTGTAAGCAGCAACACCACAAACGGAAGAACTCACCGCCAGATATTCATCCTGTGCATTCACGTACGTCTCTGAGAGCGGGCCTGTTTTTCTAGAACCCAGATTGAGGTGGACGGCTCTAACGTACTGTGAAGTAGTTTCCAGCTCGTAAAGTTTCCTCATTTTCGAGCCAAGGCAATCAACTAGGATCGAGCGTTTCCATTTGTCTTTCCCGTTCGTTTTTGGTTTATCGAGCATTGTTGAGTTCTCCCTACCACAAGATTTCTTCATTTTCCCATTGCGACTGCACATCTTGAACATGTCTCGACAGTCTCTCAACGACGAAGTTATGGCAGAGACCGTCAAACTTGTCAGCTCGGACGGGTTCGAGTTTGTCATCGATCGGAAATGCGCTATGGCGTCAGGGACCATCAAAAACATGCTTTCCAGCCCAGGTACATTTTCGGGCTTTGCTGTATTTGCCAACATAAACCACTGCTATCGGGGTGGAATCTGATGGATGGGACTCACCAATGCTTGTTTCAAAAGGCCAATTCACCGAGTCCGTGCAAAACACAGTCAACTTTCGTGACATCAAGTAATGTCGTGGACCAATGTCGTAAAATTCCTTTTAACACCCCTCATTTGTTTTTTGATGCCAGGGCCGTCATATTGGAAAAGGTCTGCAAGTATCTATATTACAAAGTTCGATTCACAAACAGCACGTCAGAAATCCCAGACTTTGTCATTGAACCTGAGATTGCACTAGAACTCTTGATGGCAGCGGATTTCCTGGATTGTTAGATAGATTTGAGTTGGCAAGAGGTTCATCGCCCCGAGACAGTGTACATAGGCCATGCAATAATGGAGAAAATGCCCATCCCGTAGGGTTTGTTGAGCGTTTGACGGTCAACTTTGGGCGCATTTGCAATCCAATCGGGTGTGTTAATGAGCTTAGTAAACGCGGGAGTATCTGAGTCATGTTTCAAGGTATTGCTTGGGCGGTGTGTCCCCACGTTCGTTTTCCATCATCTTTATTTCCATCGTTATCCGCCACCACATCATCTTTAAAGGACTGCTATCCTTCACTGCAAAGAACAACTTGACCGCGTCCACCGGCTTTGTCCCCAAATATAGGGCCTCGAAGCTCGTTGCGTTCTTGTCAAGATTCGGTCTCCTAAAGCTGTTCTTCGATCTGTTCGGGCCTCCTTTGCGAGGGTCATCAGATGTATGTGGTGTTCACAGAGCTCCTGTCTGTTGCTTATATAGAGGAGCACTGTAGCTGACTTTGTTTATCGTGGTTTTGTAGACATTGTCTTTGAAATGGCGGGCCCTGTCAGTCCCTCTGCTGAAGACAGCATGGTCGTGATTGGTGAGACTCTTTGTCTGCAGCTGTCGCTTTTTCTACAAATGTTAAAAATACCTTGTTTTGCCACGGCCAGTATTGGGAGCCTCTGGTATGTAGGACCAATGCAGTTTTGCAAATGCCTTAGAGAAACTAACGCACCTTTGCGCTAGGCGACCTTGCATTCAAAAAGACATATCCTGCGCTCTTTGGCTTGTATAAAAACAGTTTTCTTCCTCCCAACACCGACATTGTCGGCTACGCGCGATCCCATATCGAACTGGACGAGTTTCGGAAACGTATCTCTTCTCGCATCAAGGTCAACAACGAGAAGGAACAGCAGCAGTTGAAGGAGTTCCTTGCCAAGTGTACATATGTTTCTGGCAGTTACGACGATGCGAAATCGTTCAAGAAGTTGAACGATGCAGTCGACGACATTCAAAAGCGGGTGGGCGGTCATAGGCACCGCGTCTTTTACATGGCGTTGCCCCCGTCAGTTTTCATCCCAGCCTCCAAAGGGCTGAGGGAACAAGTATATACTAGCAAGGGAAACAATCGGCTGATTGTCGAAAAACCTTTTGGAAAGGACACCGAGTCTTCGAAAGAGCTTGGACACGCACTAGCCCAACACTGGCTGGAAGATGAGGTGAGAATAGCTACTTATTGCGCATAGCATACTAAGCCTTGCTAATATGCGCGATAACATAGATCTATCGTATTGATCATTACCTCGGTAAAGAAATGGTCAAGAATCTTATGATTTTACGGTAAGATCACCAAATACGAGTTATCTAGTCAAGGCTGACCGACCATCTTCCAGCTTTGCGAACGTGTTTTTCGGTGCTGTGTGGAACCGGCAATATATTCACAATGTCCAGATCACTTTCAAGGAGCCTATCGGAACGCAGGGTCGTGGAGGCTACTTTGATGAATTCGGCATCATTCGTGACGTACGTGTCAACCGCTAGCAATGGGTATATGAATTATCCAGAATGAAGCATTGAGACATCTTGATTGCTTAGATCATGCAAAACCATCTTTTGCAAATCCTGTCTATTGTGGCGATGGAAAAACCCGTCACACTGGATGCTGAAGATGTCCGCAATGAGAAGGTTTGTTGACATCGTGCAATAAATAGATCGCCTATCATGATTGACACATGACTATAGGTTAAAGTTCTCCGGGCAATTCAACCATTGACTCTGGACGACGTGCTACTCGGTCAATACACAGGAAGTCCTGATGGCAAGGAACCTGGATATTTGGAGGACAAGGGTGTTCCGAAAGATTCGGTCACTCCGACTTTTGCTGCTGCGGTGTTTTACATTAAGAGCGAACGCTGGGACGGTGAGTCTGGGATGACTAGGATCAACTATTATGCACCGACCGCTAAACGACTCTTTGATAACTATCAGGAGTTCCTTTCATTTTGAAATGCGGAAAAGGTAACGAGAATGCTGGTGATTTGTCAGATCGGCGACTTTAGAGCTTACTCGCAGTGTTTCCCGTGTGTAGCCTTGGACCAACAAAAGACGGAAGTTCGCGTCCAGTTCCAGGACGTTGCTGGTAACATCTACCCGAACATCGCTCGTAACGAACTAGTTGTCCGCGTGCAGCCAGAAGAGGCTGTATACATGAAGTTTATGAACAAAAAGCCCGGGCTATCGTCTGCTGCTGTCACGTCCGAGCTGGATCTATCGTACGCTAAGCGTTATCAGGACGTGAAGATTCCCGACGCTTACGAATCCCTGATTTTGGATGTCCTCAAGGGTGATAAGGCCAACTTTGTTCGAGACGACGAGTTGGATGCAGCATGGAAGATCTTCACCCCACTTTTGCACCAGATCGAGCGCGAGAAGATCAAGCCAGAGCCGTACGCCTTTGGCTCACGTGGGCCTGCTGGGTTGAATGCCTTTGTTGAAAAGCACGGGTACAGGAGGGACGCCGGATATCAGTGGACGCCTCCGAAGATTTGAGCGTACAAATGCACAAATGCAGGCATCTATTACCAACTTTCTGTGACTTTATCATTGTAAACCTCTGGATATCACCATGCCCTTATTGGGCGATGTTTGAAGATATGTGGTTCTCTTTTTGAAAGGTAGTGGACAATATACACTATCATATTTTGATTTGTCTCATTGAGTGGGGGCTGCCGGTTGTGGCTTTGTCTGTGCTGGAGTAGATGTTTGCAGAGTCTCCACTGTGTTCTTTGCGGGAATGCTAAAAAGTTGCCGAGTCAGATCATTGAAACCTGACATTTATCTTGACGAGATACCTACTCTTTCAGCCACGTTAGGGATGGTCGCAATCGGGATGAAATGTAGAAATCTCCAGGTCCCCGCAATAGGTAATATCCCTGTGACGAAGCAAGTTGCAGCCGGGGATATTACGCCCATGTCATAATACATCTCGCACTTACCCGGTCACCAAACAACCACTGCTTGATACGCAAGAAAGTGAAACGAGTTACGCGCAGGGTTGCGTCCGCTGTCCGTTTTAGAAGCATGGTGGCAATCTCTTGTGCGGAATTTATTGTCGGAGCAACCTTTGGTGCATCATTCAAAGCCTTCTTTGTCTCTTTTGCTTCTTTTGCACCCGGTCTCTGTACTAGCCGCTTCAATTTCTCCGAGATGTTGAATTTGGCTACAGTGGACTTGCCCGATCGTTGGGCCTGATTGGCCGGCTTGGGATCAATGGAGGCATCCCATGCAATGATATGGCTAAGAAACATGAGTCCCGGACCTACTTTTTAGCAGCTTCCAAGAGTGCATCCCACCTACCTAGGATCTACCCTATATTCTTCTCCAGGTGCCAATACCAGGCGATACAATCCTCCGTACGAGGTGATGGCTAATGTTCCTTTCCCTTTCACACGATAATTGAAGATTCCATCCACCCCCTATTGCCACGTTCATAAGACACCATTCATATATAAACGACAGGTGTGATCTTGGGCCTACCAATCCAAATCCTTTTGGTGAGCTCGACACGCTAAGTCCAGGACTTCCGGCTAGGAACGCCTTTTGTCGTACGTAGTAATCTGATGTACCATCCATAGGAACAGCCGCGATATCTCCAATCTGCTTGGGAGCGATGATGACATCTCCTGGCGCACCGGTCGTCCAAAACTGTATTGCGCTCGACATGAGTACGCAGTGTTGTTCCTGAAAATGCATAAAGATGTTGCTATACCCGTTGCCAAAACAAAGCTCCGCCTCCCAATTTCCGTGAGAGGGCCTGTATGGGGCCGCCTTCAGTGGACAATCCTGTCTCGATCTTTTGTAGTAGGAGTAGATTTGATTAGCAACGAGCGTCAAAATAAAGCATTCCTAAAACGCACCCCGGAGGAGAATCCGATTGCCGTGTTCACTGTCGCATAAAAGTGGGAAGAAGCAGGAACCTTTGCGACAATCACAGACCCTATGAAACAAATGTCATTAGATCAGCTATCAAAGTAAATGAGTAACGGGATATGACGGATCGTTACCCGGCCCCGTGCTGACCACCTCAAATACTGGTTCATCACGTAGGGGTGCTTTGAGCCATTTGGTCGCACTCGTAAGACCTGTGAAAAACCACTTAGGTCTGGCATATGAATATAAAGACCAGAAAGCTCCTCATACCTGCAGCAACTTCCACACCCTCTCCTTTGCTGCTCTCCTCAGTTAAGCTCGTCTTGTTCTCCAAACCCGCGGTGATGTCTATCCGTGGTTTGCGATTCAGGGTTTCTACGCCCTGTACCGAGGCATCAGGTTGAGATGTGGGAGCATTGAAGGCTAGACCTGCATATGCCCGCCGAGGATATATAGGACGGTATGCAGCCCCCAACCTGCCAGATGGGGTTAGGCAGCGTGCCTGTAAGAGTCCACGCGGATGCATTGTAAAACACCCAGATGGAACGGGATGCTGAAAGCTTTGGAGTTTGATCGGGATTGCGAAAACGGATGAGTCACTATAGCCACGTGATCTGATTGTATAAGCTGAAAGCCAGATCGGTTTGCAGGATCGCCCAAAACCTAAGAACAAAAACTCAATCTTAAATATAGTAACCCCATGTTGACATGGATGTCATAGTCGATATACATTTACCCTTGTACCGTATCAATGAAGCTCCGTTACCAGAACTTTAAACTTTTGTACCAATGCAAACCTCCCGCAAGCTTTATTTCTCGCTTCCGACTTTTCCGACCCAACAAATTGGCAGCCTGCCTTCTGGCACCACTGTGGCTAAAACTATTCTTCACCTCCAACGATCGTCAAGACCGACCAGAAAATGCCTTCAGCAGCCTTTCTGGGCGTCACAGCGAGCATAGAAAGCGTCGCATTGCTCTTCCAAACATATCATATGATACTGGCTATTCGAGTGGCCTGGTTCGAAAACCATGTGGTACCACCATCATCAGATTCACCATCGCAGACCACCCAAGTTGATCGCGGCGGAACATGGTTCGACCGAATCATTGCGATTATCATGATACTGCTGTGGCTTTATGGGGTGTTCAATATTGCTTTGGCGTTGTTGTCTGGACATGATGGGGAACTTTCTTTTCAGGTTTGTATCGCAATGGTGGATACGGTTTTTTTTAGTGGAGGTGCAATATATCTATGCTTGGTGGTAAAACGGTTCGGAGTCGTCTATGGTGCTGTGCGTGTTGGCATAAATCGGATATGGTGAGCTGTCTTTCTAATAACTTCGTTCCATGGTTTTGTTTTTTCTAATATGGTTGTGAAACCAGGTTCAAGGCGTTTGAGATCCTAACAATTGTTTGCATGGTACTGACAGCGGGTCCCGTCATCCTCTTTGACTGGGTAGCTGTCTTTCAACGTCACGACATTCCTGAATGGCAGCCGGACGGGACCTCTACCAATGGCGTTGTTCTGACTTTTATTTTCAACGCTTTTGTTCTCCTTATCGATTGCGCGGTGTCATTAATACTCTATATGACGTTGAAAAAGGCCGTCGCGGAACTACGTGATGTCATGAAACCTGCGGTACAGCCTGGAGCGACCCGAGTAGCGCGCTCAAGCCGACTTTGTCAAGAAAGATGGTGCAAGCTGAGCATCTGTCAGGATCGATTTCCATCCTACCCCCACCACGCAGAGCAAAGGACCATAATCTAACTAAAATGAGCATGCTTCGAAGTACGGGGATCGGCGTCACATGGCTAGTCGGCATCAGCATTGTCGGAGCCCTACTCGCAATTCTGGATAATCTGCTCATTCAAGATCAGCTATCGATTGCTCACGGTGTCTTATTACATTTGTCCTGGACGACGCCAATTTGGCACGCCCGATTTGCTTGGATATATTTAGCTTCCGTCAAAGATCTCGTTAAGGACATGTCTGGCCCACAGCCTCAATCTAGTTATAAGGACTAACGAGGCGATATCTCACGTCGCTCCCTAAAAGCTCCACGGCATCTGATGGTTTGATGCTGAAACTGATCTATAATTGGATATATGCATAGACGAGGCAACCTTTCCCGTCGGAATACCTTGTATTCAATTAATAGATATCTACTAGTATACACCTGTTGAACCAAAATGTTCATAGTCTAACTACAAACTAAATCCCGCTTAGAAGCCCTTCGGATGCAATTGGTGGAACCTCCAAGCTGTAGCCACGATCTTATCAATGGAATCGTACTTTCGCTTCCAACCAAGAACTTTCTCTGCCTTGCTGGAAGATGCGACCAATGTTGCTGGGTCGCCAGCGCGTCTATGGGTGTACGACAGCGTTCAGTATTACTTCCGAGAGTCACTCATTGGGAGATTATCTTACCGTGGTTTGATTTCTGCGGGGATCGGGTGACCAGTCACTCGCCGTGCGGCATCGATAATTTGTTTCACCGAGTATCCGTGCCCGCTGCCCAAGTTGAAGCGGTTGGACTCGTTGTGCTCCCCGAGATAGTCCAATGCCTACGAACGAGACAATGCATCCATGAGCAACGACTTCAAAACATATATCTTGGGCCACGCATCGTACCTGAATGTGAGCAGAGGCCAAATCGGTCACGTGAACATAGTCTCTCACGCAGGTTCCGTCCTCTGTGTCATAGTCATCGCCGAAAATAAAGACTTTCTCTCGCTTACCCGCTGGTACTTGAAGTACCAGGGGAATAAGATGCGATTCTGGCGTATGATCTTCTCCAATATCCCCCGATTCATCCGCCCCGCATGCGTTGAAATACCGCAAACACACATACTTGAGGCCAAAGGCTTGATCGCACCAATGCAAGATCTTTTCGACCGCGAGCTTGGTTTCCCCGTACGGGTTCACGGGTTTGGTGATATCATCCGCTTCAATGGGGATGCGATCCGGCATGCCAAAGAGCGCGGCGGTTGAGGAGAAGATAAAGTACTTTGATCCGTACTTTTGCATGATCTGAAGGAGGGTGACCGTTCCACAGACATTGTTTTCGTAGTAAGACAGAGGATCCACGCAGCTTTGTGCCACTTCAATAGAAGCAGAGAGGTGGTACACTGCTACGGGCTTGTGCTTTGCAAAGACTTGCTCCAAGCGTTGTTTATCGCGGATGTCGCCCTGTTCAAATGCGACTCCTTGAGGGATAGTAGCGGTATGACCTAGCCAATGAAAACAGATCTTAGCGCAAATCATAACATTTTCAGGACATACTCGCACCTCACCAGTAGACAAATTATCCAGCACAATAATCTCGTGCTTTCCGAGTTTATGGAGCTCACGGACGAGATGGGAACCAATATAGCCCGCACCACCAGCAATAAGGATCTGGAAAACATTACAAATTAGTACAGCAACGTCCCTACTCGGGCTGTGAACGGAACTCACCTTCATTATGACAAAAGATGGCGGAAATCTGTAGATTGAAAACCTCCCAGACGTGATCAAGGCCGCAACCACCTGTACTTTGAATGGATGTAGTGCATTCTATCCGGAGCTCCAGCCATTTGTCTCAACGCGGTAAACAACGCTGGCCTCGGCACAGGTCATTCGGAATGGCTGGAATGGAAAATGTCCATGGGATTACATTCCTCACTACTTTGGGTGCATGCCTGTGCCACATTTCTGACTCATGGAGGATGGTGTATTCATGGGCTAATAAGGCCTTCGAGGTAGCAGCCCACAATCTCGGGTCTTTTCTCCCCCAAACAGCCCACGCAACCTCCACGGACATCTGTCATCGACGTAACGACATTTCCTCTCGACGGCGCACTGCAAAACGAAGGCGCAAGGATTAGAAGGACGCCTTCATTTGCAATACCTTGCCATATCCTGAACTGTGACACGGGAAGCCAAAGCCCTGTTTGAACCTTTGACGGAGTTTTCTTGGCGGAAAGCACGCGACCGTGCGCTGACAGCCGAGTTTAGATGGGCATTCTGAAAAGTCTGTAAACAACCACACGCTTGAAGCTATCATATATTTGGGACCGTGTTTCTACTTGGCCTTTGGTAAGCGCTTGTCTGCTGTCATAGAGTGATGCAATGCTGATCCATTACCCAACAGCCTTCTAAAATATCCATAACGCGGACAAATCTTGTATTGATCATATAGTGATAACGGATCGGAACCTAATTTTATATCCTTCATATACTATTGTCACCCGAGAACTACGATGAATCCACCAAATCTTGGTGGTCGCCGGATGCATCCCAAGTTTAAGCTGGCGAAACCAATGACGTTATCGCAATTGGGAACGTTCTCAAGTCCCTTTGCGAATTTTGCCAAATATGTGTAAGTTCCTGTGCCATAATCAGCATCACGAAGCAGCGTTCTCACGTCACCAAAAAAAATAGGGATCCGAGTGGGCGTCTCAACTTTCACGGGAAAGCAATATTGCACGCATCAGGAGTTGATTTCACGAATGGGAATTCGTACAAGATTAATATGAATGAGTTGATGCTGCTGGAAGAGTTGGGGAAGGGACAGTACGGAGTTGTACAAAAGGTACATCATGTACCGACGAATGTCACCATGGGTATGTTACATGTTGGATCGTGGAATGTCAGCATGTCGTGTATCTCCGACATTTGCACTGTCATCATAGGCACTTACCAACGTTTCCCTACGTAGCAATGAAAGAGATCCGCCTGGAGCTCGACCAAACAAAGCTCAATCAGATTCTTATGGAGCTCGACGTTCTCCACAAATCCACGAGCCCGTTTATTGTCGAATTCTACGGAGCGTTCTTTATCGAGTCTTGCGTATACTATTGTATGGAATACATGGACGCCGGGTCATTAGATAAGCTGTACGGTGATGGGGTGCCAGAACCTGTATTAGCAAAGATGGCATTGGCGGTATGTGCGTGGTCTTTAACATTGTGCACATTGATGAATGTTCCTAACCACGCTTGTGCGTACTTGCAGATGGTGAAGGGATTGAAATTCTTAAAGGATGAGCTATCCATCATTCACCGAGACGTCAAGCCAACAAATGTGCTGGTCAACACAAAGGGGGATGTAAAATTGTGCGATTTTGGGGTGAGCGGGCAACTAGAGCAGTCACTGGCCAAGACGAATATAGGATGTCAGAGTTACATGGCGGTGAGTATCCATTTTGTTCAAGAGTCGTGCCACGCGATGATTGATAGGTTTTGCTGTATAGCCTGAGCGAATCACAACCGCAGAAGCCAGCACCTACACGGTGCAATCCGATATCTGGTCTCTTGGTCTCTCATTGGTAGAGCTAGCGCTGGGAAGATATCCCTACGGTGGTGGAAAGTTTGATTCTGTGTTTGCGCAATTGTCTGCGATTGTCAGTGGCGAACCTCCAGAGCTCCCTGCGGATAAATTCTCGCAAGACTGTCGAGACTTTGTTGCAAAATGGTACGATTTCGCATATTGTTGTCTTTTTTTTGCAGACTAGTGTTGATCTGTTATTGTCGTCTGGCAGCTTGAACAAGGTGCCGACCGAGCGACCAACATATGGTCAATTGCTGGTATGGTTGATGCTTGTCCATGTGGTATTATTGACAAGTTTTTACTGACTGCAAACATGTACAGGACACGCCATGGTTACAAAAGTACGAAATAGACAAGGTGGATATGGCGGGGTGGGTACAGGATGCGCTGGATGCCAAGAACCAAAGAATACTTTTGCAGCAGCAGTTGGAGCAGGCGCAGTTGGCCGAACAGCATCCGATGGCCTGAAGGCCTGAACCGGAAGCGGAACGACGAGAGACGTCCTTTGGTGGATGATGGTGTCTGCTGGATCGTATCCTAATTCTTTTTTTTTTTACGTGGTTTTCTTTGTCGGCAAGTTGCCGATCTTGTATCTAGTGTCTAAGGGGGATATTTGACGTCTGTAAAGGGGATGCTGGAGAGTTAAGACGACGACAACGACGACGAGGAGACATGATACTATTGGTTGTAATAGACGGAACGCTTGATAATGGGTCATCTATTACATAATCTTTTTAAAAACCGTTGAACGCGGGACGGTGTGACCCGTTTGTAAAGATAACTGCGACTCACCTTGCGCAGACGTATTTCATATTGTTGACATGGCAACCATTACCAACAACAGTGACTTTTTCTTGAATGGATCCGAACCACTTGCACGACATTTTGTTTGCATGAAAAAATGGTCTCTTTTTAGCGGCTTTTTTTTCTTGTCTTTTGGGGGATCGGTTGCATCGATGGAAAGTGACGAATTTTTTGCATGTTGAGACATTGGCAATTTGTTTTGGCAGATAGCGTTCAATTCTTGGATGCCATATCGTTGCGTTTTGAAGGGCGATCGTAAACAAAGCATCCAAAAAGCCTATCATTTGTTTTGAACTTTATGTTTTGCTGCATGTTTCTCCCTCTAGTTTTGTGTGTGCGATGCCCGTTTGTCTATCCATGTTGCAGAGTGTTTCTGTTACGTGTGCGATGCGATGCGTCAAGTTGTCATCTACCTGTAAAAGGAAATGTGACCTCTAAAAGGATACATGACATGCCAATTGTGGGTAAATGACGCCAACATTTAAAAATTGGACGCCAAAACCAATGGTTGCAACCAATGGATACAGCGAGTTGTGGAATTTCCTTGTCGTTGTTGTTGATGCAAAAAGGAACAAAAGACGTGGGAAAAAAAATGGTTGGGGACAAAGACCGCCAAGGGTCACGGATTCCGCTTGTGATGAGCGACGCTCTTGTATAAAATGGAAATGGAAACGACGAGGTCCCCAACTAAAGTCTCGTAGTGAAAATTACAAAAGTGCTGCTGGTCAGCCAACGACGACGACGACAACGACAAGGAACGACAAGGATGAAGAATATTGTGATTGCTTTGGCAGCGGCCTCGACACTCGTGTCATCCGTCTCTGCTCACGGTTTCGTGACGGGTATCGGCAAGCTCACTCCAAAGGACCGCGGTCAAGTCCGAAACTATAACTTGATAAACACACAGATTGATTCCCTCAGGAGTCCTACGCAGGGCGGGCTTTGCCGTGGTGCTCCTCGTGGGAAATCTGTCCCTCTTTCTCTAAAGAATGGCCAACCTCTTACTCTCACTCAGGCATTCAGTCTGGGAGCTCAGCACATTGGTCCTTGCGCGGTAGAAATTTTCGATGTAAAGAATCCCAACGACAAGGTCACCATCACCGAAGTCAATGGCGACAATGGATGTGCTCGTCCTAGCTTTTCCCAATTTGACACGGACAAGGCCTCGCCTGCAACAAAACAATGCCCTAACGCCATTCCTGCCGGCTTGGTGACAAACGACATGTGTCTTCACTACTGGACATTTAACGTGCAAAACGCCGACAAGATCAAATGCAAAGACTGCGTCCTCCGATGGACGTGGGAAGGAACACACATTTCAAGCGCAAATCCAGAAAAGTATGAAAACTGTATCGATGTGACCTTGACAAATGAAGGTGGTGCACCCACCCCTCCCGATAACGGTGGTCTCGCCCGTCTGCCCGTAGCGGATCCTACCGCTGATCCCGCTGATCCTGCTCCCTCTCAGGCACCTGCTCCCGCACCTGCACCTGCACCTGCTCCCGCCCCGGTTCCTGCTCCCGCTGCTGGCTGCGGTGGAAAAAAGTTGATGGCCTGCTATGGCGACGGCTTTCTGATCTGCTACCCTGACGACCAGGAACGTGAAGCTGTGGAAATGGACTGCGCTCCAGGCACAAAGTGCAAGCAAGTAGGACAGTTTATTCAGTGTGCCTAGAACGTGCCCCTTTTTGTTTGCAGTGTCAGCATGTATGTATGTAGTTTATTACACCTAGAGATGTTCTGTCTGTGACTTTACACATTTTTTAAAAAAAAAAAAGATTCTAAACACCCGTCGTTTCTTCTCGTTCATAATAAATTCAAAAGTCGGAATGCCATCACACGCTTGGTTGGAGAATAAAATACAATAAGAATATACATGGCAAAAACATTTGGGAAAATCAAAAGTAAAAAATACAATCCCACTATCATCGCCCCTTGTTCGAAGCCTTCCCCTTGGTCTGCTTTTTGACCAACCTCGTGGCAGCAGTCTCCTCATCATCCCTATCATTTCCTTCCAGCGCCCCCATCCGCTTCCGTTTCCCTGCTTTGGCATTGGCATGTTCCTCTTTGAGCTGCATATGCGCAAACCGGACTGCCTCTCCGACACGTTCCTGTAGCATGAACACAGCGGATTTGTCTTTGCCCAAAGGATACTCATCGAGCTTCTTGTCAATGGAATGTTCGATGCGCTGATACCATTCGATATCGTACCTAAAAATCCATCACATGAACAAACCATACCACCACTCGTGTCACTAGACAGGACTTACTGCGTGACCAACGTAATCGACTTTCCGCTCCGCCCTGCCCTAGCAGTTCGTCCCACCCGATGAATATAGTCCTTGCTACTCTGCGGTACATCATAGTTGATGACGACATCCACACCCGGAATATCCAACCCCCGACTCGCCACATCCGTCGCAATCAAAATGTTTCTTCCACCGCTTTTAAACTTGTTCAGGGCGCCTAATCGTTTGGGTTGGGATAATTGGCCGTGTAAGGAGACCGCTTGGAACCCGAGATTTCGGAGCATGAGAGCAAGTTTTTGGGCGTTTGCGCATGTGAGTGTAAAGACGATACAGGTTTGACCGGCGAGTTCGTTGAGGAGGTAGGTGAGGTATGTTTCTTTGTGTTTGAAAGGAAAAAAGAGATAGTATTGAAGGAGGGTCGATACGGTCGAGTATCTTAACACGACAAAGAGTTATTAGTACACAGTCTTGTTGGCAACCCACGTCATTGATGATTCAACATACTTTGTTGCAACCTCAACTTTTACGGGTTTCACAAGTGATGCTCGCTGAAGCTTTTCAACCTTACTCGTCATCGTAGCAGAAAACAGGAATGTATTCCGCTCCCGCGGTATAATCTTTAACACCTTTTCAATCTCTGCTCCAAAATCCAAATCCAGCAACCGATCCGCCTCATCCATAACCAAATACTTTAATTGCTTCAAATTAAATCCTTTTGTGTTTTCCAAATGATCCACCAATCGCCCGGGTGTGCAAATGACCACATGGGGCTTTTTGGACAATGCAATGGATTGCGCCATCATATCCATGCCACCAACAATAACGGCACATCGAACACCAATTGTCGAACCGAGGGCTTCAAACTGCTCCGAGATTTGAAATGCGAGTTCTCGTGTTGGAGCCATGACGCAGGCGTAGAGGGGTTGCGGGTTTTGGAAGAGACGTTGAAGAATAGGGAGTGCAAAGGCAGCTGTTTTACCTGACCCAGTTTGGGCAAGGCCAATAATGTCTCTACCTACGAAAGGAACTCGTCCCGTCAAAAAAGACCAATACTCTAATGTCACAAAGATAACGGAAAAATCCCCCTTACCTTCAAGCGCATCAGGAATGGATGCCTGTTGAATCTCTGTAGGTTTCGTGAACCCAATTTTTTCACAGGCTTCACATAATTGTGGTATGAGACCCTGTCATTTCACACAATTGGTCGAATCAGTCAGTCCCCAGACGTCTAAACAAATGACAACAATGAGTAACCCTACCAAGCTCTTGAACGTCACAGGTTCCGAGTCTTCCGCAGTCATGGCTCTTTTAAACTGCGAGCAACACTGATAATCGTCTTGAAAGCTAAACTTATTCAAACCACCAACGCAAGAACGAAAAAGGTCAGAGTTGTCCACTTGGTCAAAAACAATACACACGTGAACTTTTCAGATACAGAATCACGTGCCGAAGCGTTACCATGTCAACATACACAGAGGAAACCGTTGAATCCGGAATCCGCCACGGTTCGTGAGCAAAAAGGCATTCGCACCCCTCATCCCGATTGCAAACCCCAAACACGCCCCAGATTTTACAACCATGACGTTCTACTGGAGAGAAGCCGGTTTGACGTGCGTTTATTTCAGAACGTTATGAGAAGATTGGAGTCCAGTGCTGACGTTCGGCGTTTTTTAGGTACTTGCAATACGCCAACATCACGGCCAAAGCCCTCCGCAACGTCCTCAAGGAACAAGCCAAAGTTGTCGCTCTCCGTCGTGAGGAGCAATACGTCAAAGTGCAGCTCTGGAGCCAAGGAAAGCAGGGAGACAATGTAAGTGTTTATATTGGTTGACTGGTACATATGGAAATGGGTGCGTGTGTGCGTGCTCATGTCTTTATTCCTTGTAGAGGGTGATTGACCCCTCTGGAAACAAGCTTGGCCACTAAACTGCTCGCGAATCGATCCATTGATCCGATCTTCATAGACCTAATTTGTTAAAAGATTGGAAAGACAAACGAGGATGGTCAAGCCGATTGTCATACCATCGCTCTGGAGTATATAGTGGGAATAAAAATGATATCCTGCACGGAACCTCATTCTTGAAGATATGCTTTTCGCGATTTGGGCCGCGATTGGGCCACGGCAGACGAGGTGTGATTTGACAAGTAACACCAGTATTGAGGAATTGAGTCGGCTGGGTATCAGCTTCATATTGGATTAACCGGATGACGAAATCACCAATGTTATCTCAAAGGCGCTATTATTGATCATATCTATAATGCCATCAAGACGGCCAATGCAACGACAGCCAATCGACGGATGGTCGAATGCCGCGACATTACTAACTGTATATCTCAGGAACTCGTAACGTATATCTGTCATTTTCTATCAGCAGTTCTCAAGCCTGATAATAATCAGCATGCAGGGCCGAAGAGCTTCATGCGCCGCGGTAATAGCTTATAGAGCTCAATGATCAATATCGAGCGTTTATCCGACATTACTAAATACTGTCTCCACTTACTTTTGGGGCACAAACGGCATTTTCGTAATCTTGGCTTTCTGCATCCTGTTGCGCACCTTCACTTGGAGTTCGGTACCCTGCTTATGGAACCCGTTCTTTACGTAACCCATAGCAATGTTCTTTTTGAGAACAGGGGATGGGCAGCCGCTGGTAATTTTACCTGAAAACAGAGCAAGCAGTGTCAGAGATGGATCAAAACTGAAAACTACATGCAGCCCTTCATACCAATGGACTCTCCCTCGACATTGAAGATTTCCGCGCCCTCTCGCGCTGGAGCGCCTTCAACTACAAGACCAACTCGTCGTCTTGGGACAGCCTTGCCAATTTGGGGAATGATCTTGTCAGCCCCAAGAAAACCGCCCTCCTCTCGTCGTCGCTTGCCTAACGCATACATGTTACCCATGCTGAGTCTAATTCGGCAGACAATTGAAAGAAAAGACTTACCAATCGTCCAGGTCAAGCCACCTTCCACGGGCGTCACGGTGTCATCTAGGTCATGACCGTACAGACAAAGACCTGCCTCCAACCGTAAACTATCACGCGCCCCAAGACCAGCGAGCTCCACATCTGGGTGATCCAAGAGCATCTGTGAAAAGCGTACCACCTCCTCATGAGGCACTGAGATCTTGACACCTTGTCAATGAGTGCGCCAAAGTTTGATACATGTGCACTGCTTCAGACCTACCTCAAATCCATCTTCACCAGTGTACCCGCACCTGGATATATACACAGGAATCCCCTTGATATCCATCCACCGACCACTCATAAAACCAAACGACGCAAGATTCTGCCCGCTCAACGCCGAAATGACTTGAGCAGCTGAAGGTCCTTGCAAAGCCACCAACGAGACGTCCTCCAACACCTTAACGTCCACATCTCCTCCACGGTCCTGGAACTTTTTCAAGTGTGCATGAATGTGCGCAAGATCCTTCTCAGCACACCCTGCATTGGACACCACATAAAACCCCTTGTCATCTTGCTTGTTAACAACGGTATCATCAATAATGCCTCCATTCTCATTGGTAAAAAGGGAAAGCGTTGACGATCCGACAGGGAGGCCCTCTACATCGGCGACCACCAGAGATTCAAGGAACTTTGTGCGGTCCTTTCCGGTCCACCTATGTTTTTCGGGCACCCTGTTGTCAAGATGGAGAACGCATGTTCGAGCATTGTGATTGTAACTCACCGTGTTTGCAACATGTGGGAGACATCAAAAAGTGAAGCCTTCTGACGGGTCCACATGTGCGAGGCCAGTACGCCAAGGGAAGAGTACTGAACGGGCATGGCCCACCCAGCAAACTCAACCATCTTGCCACCATTCTTCACGTGAAAGTCATGTAAAGCGGTTTGCTTGAGCGGCTGGGAAGACGCTGCAGATGCAAAAGCGCGCTGGGACATGCATCTTGCCGCTGGTGCAATGCGTGCAAGCTTGCTTAGGACGAGCATGGTTGGCTGTTCTGATCTACAGGACACTAAGTTTCTTCAAAACCATACTTGCGGTTAGATGGGGGTTGCTAAGCCTCGGACAGATTGGATGTGGTAAGCAAAAAGACCGCTCACCAGCTTTTTCACCCGATCAGGGTTTTGCCTTCTGGAACCGTGGCGTGCCAAATTGAAAGTATGTAACTGAAGGATGCATCCAAATGTCCAAATTCGCCTTATCGATATGATGCTTTACGGGTTGTAGGTGACTTAATTCATCCTGGTGGTGTCACCCTATTGTTGGGGACAATGCGCATATCAATGTGTGGTGTTTCTGACTGTAAGAAACCCGTAAATAAAATAAAACTAATAGTGGACCCCTTCAACATAACCTTTAATATAAGGTCGGAGATACCCTGTGGCCAATGGTTTCTTGTCCGTGGAATGGGCAAGCATGTGTCAATCCCGCCACCAAGGATCGTATTTAGTCCTGTATGGGTTCCGAAAACTTTTGTTTTTTACATCGCACTACATGTCAGATCTCTCGCGAAACTATTTTCCTCAGACCTCATTGCACTATATGTGATAAAGGTTGAGTCCGGAGATTGTATGGAAGATGACCAGTGCAAATGCAACGGCCGCTTGCTTCGCGGATCCTGTTGTTCTAAATTTTATGAAAGCGACAGCTCAGTATGCTGCCGAGTCTTATAGCACAGCTGCAATCATTACTGGCGCTGCCCTGCCTGTCGTAGCAGGAAATATCTGCTTATCTATTTGGCGCATTGCATGGAAGAAGCGCAATCCTCGCGCATATGTCCTTTTGCTCGGTTCGTTGGGGATTGCGGTTGGTGCGGCAATGCTGGTCAAGTCGGTGACGCAATATCGTGGTCGTACTCGTCTATCTGTGATTCTCGGGTTAACTGGCTCGATCATTAGTCAGGTAGGATTTACTATGAATTTGGCAATTTTTCAATGTCATTTCAGCTAAAGCAAAGGACTTTTCATTAGGTGGCATTAAATGTGGCGGGTGTCCTAAGGTACTTTTTACACGCATACCTCGTCCCAATCGACACACATCGCTTAGTCTTGGGTTTATCGTAGATTCTCTGTCCCTCTGTCTAATCAACCTGTGCGGATTGCGTATATTGTCACCACAGCAATATTCACCGTGGCTTTTTGCGCTGTAAATCTTGTGATCGGCTTGACGGAAATTTATACATGGCAATTCCCGTGAGTAGTATGTGACGAAGAATGTGGCAAGGAGTTTATGCAGTCGATCATTCATCTTTCTCTTTATCAAACAGATCCGCTATTCCACAGGCATTTTCCTTAAAGTTGGGAATCTTGTCCTTAATCCTCCCAATGTTCTATGGAATTTCAGGTCTTGTCTGTTTCAGTTTTCAGGTGAGCGCCTCCCCGGTTCTTATTTTATTGATTTGCAGCTAAGATTCCTTCCAATCTCAGCTACGACGCTTTCTCCAATCAGTTCGGCATTGGTCCATGGGTGACGATAAGATCTACTCGGTCGAAGTTGCCAATCACATCCTAATGGGCTTCCTGCTCACGATGATCATTATATACCTTTCATGTTTTCATCTGTTTGAAAGTACGTATGCAGTGGCCAACTTTGTACTGGGAATAATACTGATGAATGATTTGATTCTCATCACGGCAGATGAGGCGAGGTTTGACTCACCCATGTCTTTGCTATTCAGCTCAGCGCTTCTTGGTTGTGAGAATATCTTTGAGACATTTACAGATCTCATTCACGAAGTACAGGTGATAAACATCAGCAGTGGGATGAGGTAACGCCCTTGTTATCTATTGAGCCAGCGATACGCGTAATAAAATCTGCTGTTCAGGTCTCCTGCATTGCAGGACGAGGTACCAGTTCCATTGCGAGGGTTTAGTCTAGCTGTGCCGACACAACACTCAGAAGCCGGCAGCTCCGGAGTCGATCGACGTTTATGGCTTCCTGCCGGTTAACCCTTGTATATTTACCAATATCCTCATTAGAAATACCCTCGTTATCGTGCTAAATGAGAGGTGATTGTGTGTCAGAACTAGTCGACCAGAGCATCGTAATGTGGCTTACCGTCCATTGAGTTTTGGATAAGGATAAGTGATTATGTAATCCACGCTCGTGACTGCGCATGTGGGTTGGTCTGCTAAGCCGACTGGCCGCCCCGATAATGACCAACTCACGTCACTTCCGGGACACCGCCGTGCTTTCTCCCCGCCAGTTTGCAGAGATTGCCACGCTTTCATCTTGCAGTTTCATTGCACTTGCGAACCTGCAGCAACACTTGCAAGACTATCTGCTCACCAATTCGCTCGTCCATAAATGCTTCGCAGAGACTGACAGCTTTCGACTATTCGCTCCGATTGTTTTCTGCGCACCGCTTTGCTGTAAGCAATAGCTGTAACTGTATCCGTGTCGCCGATCGTCACCTACAGCAATCGGCGCTTGGACTATTGGGTTTTCTGATAGTCGTCGACAAATCTTCCCTCTTCAGTTGGTGCGCCGTACTATGGCCTTTGGTTTCCTGGAACTACAAGGCAGAAGAACAATATTTGCTTACTGGAATATCTACTCTCCGAGACCGTCTCTTCGAATAGCCAGAATAGACTGTCGTTGTCATTGTTGAGAATCCATAACCTCCAATCGTGCTATTCAGCAAAGCCATCGCGCACAGTTCTACGCCACTGTCTACCGCCGACGAAGCGCCCAAAATGAAGTACCTGACAGATAACGAGTCCTTAGAGAACATCAATAATCAATTATCGTGTATAGACACGGGCGATTGCCGGATTTTTGGACGCATTGAAGCATATTCCTGTATGTAGTCGCTGTTGAAGCAAAGAGGTGACGCGGGCTCTGAGTTTAGTGCTACAGGCAAGAATACCGATGATGACCGACGACTCAAGAAACACGTCGATGAGAAATACCCAGTTCAGGAAGGTGGCGTCGAGATTGGCTCATGGCAGTCACCGCGCTCGATGAACAACAGCAGTCCCCTCAATGACCGTATATCGCGCCGAACTTTCTTTTACCTTCTTGCGACACTCAACGCCGCATTTCCGGATTACGATTTCAGGTCCATTATATACATTCTATAGTGCTACTGATACGCACTCTGTTTCTAACTTTCTTTTTTACTCCATTTAGTGATTTGAATCCCGAATCATTTAGCAAGGTGCCTATCAGCATCGTAGCAAATACCGTCAACACAACACTACTGGTTCATCTGGGAATCGACAGTGTTGCTCATGCTGTTGGTGCCAAAATATGGGCATCGATTGATGAGGTTATTGATCTCAATGAGTGCGACATGTACAGCTTCAATCCCGACGGGGACGTGGAACCAGATGCAGAGGAACAGGGAAACCTGTAAGTTCAAAGGGCACGCCTTATGTCGAGTTTCTCTCGTCTGACCTTTTGCTATAGGTGGAGCTTTTACTACTTTTTCATGAATCGAAAACTGAAACGGATTGTATTCTTTACAGCACGCGCTGTGAGGTTGGTCTAGCAGTTTCTCCTCTAATATTCACGGATTGGAGTACTTTTATTGATTTTTGTCTTATTTTAGCTGTCTCGCACCTATTCAACCCGAGGAGAAAAACGCGATATACATGCTGGATGACGCTGATCAAAGTCTTGAGGACCTCCGGTTTTATAACGATACGGATGAGCGGTATGCATTGGATTTCTTTTCGCTACAGGGCACTTTCCTGTATTCTTACTCGAGCTCTCTCTGGTACACCAGGGGACTATCGTACGAGCAATATACGATGGGTCAACTCGACTTGTGATCTGAACGGCTGTTCGATTCGGCCTGCTTCAGAAATTGTGTTATTTGTTGTTGAGTCACGCATACGTTTGGACATGCGAATGTCCGGTGGCATAAACCGCCGACTTTCGGAAGCCACCATCTGTCTTCATTGTGTAAATATTTCCCTGTTTCTCGTCGGTCAATAAACTTGTTGAAACAATAAGCTTCATTGGGCAAGATTGTTGATATGTCTAAAGGTCATGATATTAAATACAACACTTATGCTCAATATTACCGCCACTCTCCACAACTGCAGTGCATGCCACTCATTTTCCAGCTGGCGGTTGTTGACCAGGTGGCACTGGTGCTCCAGCCCCGTTAATGTAATCCCACAACTTCAATCCCTTGTTCTTGTTCTCCTCCATTTGCTTCTTGATGAACTCCTCCTGCTGCTTCTGCATGTCTTGCATCTGCTGCTTCATGGCCTCCGCATCCTTAATGGCCAATTCCCTTTCTTCCCTCGCAATGGCCTCAATCTGATCGATCACATTCATTACTTGTGATTGTTGCTGCTGAGACGCCCCTCCACCCAAGAGAGTAGAAATCCAAGAGCGGGAGGATTTTGCTGGTCCTTGTTGTTCTTGTTGCCGCTTCGCAAACTCTTCACGCATAGTTTGCTTGTATGTCGTCCATGCAGCGGCAATGTCATTGGGGTTGATAGAGTTGACAATGTTCAAGATTGGTCGAACATCTTCGATGCCGTAGACCGTCATAAATACGTAGAGCTCTGCCAGAGATCACATATTGAAATCAGCTTGGCGAACCAGAAGACTCAAAATCTCTTCCAACCACCTACCTTCGAAGAATGTTTCAAGCTTCCTCAACTCCTTGTCAGTTCTCTCACCCTTCCAAGACTTCAGCTGCAGTCCATTCTCCGGCTGAAGCTTGTATGATCCGGGATTTGTGTCCAAAATAATCGTCTTGCCCAGGTCCCGGTTCAATTGGCTCAAATCTTTAACATAGACTCCGTCAACCAGTTTGGTGTGGTCTCGATACAGACGGTACATAGCGTAGAAGAAATGTGGATCCAGAGCCTGACATACCGGTTCGGCCAACTGGAAGGACGATGACAGGTCAGAGACATATTTACCATATGAGACTGTCACCACTACTCATACATACATAGCCAGGCGAGTTTGTGAATATGACCACCTCGTAATATCGGCTAAGATTCGCAAGGAATTGCTTCACTCCAGGACGCGTTGCGACACGCCAACCCACAGCTTTCTACATGGGGACGAGGATGAAATGCGTCAGAGACTGGTACCAGTGCAGTACGCAAATACCCAAGCATCTTTGTTGCTATCGCACTTACATCCCACTCGAGGTGTACCAAGGCTTCATTAAGTTCAATACAAAGGGTTAAAGGACGCTGATATGGCACAGGCAGTGGATCTGGTAGCAGCTTTTCTAGAGCAGGACTAGTGATATCCTGAATGTAATCAACATAATAGTGAGTTGTGCTGTAAGTTATGAATGCTGGAAGGCAGAAATGCTCACCGAACGCCATTTCTTCAGATTCGCCAATGCTCTTGAGTTGTGGGTTGTTAAAAAGCTTTCTCCGGGCTCGCGCTTCTGGTCTTCATCTGGTAAACCTATTGACATACCGTAATAAAGCGTTTAGAAAGGCACCATCTTTCCAAATTTCGGAGCACGCATACCAAGATAAATATAACCGGCTAATCCAACTAAGACAGCCGATCCGAGGAATAGTCTTCCGCTCTTGATCATTTGTTTCTTCTCCTCCTCTTCGGCCACCTCTCTCCACTTGCGCAAGCGCTCTGCTTCCGCCGGATCGACAGCGGGGCCCTCTGTTGCTTCTGCATCTGTTTGCTCACCGGCTGCAGCTTTTCGGGTATCAGCATCTCTCCGTTTCTGGTTTGCCATTGCCTGAGCGAACAAGTCTAATCCCTGTGCGTCGGCTGCATCATCTTCTGAAGGTTTCTGTTGCTCCGTAGCCTGTTTTTTGTCCTTGGCGTTCTCGGCATTAGAGTCCGAGGCTTTTATCCGGATGCCTGCACTTTGTGAGAAAAGGGAAGGTGACGGTGTAGGGAATCGGCGGTTGGAACGGATAAAACATGACAAAGTCGATGGAGCGACCACATGCCGTGCGGAAAGGGATGAGAAGGCTGCAGAGTGGCTCGCGGTCTTTGTTGCCGTCTGCAAGACGTTTCTCGCTATGGACGTGAAGAATGACATGACCCAACTGCTATGTTACAAGATGCAGAGTATGAAAGGTGACAGCGTGTACGGAGAGACGAGCAGGTGGAAACGTCGTTCTTGGTGTTGCCCTGCTTGCGCAGTTTGCCGTTCGCAGCTCGTAACCCGTCCCAATGCCAAACGAGCAGCTCGGAGCTGCCCAGCTGTTGAAGGTTGTTAGGTTACTTTGTTCCATGACTGTGCATGTAACTATGATCGTGATGCGTCATCAGGTCCTTCAAGCCACAAGCACTGAAGGTCGACGTCGACCAAATCATTTGGAGAGGTTTATTCAAAAACAATGCACTGATAATGCATGGGATCAACTGGGCAACAGTAAACAAAGAGATGCTGAAGGGAAGGAGCTCCGATCCATATAAATGAGTACAGGAAAAATGCCGTGCTTCAAGTAGCCCTTGGTGCTTTGTTATCCCCCTTTGACAGAGCAGACGACGGAGGAAAAAGGATCTTCTGAAAGCCAGAAAGGCGGCTTCATGTACTATATAATCTTCGGGGGATGAACACAGGCGCAAGACGATGCTTGCAATTTTGGGCACTTGGATGGCTATCCGGCGTGATGAGTCATCATCCAACGCCTGCCTTTATCGCGGTTTCCCTGCAAACCACCACCACCAGTATCTAATCAACACGAGCGCCATGTCGAGATCCTCCTACACCTTTCCCTCCATACACGACTTCCCTCCATTTTACACGTATGGCATTCATAGTCTTTTCACTGGCGCGTCATGCAGCTCATGGCGTATATATAGACTCCAACCAACGGCCGCAACCCAGCAAAAACAAATTCAATTGTGGTGCGACATACTTCTAGCATATTGCGCTGCAACGCGAACGTTTTCCATAGACTTGGGCGAGATAAAAGGAGCTGGTGCGAAGCCCAAAGGAGCCGCGGAGGTGTTTGTTAATGAGCGATTGCGACGTGAGTTTCCTGCCGAGTGACTATACGTATGTGCATGGAAGGCTGACTGGTATCCGTCATCCTGGTGGCTTGTGCAGGAAGTCTGAATCGAGAGGGTATACAAACCATCATTGAAGCCCTGGTAAATCAAGGTAGCCAAACAAGATTTAGAAAATGATGACGATCCCTTAGCTTGCGTACTTACCTGCATTCCATTTCGTGCCTATAAGGACATGCCGAGTGGGAAAGTTCGGCAAAAGAGCGATGTATTGTACTATGGCGAAAACCAGAAGAATGGGCATCGCTTATATACAAATGGGTTGGTACAGTTGAGCGCGATACCTTACGATTCCACTTATTTAACACGCATTTTCCAATGTCAGGCATTTGATACGGGCAGTACAAACTCCATCTGTACAGTATATGAGTTAATGCATGGGGAGGGTACGGAAGGGCAAGGTAGGAATGCATGCAAAACTGATGGTTCAGCGTGATTCTCATCAAAGGTTCGTGGGTAGAGTTTCATGATTTAGATGAGCGAACGATGATCAAAGCCCTGGAGGCGCTCTCGAAAACAGGCAAAGCGCAGCTATTCACAGGAGCGAGCCATAGTGAAATGGGCGTGAAATTCTTTTGATAAGTCGAGATTCCTTGTGTTCTACTATAATTATTAATGACTATGAAAATAAAGCCGCCCTTTCCCTACCTGAAAGCCTATTGGTACCGAATTAACTAAAGTTTAGAATACCTCTTTCAATCAGATAGCATTAGTCATCGCGCCAGAATCCCATCTCGCACTGCCACTGCCCTAAACTTCCTCCATAACTCGTCCATTTCCCGACGGACCGATCTTACTGTCTTTGGATCTTCTGCTGGTAATGTTAGCTCGCGGACATAGCGGCGTCCGAGGGGTGATATGTCCGCATGGTAGAGCTTAGTGGGATCCAGGGCAGTAGGATTTGCCACTTCACATGCCAGATGAAAGGCAGAGGTGGCGCCATTGCGAGGTGTTATATTACATCCAGATATGAAGAGAAACCGCATCTGTATAAGGTGACGGCATTACTAAGTGTTCTGCCAGGGTTTCAAGTGTGAAACCTCGCTAGTACGATCAGCTGCGACCTACCAGATATAAAACACCAACCCAACAGGCGGCAACGATCCAACCTTGATCAAGCAAGCCGGTAAAGCAATTTCCAGGGCTGACTACGAATGAGTAAATATTGCGTTGTCTAAGCTCATCATGCATATCAATCGCAAGAAGTTCGCAAAGGCGCTTGGAGGATTCATAAGGATGGTCTCCGCGAACGCATTGGAAATCGCCCACTGAAAAGAACTCCGGGCATGCAGTAGTGGAACTGAACCAAAGGATACGAGGACATGGTGATCCACGCATGGATTCTTCGAGTTCCTTGACCTTTTTACCCGAAACGAGCTGGATGTTACCAATGGTCCCTTATATTCCATCATGAGCAAACCTACCATGATATAATGGCCAAAAACATTCGCGGCAAACACTTCTCCAAGTCCTTCGGCGGTAACCGTTCCTTGTCGTTGAGAGAAGAAATCACCTCCTGTTTTCGCGACATACGCGGGACGGGTGACGAGGTTTTTGAGGCCTTCTTTGATGTTCATGTGATCACAAGGAAGAATTCCTGCATTGAGGATAAGGTAGTCGAGGCGGGAAAACCTGCAGATAGACATTAGAGGCAGAGTGAGGTTTGTTTCAACGTATACTGTGTGTGATTCAGGGGACGATGTTGGGACGCACCTCCGTTTAAACTCCTCACAGGCTCCGAAAACACTCTTGGTCGATGATAGATCTACAATTAAGATTTGCAATGCACCTTCCGCCATTATTGCTTTCTCCTTCATATCTTCTGAAGCATATTGAGCCAAAAGTTTGGCCCGCGCTGCCTCTGCTCTGGAGCTATTCCGGCAGGCCATGACAATGGTCAACTGTTCATTTCGCGGGTCGAGAGTATGCTCCAAAAGTCGCTGCACTATGCCGTACCCTACACCGCTGGAAAGAAAGCTCACTTACCAGCAATTTCTTGTTCAAGTTCAGGAAAGTTCACATACCTGTTAGCACCAGTGACGATGGCCACTCTTGACGAGGTTGGCACTGAACGACTTTCGGCAGTCAGCATGGCAAACTAGATTTTGCTAACGAAGGAGGGGCAACGTCGCAAGTTGTTCTTGAGTCCTCCTTCCCACTCGCTCGGTACCCTCCGTTGCGAAAACATGGTGCGAGCATCAGTTGCAGATCGTTCGATGCAGGACAACGTCATCCAACGCGCGTAGGCCAATCAAGTCACCTTGTACGTTAATTGCGGTACAGTGACTGTATTTAGATGCTCGTCACGTGCATACTTCTTTTTGGAAGTTGCATCACTAGCAAACCCGTCTGGGGACGATATCCATGTCCACCTTCACAAAATGACACAAGAACAGTATGAGTTTCGAATTATCGTTGGAACATACGAGCGTCTTCTGTATGGGCTAGATGTGCGCCCGGCTGCAGCGTCTGCTGATGCGCAGAGCAGCTTTACAGTGACGACAGTGTTCATTTATCCTGCTCATATTTCGTGCATCAAGGCTGTGGCGACTAGTCCACGGTTCCTAGCAACAGGTTCTACCGATGAGCACGTCAAGTTGTATGATCTTCGCCTCCGAAAAGAAGTGGGAACTCTCATGCACCATTCTGGCTCAATAACCTGTTTGCGGTTCTTCAAGAAGTCACACCTTATAACAGCGTCGGAGGACGGAACGATAGCCATCGTTAGAACACAGGATTGGGAAGTGTTGAAAACATTGCCTGGCCACAAGCGCGCGATAAATTGGGTCGATGTGCATCCTTCGGGAAAGGTGCTATTGAGTGTTGGGGGAGATGGAACACTAAAGTGCTGGGACTTGGCTCGCGGAACCTGCACATACTCTATGCGCCTACCGAGAGTGGCTGAACGAGTGTGTTGGAGCCCTTCTGGGCAACGGTATGCTGTGCTAATGAACAACTTGGTACAAATTCATGCCGTTGCTGATGGCGACGTGGTCGGAAAAGTCGAAGGGATCGGAAGGATCAATGCTATCGCTTTTTGTAACATGGAAGGCGTGGATGGAGAACATCAGTCTAGGGAAGTTTTGGTGACTGGTGGGGAGGACAGATCTATTGGTGTATGGGCCCAAGATGGAGAGTGCATTTTGCGATGGAACACGCAACACGAGAATCGCGTAAAGGATTTGGATGTATGCGTCAAGGAAGGCAAGCCGACCATGGTTGTTTCGTGCTCATCGGATGGAGGTATCAAGGTTTGGGACTTGACGGACGTGGAGCAGCAATTGAAGACAAACAAGCCCACTGAGAATGCCGTTCCGGCTGAGGGAAGACCAGTCAAGGTTGTTTTGCCGCCAGCAACGCCGCAAGCCGATTATAATGCGAAATGTCGACTAACGTGCATAGCCGTTACTGGTCCATTTGATTCCTCGTCGAAAGGCAAACGGGCCGATGTTGCTCACGTGACGGATGAGGCAAATGAGGACGAGGTCGTTGCTGATCGATCAGAGTTCGAATCAGATTATGAGGACCCTGCTGGTAAAGCAACGATCTCCGTGTCTTTTGAAGAGGAGGGAGAGACCACTGTAGAAGAGAAGGCGTCGGTGCCTGCGCCCACAGTGTCCAAGAAGAAACGAAAAGCGACCGCTGATGGAAATAAAACTGCAGGCAAGCGACAAGCAGGATCCGGTCCCATAATAAAAAAAGGCAAGGGAAAGCAGGCGGCATTAAACAAATTTAGGAAGCGTTCTGTAAATAATTCAAGCAAATAGTGCATTATCATTTTACATTGTATTTTATGTACGATATATTCTCATCGTTCAAACATCATCGCATGGCACACGCGGTCGTCGTTTGGTTGTCGGAGGGCCAACACTCCGTCTGCCAATCATGTGCGCATCAAGCGCGATGAAAGAAATGAAACTCATGTTGCCATTCATGCACTGCCCCTTCAATTAGACCATTTATGGCAAATAACTATATTCATTAATCCTTATATGGTAATAGCATCATCAAACCGCTTTTGACTTAAAGTAGTTCCCCCCCTCCCTCGCTCGCCTTCTTCCTGCCCAGGACACTTTTTTCTTCCCCGACGTCCTTCTCGGTCATTGCAGCATCTGCATCTGGCGAACAAGTTGCTCCTCGTAGCTTGTAGACACGGGGATACCGAGGTATGTTGGAAACATCGGTTTTACGTTTTGGTGACTAGTTGGCCTGACCAGTTCTCTCCACAGTGTTCGTTTTCAGAAATCACCAAACCAGCCTAGCCCAAGTTGAAAGCGAGGTTCTGGACACAAAGGGAAAGCAGCGGTGAACCTCCGAACCTGGACATTGCTCGGAGATTTTTATGGTTCAATATCATCTTGAAAGTGCCGAGCTGAATAAAAAGTGCAAAGTACGTGAAAAACAACGTATCTGGTGCGGACTTTACTACGCGCTTTGCGGTACGCTCCTTGGTGACCATTTCTCACTACGTTGAGCTTATAGGAAACAAGATCAAGATGACGGACACCATGGCCAATCAACCAAATGACCGCCAAGTGTTGGCTATGGCAACGCTTGCTCCACCTGGTGTTGCTCATATGGCGCTGAATCCAGCGCAACCTTCTCCTTTACCTCCTGCGCCTACTTTGTCTTCGCTTTCAGATTCACAAACATCCGGCGCACCCGGGCAGCAAGGACAAAATCCACTTCTCATTCCAGTCTTACCGTTTGCTCTCCCACATTTATTCCCCCAGTCCATGGCACAGACGGCTCCCACTCCGGTGCGGTTACCTCCCATGAATGTAGAACCACCTCAAACGCCTATCAGCCATCAACCACCCTCTCCGACCGGTGATGACTCGGGTCAGCAAGGCAGTCGCAATACGTACTTTAAAAAGTTGAATTGGGTCAATGCTTCCCCTCAACATTTTAGCACTGATGACGCATCTGTACTTGGAAAGAAAAGGCGACGACGCACCTCGGCCATGGAACTCGAAGTTCTGGAGGCTCACTTTCGGAGAAACCCGCTTCCAAATGCCTCGGAGCGTGAACAGCTTGCAAGGGAAACTGGAATGACAGCGCGATGCGTTCAGGTTTGGTTTCAGAACAAACGTCAGAGCTTGAAAAAGAAGATTGCTACGTCAGAAAGACGAAAATCATCCATTCCTGAAAGTCCGCTCAAGTGAGTATGGTGCAGTATCTGATAATATATAGCGTATGATAATGACAATCATCGCCTGCAACTTCTCAGACAAGAGCCAAATGCATCCCTGGGTCCTGGCTCTATGACTCCGAAATTCTCTGTGACATCACCGGCAACGTCTACCAATGTTCCCTTCCTCCCGATATTCCCAGGTTCTACTGGGTCGTCGTTGCCACCTGCCTCCCTGGCCTCCCTATTCCAGAGACCGATCATGCTTCCACCTCAGCGTGCGCAAACACCTCGCCCTATCCGTCCGGCAGCTGGCGACGAAGGCCATGATATGGCAGCACTGGCTCTAGTAAATCTCTCTCAGTCCGGCCAAGCGTCGCCTCCTGGTCCATCCTCCACTGCGACTGCGTCATCGCCCGTCCCAGGCCAAAGTGAAACCGAAGCCGATGGAGCAGCCTCCAATAGTGAAGAAACAGCCACACCTGCAATTGAAGGGAAAAATCAACATCTTGCACAATTCTCACCCCCATCTCCGGTCAGCCCTACAAAGGGCGGCTTGGTTAAGCAGCAGCAAGGAGCAGTGGCCAAAGTTAGTTTAGAGGCTCGCAATCTCTTTCCGCAAGCAGCAGAACCCCAGGCTCAGCCTCAACATCCCACTCCTCCATTGACACAGCACGATACCGATTCGATTGAGAAACCTCAGGAGAACGCAGGCCATATCACTGACACAGTGAGCCCGTCTGTGATTGAACCGGCCCAGACAGAACGAGTCTGCATGAGTATAGAACCTGTTGACGACACTTGTTGAACACAACGCTAGTCCGGGCATCATGTATAGAAAGTCTCAGTGTATTAGGAGATGATGCGTCCCGCAGGTGGTAAATGGTGTCTAATACTGTTTGCATCTGGTGTACTCGACAGAAGTGTCGCAGTAATCATTTTTGTGTAAATAAAAAGCCAGTTCAACACATGTTGATTCAACATACATCCACAATCCAAAGCAGAAAACAACATATAGAGCATTTTGCCACTACTCGTGTGAAACGCCGCTGGCATCATATCCAAAATTGGTTCACTAGCAAATGCTCATTGACTGGCGTGAATTAATCTTGCTGCAGGAGTAGCTGCGGATTGCGCCAGTCCATCTTTCACGGCCTTCGCTTCCTGCTTCGCATGTGTCCTCTGCCTATGTATAACGTCGGCGTCTTCAGTCCTTTCATCTCGCTCCATTTCTTCAGCCGCCTTGGCCGTTTCCTTCTTTCCGAAATCTGAAGCTTTTGTCCTTGGTAAATCGGAGGAGAGACCGATCGTAAAAGCAATACTTTCAACCGCAGCGTGTTGCCGTGCAGGTTTGCAGAAGTCTGGATCGGCAATCCGCCGATCCCGCTCCTCTTCCTCTGCTTGTCGCGCGCTTGCTCGATGAGCGACAGATGTTGCGCGGTTTGTCTCTGTTTCAATTCCGTGCCGGACAGTCGTAGATTCTTCCAAGGCATGTTGGATATTGGGCTCAATCTCTGAGATCGAAGCGGTACGAGCGGCTCGCTCAGATTCTTCAGCGGCGTGTACCATATTGAGAAGCGCCTGGCATAACACCGGCGGAAGGGAGTTGTCATCGGTTTCGACCGACTCAAGACCTTCCCGAAACGCTCTATGGGGAGTCGTCAGCACTGCTTGAGAGGTTCCAACACGTCTCACTGATCTTACCTAGCCTCCTGATGAGCATGCTCCAGAGCTGCGAATGCAATTTCTGCAGTAGTTGAAGTCCGTCTCTCCCGTTCTTCCTCTTCTGACTCACGCAGGGATTCTCGGCGTAGTATACCAAATGCCTTGTTGCCACCGTCAATACTGGCACGACGTACGCCGGCTTTGAACGCCTTTATAGAAGAGGATAGCCACACTTATTATCAGTTCATTGAAACGAACATTAATACGCCTAATTCGAACCTTGGCCTCATCATGGGCATGCTCCACTTCATTGGGAGGGACAAAGCGCGCTGTGGCCAGCAAGCGGCTACGACGGTCCCGCTCCGCTTCTTCAAGGGCCCTTATATCCCTTAGAGAGCCGTCGTGAATTCGAAGCTTTATCGTGGGCAAAGACATATTAAATTTCGACTGCTGGGTGTATAATGGGCATGTGCGCAAGCAAATAAAAAAATCACTGACCTCGATCCCCTCAGGAACAAGAGGCTGAGATTCATATGCAATCTCACCATCCATGGTTAGCGAGATCTTTCAAGGAGTAATAACTTGCTTTAACTTGGTCTCTGAGTAGTGTCCGTTTTGAACGCCGGATGTGAAGGCTGGCTATGGTATGGGGGGACACCTGAGGGTCAGAAGCTCAGCTCGTGTTGACGCGACACGATTCCACGCTTCACGTAATCCCTAATGAGTCGGAACTTTATCGGCCTGCACTGTTGCAAATTACAGGCCACCTTCACATCTTTTTTTTTTATTAAAGTCGCTCGTCCACAAGATGGATGATATTCTCGACAAACTGAAAATCTTGAACTATCACAGGGATTTCTGTAAACCGATGTAGGTGCGAACAAAGTCCAGCTCTTGAAGTGTTAGCTGCTGGTGGATACGGGGATGATGGGAATGAAAAGTTCGGCAATTGCGGGATGAAAACTGCCTGGCTTCGGACCTTACATCCTCGTATCACTGTGGCTATAACCTGCACAGCAATCATTCTAACAAAAATAAAAGGAATTTGAAACCTCTGCACCGCTTCTACTTCACCGTGCCCGCCACAAATCCAAACGAACAGTTTTACTATTTCACATGCCTATTCACATGGCTTGTCAACCTCAACGGGGAGACCTTCGACGCTCCAGGCCAGTTCGACGACCCAAATGCTTCGGTAGCGAATATTGGTAAATAACATAGGAAAGTCCAAGATACAAAAATAAACATACCAACACTGATCTTTTCCCCCATCTGCTCATCTATTTTGGAACAGCCGCAAAGCTCAAGGAAATGGACATTACTGTGGACTTGAGCCTCAATAAGATCAAACAAGGTCATGGAGAAGGAGTGCTGACCGTTTTACAAGCATTGGCGGATCGTGCCATACAAAAATCTGGGTTTGTGTTCCAACAGCCAATCCATAAGGCGGACGAGTAAGTACCTTGGGTGCAAAATGGATCTTAACGGAAGCCTATTGTCTGAAGAATCATGGGAACATAGATATGCAGAGGAGGCGGACGTCGATGCAGAAGCCGAAGTCACTGCTGAAACCGTAGAAGAAGATTTGGCTGCACAAGATGACGAGGAAGAGATGTATCTTCAGCCCCTACAACGAACCGACAAAGTAGATCTCACCAGGTGGGTTCCTCTACCGGTGTCTGTGCTTCACTTATCCTGTTCCTCGAATGAACACCTTAATTTTCATATATAGCCCACAGGTGCAAATTGACATACAACCGCCAAAACCGAAAATCGACCCTGCGGAATGGAAGCTTGAGGTGGAGCGGGTTACGCCAATGCTCCGTGTGCAAATTGCCAATGATAACAAGGATTGGAGAATCCATGTTGAGAGCATGAAGCATCACCATAGCGTAAGTTATGTACTTAATCTAATTGATCTCGCACCCAACACCGCCCTTGACCATTCGGATCCCCATTTGATGGATTTCAGACAATTACTTCATCCATGTCAGAAACTCAGAGTCAGCTCAACAAGCTACATGCTGACATCGAAAAAACACTTGAGAAAATATCGAGTCGTGAAAAGTACATTAACACACAATTCGAGTCACAGGTAAGACACTTGGAACGTTGCGTGGAAAGAGGCCTTGGTTATGAAGCAGGTTGTTTCTTCCGCTCAAATACGCTTACCTTTAATTAGACAGAGGAATACCGTGTGCTGCAAGATCAGCTTTCCGAACTTAAGCAAAAGTACGGTGTTGCAAGTAGTAACGTGACTGAACTGACGAATGAGCTGTCAAGAATATCAGAGGAATTGGACAGTGTTAAGGTGCTCGTCTTCCTTTCACTTCTACGCCCCTTTACAGAAAGAACTAAAAGAAACTCCGCAGTCACAAATGGACGATATTGGAAGTGGGATGACTGATTCGAAACCCTTGGTGGCCATCAAGCAGGGTGTAGCGAAATTGAAGGTACGATATGGTGGCGAGTCATATTAGTCATTCGAGTGATCTGACATCTCTCTTAATTGTGTTCCACAGACTGAAATCAAACAGATGGATTTGCGAGTCGGTGTTATACAACACACTTTGTTGCATGCAAAGGTAAGCACTTTTATCGTGGGCTTGCCACCTTCATCACTTCTCGGCAAGGAAATCTCAATCTTGCTTTTTCAAGCTCAAAATTAAAGGCCCGATAGGATTAGCAGCAGAGCCGCCAAACATGATGCAGGTCAGTGAACGACACCAATGTGCGCTCCGCGCTCGATTGAATGATTTTAACACTTTGTTGTGTAGATGTTCGCGCTCGCGATATGATATATATGTATACTTAAATATCTAAAGCCAGGGCGCATGGCTTGCATAGAAGATCTTTGGGGAAACAAATATGAGAGCTCGTGAAGGTACAGCGCCCGCTATTGGCTAGGTTATGACATTTGCATGAATCGACAGGCAAGCCAAGATATTGCATATGGCACGTACACCTCATGCTCAGACAGGCGTGGCCCACCTTGGCTGGTCCATGGCCAACAACTATCAGATAGACGGCGAGAGACATCTTAGCACACGTAACCCACGCTCTACCGCCTTTTGGCATAGCCCTGCCTTTAAGAATTATTTTGCAAGTCACCGCGCGTCCCCTTCTATTAAAAACCCAGGTCCACATGCAAAAAGAGCCAACTAGTTACAAACAATCAATGAATCATTGGGATTTTCCAACGGCTTGGGCTCTGGTTACTTTATCCAGCCTCGCAAGATTTCTGCTTGCGCCAACTAGTTGGATCACGTTTGTGACCTGCTTCAACGCAAATACTGGGAACATTGCAATTGCGAGTGCGACACACGCAACGTAGGATGTTGTGTCAACTCCTTCCACATTTGGTATCCAGGCTCCACCACCCGGAGTGCCTACGCCAGCGCCCGCCGCGGCCACTGCCGGATACCCGGCCCCAACCAATGTTGCCAAACCCCCTTTTTTCGCAATCTCTACGTGCCAGGTTCCGACCAGGTACAACGCTATGAAAAAGAGCTCGTTTCCTGCACAAACCACAAAGAGCACTTTGTTGTTGGTGTAGTATTGGCGAAGTAGCCATGAAGTTTTCTTGGGATCCACGTTCTTGTGCGATCCGGCGCCAAGAACGAGAGAAGAGTACATTTGAAGATAATGGGCGGAAAGGTCGAGAGCAAGGAGCGTTTGGAAAATAAGCGTGAATCGCGGGAACGCAAGGGCAAGGTAGATCAGTAAGCAGGAAGTTGTACTCCTGTCAGTGACCATATCGAGAACCGCACCGAAGCGCGATGCTTAAAAAAGACACGATTAGCACCGACGCTGTAGCTTGTCGCGGTGCACGGCCACGCGTCCACTCACTTTGTCCAAAATATCTCGCCGCTTGACCGTCTGCCGCATCCAGCAGACAGCTTATTGAATACAGTGCCATTGCTGTATATGTGTGATAAGGTAGATACCACAAGGAGGCGAACATAAGCAACACCCTGGCATAACCGATGAGGTTTGGTACAAACAGGAACACGTTTTCAGTTTTCGACGGACTGAACATTGTGCTTTCGGAAGCAATTGTAGCGAGTAGAAGGATGCGGAAAGGGGCGCACGCAGATATTCAGAGACAAGAGACCGTATGCTCCCAGTCGCGGAGCAGCCGAACGGATCTCCAAATGTGTTCGTTCTTTATCTTAGCGTTTTAGACTCGGACTAGTCGGGGATCGATTCATCGACTGTTGACATGGCAACTATTGTCCTGACTCACAAGCGCGCGGCGCGTTTGGCGATTTGGCAGCAAGATGGACGAAGCAACACGGCGGGCAAAAGAGGAGCACGTAACGGGACACACAGGAACCTCCGTGCTGGAACTCCAGCAGGTTCTCACCGTCACATTGGTAATACCTGTCAAAGCCAGTGCGTCGACTTGGATTGCTCACCATTTTTGCTACGCTTGCATAGTTGTCATATGCGCTATGGCAGGCTGTAACCAAGACCTGGCACCCAGGGCGGCACTCCATGTTGTTGGAGTACTTATGTGAATTTGCTACTCTCGTCCTGCCGTTCCTTCTGTCTGTGACGACAGAGTGGAAGTCACAAGCCTTAGTTGCCCTATTGCTAGCCACAGTCTTTGTGTCATGCTTGCCAGTCTCGCAACACGTCGAAAAAGCGGCGAAGAACAGGCCAACAAAGTCAGCCGCCCAATTTCATCTGCCTTTCCTAACTCCAGTTCGAGGATGCCTACAAGTGGTTACGATAATATGCATCCTTGCCGTGGACTTTCGCATATTTCCTCGCCGATTTGCTAAAACTGAAACATTTGGTACATCCCTGGTCTGTCGCAAACTTCATTTTTGTTACATATCAAGACCTGCATACTGGGTGGACAGCTTCTTAATAGAACATCTGTTTCTCATGTGCAATTTAAGATGGATCTTGGAGTTGGCCTCTTCATCTTCTCGGGTGGCGTGGTGGCGGGCCCTCGTCTGAAGACAACTGCCAGTGAACCTTTACAGAAGCTCTACAAGAGTATCAAACTGTGCGCTCCCGTAATGGTTCTGGGAGTCGCGAGGATGATATTGACGAAAGGGGTGAACTATCAGGTTGGTTGACGCCATGTACATTGAAGGACGTCGAACGCCATTAGTAAAAAAACACATATGTGACTGCAGGAGCATGTCACAGAATATGGGGTGCATTGGAACTTCTTTATGACATTGGCTCTGATTCCTTTAGTCATAACGATCCTGCAACTGCTGGCTCCTGGATTGAGCTTCACCACACTCGCGGTAGTGATTTCCGTAGGTAGGCGGGGACATTACGTTTAACGAATTGTTTGCGTGGGCAGAGTTGAGCAATGACACTGGGAAACAAGTGTACACGATCCTTTTGCAGAATATGGGCCTCGAGCAATACATCATGGACGCTCCAAGAGACAATATTTTTAACATGAACAGAGAAGGCATTTGCAGTTTTTTCGGTGAGATCCCTTTCCCTCGCCTAGAATGACTGCCGACACGCACTGACTGGACTATCGTGCGGAGCCCAGGCTATTTGGCAATCTTTCTTTTTGCGGCGGATATCGGCGCGAGATTACGGACGTACACAACATACCAGACCGTTCCTGTAGCCTTGCCCCAAATTCTGAGAGCGCTGCTCGCCATTTTAACAGTCCTAAGCATCGCTTTTGCTGTGTCGACCCAGATACTCGGAATACAAGTATCGAGGAGACTGGTCGGTGGCCTTTCCCATTTGGATTCCCAAGCAAGCACTCGTTATTGGTCTAATTGGCATCTCTGTAGGCCAACATCTCCTACGTGCTGTGGGTCTCCCTATCCGGAGTCTTCCATGTGTCAGGATGCGCCTTAGTAGATTTGCTCTATGTGACAAGAGCTGAGTTACGCACGCCTTTACTCTACAAGGCCATTAATAGGAACCAGCTGGCGATATTTCTAGTGGTAAATCTAGTCGTCTATGCCCAAAGTCTTTCAACCCTTCTCTGGCGTCATATTAACATGCTCGCCTCAATTTAAGGGAAATCTTCTGACAGGCCTTGTAAACCTCTCGATTAATACGTTGGAAGTGTCAGACAGCACAGCATATGCGATACTTACGGTGTACATATTTATAGTTGGTGGAGTGGCATTGATCCTCGATCATCTCAATCTAACGCTAAAGCTGTGAAGACTTGCAGCTAAGGAATTCTGCTCGCCCACCTCGCTAAGCACAGGGTGATATGTGCCAGGCATTACGGGAATGTTTGGAAGGATTGAAAGTGTATTGAAAAGCAAATACTAGAAGGTACACCGCTGTAAAAGGTAACAGAGCAACTAAACTAGATAGGTAGCTATCTCCATGACACAAAAATAGCGATACGCCGTTATACGCAGAAAGCAGTTCCTTGCAGTACATCCAGTAACTTGCGCAATGGTATTACTTCACTATTGACCAATACCAAGACTTTTCATTTCGCTGCTCAACCATTCTTCAACTTTGCCTTCCGCGGTCGGGCCTTTCTGCGGCGTCACTCGATCTTTGAGAGGCTTCATGTTCGTCGAGTCTTCCACTTCAGGTGGGAAGGTCCCGCTGGCAGGGACATGAAGAGGTGTTCGGCGCGACCCATCAGAAGCGTGATGGGTCATTGTCATCCTGGGATAGAAAGAAGCAGCACTTTCGGCTGATTGAGGTGAAAAGGGAGATCCAAAAGTGGCCCAGAAGGGGTAACCTATTTGAGGAGGGCCACCCCACGGGTATCCTCCCATAGGTGACGTCGGTTGGAATGGTGGAATCGGCTGCGGACTTGTGGCCATTTGGTTGCGGTGGCCCGCTGCCCAGTTGAAGGGATATGAAGTCCAGCCGGTAGGCCCTGATGTCAATGGCGGTGATTGAAATGCAGATTGCTGCGGATGTTTATCGACGATGGCATCATCAACTGGGGGACCTTTCGGACTTGCTTTCTCCTCTACGAAAACGGACGGATGTGATTTCTTATCCAACTCATCGTCATTCTCCTTTTTGCCACCAATTGGCTCTGCCGCTGGAGGAAGAACCCTAGGACGCCCCAGCTCCTGGTCCTTTAAATCGGTGTCTTGATGAAGAACTTGTGTCTCCTTTGTTGGCAGCTACATGCTTGTTAACTACCTGTGCCACTTTAGGAAACGCAAGTCATGCCTACATTTAGGTGTTCACGGAGCTCCGCATCCAAATACGCACGTAATTCCAGCAAAGCTCTCTCCATTTCTGTCGACATTCGTCCTTTGAATTGAACTCCCTACGGCAAGTATAAATCCAGAGACTCAGCTCAGAGCGCAAAATTCATGAAGAAGGCTGTCAAATACCCCGTGTTTTAGCGAATATAAAATGCTGATATCGTACGCTTTCGCGATCGTATTTAGTTGATCGATCAGCTCGCTTTCCGCGGTTTGATTAGATCTCAGACCCTCTGTCACATCGCCTGTCCATGACACGTCACTTAGCCTCAAGAGCCATGGAAATGCCAACCTAAAACATGAAATACGTACTATCGAACAGGTGTACAACGACAGGCTCCAAGGGACGTATTTCTGGCAAGAATTCTTTCTTCGGGTTGTCAAGGTTGCCACTGGATCTACACCCGTCTTTTTTGATGTTGCTGGTTGGACTTTGTTCATTCACTTCCATCTGAGGTTTCATGATTTCCACGGTTGGTTCTCGGTCATCCGCTTGGCATCTGGTCGGCTCATTGGCTGTTGGAGTTTGGTCCCGATCAGACCTCTGGTGGGCTGCGGAGGTGGCTGATTGCTGAACTTGCTAACAAAATTGTCAGCGCTGCATAGAGTGCCATCCCAATTAAGAAAGCTACCTGAAGATGCGATCTCTTTGCGTAAGTCGTTTTCTGTAGGTTTTCTAACGCCAGAACCACAGAATCTACATTCGCTTGTGCCCCCTTGAGATATACCGCCTGTCACACTCACAAAGGAATATTACTACTGGACCTGACTGTAAATACTGCGCAAGCATACCTGATCGCCATTTTGGTAACAAACATCGACTTCGTGTTCTTTGGAGAATTGACGAACTCCTCGAAGGAGATCGAGATTTTGCTCATTCGCTATTAAGATTGTATCAGATTCAAATTTCCATGTCCTGATGGTGTTCATCTTAAAAGTAGCATTAAATGCATTAGAGTAAATTTACAGTCCTGACTGACATCGGAAATGGCGAGTGGACTACGGCTTACGATGTACGGTTTGAATCCTTTGTAATTCTTTAGGGTTTTTTGTTCAGCTTTCACGACATCCTCTTCTTTCGACCCTCTAAAGATCAGGGTCTGGTCGGATGTTAATTACCTTGCAATGTCAGCGAAGTATGAGCAATTACTCACTGTGAGGAGGGTATCAAATTTTGCATGTACATTGCTGGCTTTAGCGATATCGTTGACTGTTTCTTTAAATGCTTCAGCCAGTGTGGATCCGGTGCTAGATTCTGCATGAGCTGAAAACTTTTGCGCCAATTCCATGATTTCGTCGTCAAAATGAATGGTTTTCGTGAACGAATCCATTTTGCCTGAGTTGGAAGCAGGAATACTCGAAGAACCAGACTTGATATCCTTAGACACAAATGCTGTCCTGCCCGAATCTGAAGATGTCTGTTCAATCAAAAGCCTCGCAGTGCTTTCTTGGAGGCTCTAGATGTTTCACATCAAGATTCACATCCTGATCTCGCAAATTGCAGCTACTTCGAAATACCGGTTGTAGCTCACGCAATACAGCACATTGAAAAGAATTGAACTGCTTGGCCGCCTCGGATATCATTTGGTCATTCTGAGATATTCCTTTTGCTCTCAGTAAGACGCACTGACTCGGAGGACTGGTTTCAGATGCCCGTGCATTCGACGCAATCATTATAAATGGTACTCACCCGATTGTCATACTCCGGAACGATTGAAATACCATGCATATCTGCCAAGTATTCAAGCTTCTTTTTAATTCTTTCCTTTCCTGCAACTGTGTTGAATAGATGCCCTGCAACATCGGCATTCAAGCGAATGCGTCGCATCTGCTCCCCAATCAGCGCGCACAAACGAAGTCGCCTAATTGGTGATGTTAACTTTCGCAAACGAGCGTGCAAGAATCGTCTGCTTATTACGCCTGATGTAAAGATTTTTCGTCCTCCCCGATTATCTGAAAGGTACCCGTCTTCTTGTTCTCGCTAACAACTGTGTGGGTCTTCTGGGCGATCTCCCTAGAATGCAGGGATGAGTTTCATCTTTAAAAGTTGGCGAAAAGCTTTCAGAAAATCAAGAAACGGGCGTACCTCACTTTTGGGCCGTTTCCGACCGAGTCCCACGTCTGAGGGAAAAGGATAAAGGTCTCCTGCGAAGGCAATAAGGCACCCATCTGCTCACTGACAATGCCAAGTAGGAATAAGCTGGAAATGCGAACTTTGGACTACGAGCTTGGATAATGTTAACGTGGGAAAAAACGGGGCTTTGGATGAGAACTTTGACAGGTAAGCTGTCGGGATTGCTTACGCAATATGAATCACGTGCACCACTGCTGCGAATGTCTTCCAACTCAGACCAGCTGCTCAACTTTTGAACGCGAGTCATCTGCGGAAAAATGCCTGTCGCCTACTTAAGCCGAACAGAGCACTTCTCAGCTGCACATAGGCTGAACACTCCCAAACTCTCTGAGGAGGAAAATGTTACATTATATGGGAAATGTAATCACCGACATGGGCACGGCCATAACTACCGGGGTAGGGGGACCCAGGATGCCTATCCCTCTCCTCCTTGACGCTATTTACAACTCACCTATCATCTATTTATGACCTCTTTTTAGTTGAAGTCATTGTGAAGGGCCAGGTAACGGCATGAGAGTTCCATTCTCCGCTGCAAGGTCTTGGAATTCCTCTCCTATATCTCATTCTGTACACTTTTAAGATCGACCCTGTGACCGGGATGGTCTTAAATATAACCGAACTCAAGGAATGCATGAAAAGCGCTATTATCGATTTGATGGACCATAAAAACCTGGTATAGCATCCATGAATATGTCAACCTATACGAAGGGATTGCTCATGCACTGCTCACTAGGATGTCGATGTACAATATTTCCATGACAAACCAAGGTAAAGCGAACACTTACATAGATGCACTAGAACAGACAAGTCATATGTTTCCTTATTTGCCGGGAAATCTCGTAGTACGGCGGAGAACATAGCAGTGTTCATATGGGACAATATGCAGCGAATACTACCTAAAGGAGAACTACACGAAATTCGGTTACATGAAACCGAAAACAACGTTGTGCTTTACCGTGGAGAATGAATTCGTGTATTGAGAAGCAGTACAGTAATAAGACTATGTACAAATCCGAACCGACACAGAGGCTCATATTGCGCTACTGGGTGACGCCCTCGTGTTCATTCGCGTGCAGCAAAAAGCGAGAATCCATTTGAGATCAATAAGCATATACTTGAGAGCTTTGGTCCATGCTTCGTCCTGATTGAACTGTAATCGTATCGAGGTGTCGCCAATCTTGTCTTTGCTGATTCTACATGGTCGATGATATCGTTGTATTAGTACCAAATGGACCCAGAAACAACCCAGCGGGGTGACCTGTAGGGCAAGCGAAATTTGGGATCTCGCTGTTCTGCGTAGTCCCCTATTTGTTGCAGGCAATTCAAAAATGAAACCAGAGCATTGTCGAAGCGGCGGTTCCAAAACAGCATTCCCTTCAGGTCCCCCGACCCGTACCTGAGGGTATTACAAAGGACTGTTACGCAGCCGATCACAGAAATCTATCAACTGACTACCTACTTACAGTTCATGAACGCCCTTGTCACCTTCAGTCTTTTCGATTCTTGAGAAGCTACCCATTGGAACCAAGCGATAGCTGGGACAGATAATAGATTTAATCCCGCGCCCTCCATAGTATCTGGCACAGCTACATACCCTGTGAAAGTGAAGTTCAGCTTACTAGCCATTGTATCGAGAAGGAGTAACGCTTGCCCCATCGCAGCGTTTATTTCACTCCAATCCACCTAATGGCAGAGGGATGAGCAAAGCTCCCGAGGAAAACCTGAAAAATAATCGCTAGCGCAGCGCATTCTAACCGGTTGATTGGGCAAACGACCCATTCGAAAACCTTACACTAGCCATAAATATAGGTTATCAGCAGTACGAGAGATACAGAAGACTCTCACCATTGATTGTACCGAATGGCCCATCGTGCCAGATTCTGAACGTGTCATTATAGACGTTCGTTTTTTTAAGCTTTTCCAGCTGGTTGGAGACGTATTCATAGTTGAGATTGACACTGTCGCGCTCATTGTGGTACTTCTGCAGCTCATCCTGCAAGTTGTTCATTTCCTGCCAGTAACTGTTCATATAAAGGCTGATCAGATTACGACCACGCCTTCATCGCACATCGAAATGGCGCATACTTGAGCTTCAGTGTATCCACCTCCTCCAGTTCTCGGTTTGCCACTTCCAGTTCCTCCTTCAATGCTGCCTTCTCCTTCTCCAGATCCTTAAGTACATCCAGAGCATTGCGCTCTTGCTCCTTCAACTAGACGGATACCAGAACAACAGTATAAGCAGTTGACTTCTTTGTCATCGTTACCGATTGCTGCTCTACGCTTTGCATACCTTGACGACATCTGCTTCCGTCACACGGCGCCCTCCTCCAGCTTCCTCGTCAGCAACCAAAGTTGCCAAATATGCTTCATATGCTTCCTTTTCTTTCCGAACCTCCGATAGCCGCTTTTCCAGCTTGATTATGAGTTCGTCAGCACAGTCTTGGCATAATGGATGATCGACTTGCGATACATGAGAGATCAGGTCAAACATCTTCCCCGCCGTTTTCAATCGATGGCTAAGGCTTCCTCGCTGTTGCTCCTCTGCAGTACCACCTTTGGAGCCCCGCTGCGGAGCGACTAATAAGGGAGACACTTGCGACTTTGAGAGCATGACAAAAGACTCTTGGATCGGTATTGACAATTTGCTTCCCGATCCCTTGCGGTTCAAAGAGGAAGGCGTTGGATGAAAAGACCGAGTTCCATGGTTAAGGCTCGGCGTGCTGCCTTCCATTATCTGAGGAGATATCTGGGAACCATTCTCCACGACTGTAGCTAATGTGCGAGAAAATGTTAAGCATGTAGTTCCGGGGTGCCTTTGAACTAGCATAATCGGCAGAAAGACCAACCAACAGCTTCTTCATATGGTATATTTTCTAGCAAAGAGGGGTCCAACTTGATCGGTTGCGAGCAGCTGCAACAGAAGTAGCTGGCTAACATAAAGTCAGACGGTCCCCATCTCTCCATTTTCGACCGACGGATAGCGCCGTGCTGCGCAACTAACATCGTGTAGTAAGCACGAGTGGCTTTGCGGAACACAGTCCTCGACCAGTTGACCAACTAATGTCATCTACATACAAATCCAAGTATGTTCGACTTCAGGAGAGGTACCGTTCTCTCGCAAAGGTGAAGATATGCGGTTGGAGTTGCCACCCCGCGGATGCGCATCTCAATAACGTCGGTTTTCATTAGGAACGGTCGGAGCTGGTGATTTATTTAGAGAAGGCTATGAAAGATGTGAAGAGTCTGAAGACGGAAAACCAGTGTGTTGCATATGCTGTTTCTTGAAATGGGAACTATCTGCTGAATTTTCCCTTGCTCTTGCATAGACAACTTCTCGACTTAATAATTCTTCTAACCCCCAAAGCGGCCGAAGAGTGAGGAAATGCTGTTGACTATTACAGCGGTTCTATATTATTAAATTTGGTGCATTGCATTTAAGCTCTTCAGATGAAAATGTGAAAGTTTCTGCCTCCGATGATTCGCATAGCTCGGGTGCCTCTCGCGGCTCGAACACGTCCGAAGACGAGATACCAGGTCTTTTCCTCACGACGAGTATTGTGGCGCCTACTACTGTGTCCTTACTGGCTCAATCTTGGCTTCCCTACATAGATTCTGAAGCAGAACGCTACCCGTCACTTCAAAAAACAACTGGTTCCCGGGGACGAAAACGCAAAGTGTGTAGAGGATCACCCAGAAATTGTTGTTGCCATGTCTGACGAATACTATGCTTCTAGGAGAGCGAGACCGTCCCACCCGTGCATGCCAGCCCTAAGAAGCGAAGAAAGCGACTATCGCAATGATAGTGGCTCTTATTGTAGACTGCATTATGAACAACCCGCTGAAACTTCTCCACCGGAACCGTCACCAATATAGAAACATTAGACTGAGAGCTGAGAGCGCCTCATAGCCATGACGATCTACACGTCTGGGCACAGAAAGACTAGAGGGGAACGCGAGGGACTATACTCGCATTGAACGTCCGTTCAGATATATACACGGTCAATAAATATTCACACGTTGTCCATCAGCATTTTGGTCGCCACAATTAAAAGTCCTCCTCATCATCTTCATTTACTCCCATCCAGCGAAGTTTAGTTCCATTAGCAGCGACCATCCAAAGATCGTGATATGCCTCAATGCAGTTGTTGAGATCTTCTTCTGTATAACCTTTCCCGATAACTCGGTCCCGGATTTTGGAGATCCTACCCAAAATATTCAGATGAGTCTGCGCGTACTCGACCAACAATGGCTGCATACTTCATACCTAATTTCGCTCTGCATTTGACCGTCGGCATCTTTCGACATTGTTTTGATGAGTTCAAAAATAACAGAAATGGGATCCCTATAGACATCCCCAGGTCAGCAAAGTGAAGCGTCAACGCAAGATTCTCTATTACAGGCACTCACTGGGCTTGTGTCTCTTCGCGATCCAACAAGCTGGCTTTGCTGACGTCCATAAGGCGCAGTGCTTCGTCAACATCGCTGAGGTCAACCTCATCGGCAAACCGAAGCCGAGCCTTTCAGAAGGTATTGCATAACTAAGACCACACGACCCAAGTCACACGTGCACAAAATGGGAAACGTACCAGTGCTGTTGCCATCCGAATCACGCTCAGGAGTGTTCTCGCAGAGGTATACTGGAAATCTTCCATTTCTTTTGCGCGAGAACGGAGATGCACGTAAGCATTAACTATGTAGTCCCCAACCTCCTTCGGAACTATCGGGTCGAACTTCCGGGCTTTTGCAATATAGTGCCTGCAAAGAAAGCTGTTAGGAGCAAAATTCTTGCCTTATCAGAGCACAGCAACACTGCCTACCTAATAACACTCGTATCTACAGCTTCAAAGTCACCGTCCAATCTTGGATGGTGCAAATGCATGTGTACAAAGGCAACATGCTGCGCGAGTCTACCACAGACAGGTATAGTGATGATCTAAGTTAAGTAACGCGGCCAGAGAGCGACGCAATCAACTGTATCTCACCTGAGATCATCGGCAACAGTCGGAGTATCCAACATCAGAAAGAGAATATCAAAACGACTGAGTAATGCGGCCGGAAGATTGATATTATCAGATACCCGCTTCTTGGGGTTGTAACGGCCATATTGCGGGTTAGCGGCCGCAAGAATGGATGCTCGAGCGTTGAGCGTCGTGGTGATACCAGCCTTCGTTGTGCAAGTTAATACCTACGCAATATATATGCACCGAAGGAAACGCTGTACCTTGCTGATACTGATTGTCTGCTGCTCCATCACCTCGTGAATAGCGGTTCGATCATTCTCATCCATCTTGTCGAATTCGTCGATACATGCGATACCATTGTCCGCCAAAACCAGCGCTCCTCCCTCCAGAATCATTTCCTCCGTGATAGGATCCTTCATCACACTAGCAGTCAAACCAACGCCCGAACTACCGCGACCGGTAGTGTATACACCTCTCGGAGCAATCTTGCTAATTTGCTTCAGCAATTGAGATTTGGCAACCCCGGGATCACCCATCAAACAGACATTAAGGTCGCCACGGATTCGCATCCTATCCTTAGTTTCTTTGGTAGCACCTCCCACGAGCAATAAAAGCAATGCCTTCTTGACATCGTCGTGGCCCCAAATTTCCGGCGCAATACTTCTTGCGAGCCTCGTGTAAACATTCTGATCCTCGGCGAGCTCCTCAATTTGGGCGTTGATTTCTGGCGTCACCTCCATCTGAGAATATTGTTTTTTTAATTGTCGCACGTGGTGGGCCTCCAGATACGTATCGGTGATGAGACCCGCGCGTAAAGCTTTGAATCCGGTATAGGGGATTGGAAGGAAGATGCCAGAGATGTAAACTGTGTCTCCGGGGTTGACACTGCGGGTCATGTCATCGTAAAGGTGGACGGTCATGGAGCGGGGAATATGTCCCATTGGAACTTGATCGGTCTGTTTGTCGCTTGTAAGTTACGAGACTAGAAGAAGGAACAGCTGGCTGCCTACCAGCTCTTGCACTTTTATTTCCTGGGCCTTGATGAGTTTTGAAGCCCGTGTCTGCAGATAAAGCTTCCCTTTCGACGCATTTTTTTTGCAGTCTGCACTAGGGCATTCGGTAATTGGTGTGAAGTTATGAGAGGTCACCTGTACACGGAGATTAACATGGACTAAGAAACTATTGATGACAAAAAAGGGCTCTTGCAACCTCTTGGAATATTTCGGATCCACATTTATCGCAACTGAGAGCGATGACGACCGCTTGCGGTTTGACATCGCTAACGCGTGTAACCATTCCTCGTACAGTGACCATTCGACCAACAGCGGAACCCTTAACTTCTCGAACAGAAAGGGCCTTGACTGTATCACGAGGCTTAAAACACACTGTACTGGTCAAGCAAAGCGATGTCGGTAAAAGTGGTTGTCATCGGTGCGTGTCTGCAGCAATCCTTACTATCTTCGGGTCAACATTGGTGGAAACAAAGGAGCGTTCGTTCCCTCTCTAGCCGCATCATGCTGCCGCCGTTGGAACAAAATTACTTCCAATGGGTCACTGTCGTCATTTGGCTAAGAGAGGACGTTCAGTCTCTGAGATGAGATGTCACCACCGAGGGCATTTACGAACCGCAGTCCTGTTTTCTGGGAGCATAGCATCAATCACTTCATAAAAGAGAGTAACATAACGCTTCGTATTATGTTCAATGTTCTGAGCCAGCTCTTCGGTTTCTTCAAACTGCCGTGACCAACATTAACATGACATTACGGGCACAATGGACGCTAAAAAGACGTACTGCAGCAACATCATCCAAACTGATCTCCAGCTTGCTTTGTGTCCGATCAGCGATGGTTTTCTAAATGGGGATTCAGAGGCACATCCGTTTTCATGGAATTTCTTTCGTACAAGTGACGAACCAACTGCTCCTTGTACGGAAATTGCAATGCTGCAGGTGTTCTACGGCTGTGTTTTCGGCGGCTCGGAGTCTGAGCCGGTTCAGAGGCTTCTACGGCAAATTTCTCCAGGAAGTTTGTGATTTTCTCTAGACCGCATGAACGCAGTATTAACCTCAGATACTCATAGGCATGTGCAAGAGGTTCCATGTGAACGAAATTCGCCAAACGATGCAATTACAATAATCACAAGCCAAAGATAACGAAAATGGCTGGGGTCGTCTTCTCCTCACTTTCCACTATCGGGCTCAGCGGCTTACCTTTCTCTTGCTGGTAGTTCACATTAGGGTAGAAAGCGGGTGCAGGCGCCGCCATGTTGAACTGTTTTCGGCGCGAGCGCGAGGGAGAGAGGCAAGAACAGGTAAACGATCAATACAAATTTGTTCCAGAACGGTATGTGCCGAAGGTTTCAGGGATAGCACCGATGCTGTAGATGCGGGTGTCCAGTTGTTGAGTGACCGTGAAGCGAAGGCGATTTCGGACGCCCGAGTTCATGTCCGAAAATACATTACATAAGCAGGAATGCTCAAAGATGTATGTGCTCGCCGTTCAACTTGAGTAGACGGCAACTGGAATGGCTCCGTTTCTTATTCTTTCACTTTTAATAACACCGTCGTTTGTTATGATGATCTTTATTCCACATTTATTTTTTTGCATGATACATTTGCAAATGATCGCCCCATGTCGTCGCAATGCTTTTTAGCATGTCCGATTGACTGGATCCGGACGCGTTGCTGTCCACCCTCCCAAGCATCACGGACCATTACCATTACCTCTTGCATTCCCTTCCCTAACTGAAAGCATGGCAACTATACAGAAGGGAAAGACCATCACATTACGTGGGTCTGCTCAAATTGTCGTTGAATTCTTCAGTAAGTGTAGTGGGCATATGCGTTGATTTAGAGAATACTCATTTTTCAACACCAAAAGACTATGGTATCAATAGGTAGCAGCAGTCTTATCACCGTCGGGGTGACTTGAATTACTCACAACCTTCTGCCGTTACTGCCGAATAGCATTCTCTTTCAACGTGGGCTTTACCCTCCCGAAGGTCATAACTAGCTATATGCAGCTGGACGTAAACAGAGGTTTTTACTCATGGTTGGGCACTACTTGCAGATTTCCGAATGGTTAAAAAGTATGGATTGAACCTCCTTCTGACCTCCGATGACGGCGTGCAAGCGTACCTCAAAGCCATTCTATCACAACTTGACAGTACGTTCTCATACTGGGAGTAGGAGCACAAATTTAATCATATAATAATTACAATCATTCTTAGAATGGATCGTCGCCAAAAAAATAAGTAGATTGGTCATGGTCATCAGCTCCAAGGACACTCGGGAAGTACTCGAGCGATGGTCGTTTGATATACAATTAGAACAATCAGACGATCGCAAGGAGAATTTTTGCGAGTAGGTTCGCAGAAATTGAGTGCATCAGAATTGGCAACTCATCCGCTTTGCAGAACCAAGAAGGGTAAAACGGAGAAAGAGATAAATTCGCAGATCGCTGCGGTCATGAGACAGATTACCGCCAGTGTATCCTTCTTACCGATGCTTGAAGATCCTTGTAAGCTTCCAGGTTTAAAGCACTCTTTAGGTAGCTCATTACTGACGCGCTGATCTGTCCCAGGTACCTTTAATATACTAGCCTACACTGATAAAGATGCAGAAGTTCCTGCCGAGTGGATTGATTCTGACGCTCGTCTCATTACGAAGAACGCCGAGCAAGTGAAGTTGCGAAGTTTCTCGACAAGTGTCCATAAAGTTGATGCTTTAGTAGCGTACCGTCTCGGCGACGACTAGATCTCTCGATCTCTCCTCCTCTAGATTAGGCTGTTAAGGACTGCAAAAACATTGTATATAACTCTGCTTTAAAGATGCATATTTCATAGCAATTGTCATTTGACAGAGGGCTATATCGATGTGTCCAACCGGCCGCACGATAAATAATCTACCTTCTAGAGCTCTAAGTTTCCTTTTGTCTGCCAAATGTTTTGACACTCTCGGGCATGGGATTAGCACTCTTTCCAGCTTTCCCAGTGTCCACATTCGCGCCCACAAGCGCTTCAAGCTCGTATTGCTCGCCGGCGGCCGCGGCATTTGAGACGACCTTCACCGCCAACCGAGGAAGGTCAACGTAATCTGACCCATACTTGACGATCAGTTTCAAGCATACAACCATGACTGCAACCCAAATCATACTGAACACCAGTCGGTAAGAAAGGGAATCTGAAGTGTTCCATTAGCATGCGGTTGATGGACCTCAACAATTTCTGCAGGCCTTACATGGTGTTGCCAGGAAGATAAACATAATCATGAATATGCTTCCAAATATCCCGACCGGCAGCTGCCATTATACTCGGGTTCAATGACAACAAAGAGTTTCCATGGAGCTAGTCCGCTGACTCACCGCAAGATAGCGCACAGGCTTGGACTGTTGAAGAAATGGTGAGGTCAATGTCGGATTGACTTGATAAACACCTAAGAACAGATCAAAGGCATCCTGCGAAGTGCGCCGAATGAATCGAGTTAATTGACGAAAACACACGTCAACACTCTGGCAGATATACCTGTCGGGAGCCATCCAGAAAGTTATTCTTGAAATACCGAATGGCGGAGTTGCGGAAGTCCTGGATCGCACCCGCTCGCGTTCTCTTCCCACCTCTTGTGAAATCCGTCTTCAAGGCACCTGTACCGCTATATTGCCGACTAACTTCATCCGCATTGTCTGCCCAGACTATAGCAGGATTATGGACTCACGGACGTCCGTATGCGAACATTTTATTGTTCCTCACCATGCTTGAACATTTTCTCCAATTCAACGGCATCCTCCACCTTTCCATTTGGAGGCAATATCCCTAATTCAACAAGCTGGTTTCTCAGCGAAGCCCGTGCCAAAACACTTTGGACAACGTTGGTCCGGTCCAGGCAGTCCATGCAATTCGTGCGAACAACTGAAGTTTGCTGTTGACGAACAGTGCCTTTGTCATCGATGTGAAAATAACTGGTACAGGTAACTTTAGAGGTGACCGGTGCAAACAACCGACAATAGAAGGACACCCACCCTTGTTGTTCCAGCTCGGGTCGAATATCGTCCAGCAGTACTGATATACGATCCCAGCGCATGTTACGGCATTCGTGGTGAAAATCGAAATGGACATATCTATTATTTTTCGATGAGACCAACGCTCCATTGGCGATTAAGAAACTTAGTAGTCCTAAAGCAACTACCTGATACGAGGTTCATTTAAAAGTCGTATGTGTTTCGCAAATTCATCACCCAGGCGGTGCTCGTAGCCTTTCTTATTTATCAAATTGACAACAATTTGATTCCCATAGAGAGCCAGCTGATCAGTGAAGTGCTTCTTGAACGATGCAGACTACAAGGAAATAAAGTGGTTCAGTTTCGCGCGCCATTCGATCAGCACGTCACAACGCATACCGTCCGTGGATTGGCATCGATTTCTAGTTTCGGTTGATATCTGATGTTGGCTGTCTGCTTCCAGTAAAGCGGGATCGATCCACGTGTTTGGACATAAGCGGTCTTATGGCCTGAATCAGCAATCACAATTTGTTCACTTTCGACATTGTTTGAGACATTGCCGTCGTCGTCGACACCTCGCGAGTGATAACGAGTGCCTGCACGGTGGTGATTACGGCGACTAACAAGAGCAAACGTGAACCCATGCCCATTAACGGCGGCCCGCTTGATTTCGACGACTGGAAAGTATATGCAACTCTAGGTTACATTGTGCGTCGACATCAATCGATTTCTGAGGCGATACTTACATCCACACATGATCGGGAGGATAAAATTGCTTAGCTGTGAAGGTAGCGTCATCAAGATGTCGGAAAAAACGATCAGCAACACACAAGCATTGGGGGCCTACATCGCTATCGGCTTTCGTATGACTCAATTCCATCAACTGCCTGTGCATATACCGATTCCAGAAGAAACGCTCATCGGCCTACCAATAAAGCCAATATCAAAATTGAACATCGGAAGAGTCTCAATATTACAGAGACAGTCAAGCATTTACCCTGCGCCAAAGGGGTTGATTTTTAGGTGCCGTAACAGATTGCCGTTGGAGGGTATTCGCAATCTCATAGGTGTATGAGAAGTAGAAGAAGCCAGATTCAAGTAGGTTGTCTAGCATTACAACATAGTTCACATCGTCCTGAATCTAGGCGCAGGAAGAAAACCTTGTTTATTGGGCCGATAGAGGTCACTACAATCCGGTAAGCGTAAACTGCCAACCTGCTGTTCAGTTAAATGCAATCTGCTTCTTTGGACAGGGATAATCTTGTGCCCGGTCAGTTTGTAGATGTCATGGCCCGACAGTTGGCCAACTCGCTCGCGATCGGTGATGACAACAATGTGATCCCCTGTTCAGTTATCATAAGAACGGTGGAAGTGGGATGTATTTGCAAATGACACCTGAGCTACCTGCGTTCAGTTTGATGATGCCAATCAGGCCATGAATCTGCACGACCTCTTCCTGCCTCAGCGTTGGTGCCGGAGGTGCTGCAGACGACAAATTCCGATTGAGTTCTGGAAAAATGAGGTTCGATTTCCTGTTTTTCATACCATTCAGCTGCAGCGAGCCATCCTGTCTGTTTATCACTAGAGTTTCTCTTCGGACAGAAGGATCAAGGTACGCTGGCTCGAAGGTGAAAGTCTCGCTAGACATATACCTGGTTTACACAATTGGTAAAGGATGCCACAATTTTAGTTCAAACCGCCTTCGAAATCGGCGTTAATATATTACGCACAGGTTCAACGACTCATAAACCATTTTGGCTGATATTTGGGCGGTTGAAAGCGGGTAGCGTGGGGGAAGTGGAATGAAGCTGGCAGGAGGTGGTGAATATTCCTTGGACGTCAGGTGGGCCGGGCTGGACTTTCTAATGTGGTCAACTAAATGCTGTCTTGCCAATCGCCCAAAGTCCCGGCCGGCAGTTGGAAGCGACCGTGAGCCCAACGTTGTGACGTAGTGGAAAATGCGACAGTGCACGGTTTTTCAGGAATGCAGTCTCGGAGCTCGCAGTGAAGAGATAACTCGTACCTTTCCAACGCGTCCCTTACCTACGTCAGCGGCCTAGCTTTCTTCAAAGATTGACCGTGATCTCCTATCAGAAGCTTATGTTCGGCGCTGAAGGCAACCAATAGCTTTTAAGTATGATGCATATGACGGCTGCCCGCGATTACGTTACCGAAAGGTTGGACGTTTCAACAACTTTCTATTTAGATTCTAGCTCAACCAGTGAGCCCAGCCATGTCACCACATCCAACCTCTTCCGGTCTTGGGTCCCTCCCAGACGAGATTTACGAGCAAATAGCTCTTTATCTCACGCTATTTGATATCTTCAACCTAACCCTATGTACACGCCGACTTCGCGCGGCTCTAAAGGCACCGGCGTTTGGCCGAGAGTTTCTAGCGAGGGATGCGGAGAATTTGCGGGTCGAAGTTGTGCAGCCGTTGCCTATTACAGGGTTGGACTGCTTGCAATTTGGTATATTAGATGAGCCTAGCGGCGACCTGGTCGATGGAGAAGGAAGCAAGCGTTATCCAAATCGAAGCAAACCAACAACTCCACCTCTCCGCCAGATCACACATTTCGTCCACCATCGCACACCGGCTACATCCGACCTTCATACTGTTACAGTTCGATCATCGGGAGCGGTCACAGTGGGACATCGACCGATCGTCCCAGGGCCTGTGACATGTGCTCTCTCCCCAAATCTCACTTCTGCCACTGATGGTTCCAGTGATATTGTTGTGAACGTCACCCCTGATCACCGCGCAACATGCCAACTCTGCAATGCCATTCCGATACGAAAGATCTGTTACTGGATTGACAAGAGTTACAGAGTATTTTTCCAAACTTGGGCCGACGCCTTTGAGTTCACAGAGCCTCATCAGCCAATAGTGCGAATGACTCTAGTGCATCAGGAAGAGAGGGATGGGGTCTGGAATGGTGCAAGCATGTCACCGAATTCACGCAATGATTGGTATTCACAGTTTGTGCCGCAAATAGCGGTCTATCGCTACGGGCTTCTTCAAAGTCAGGATCGGGGCCTGCGCTTGGAGCGCTTCTTTGGACTGACTGACGATGTTGACCAATGTGATGATCGCGAACCTCAAGAGCAGACCCTTAAGCAAGTGCAGGCAGACATAAAGTTATGGAATCCTTGGGCGTAGCAGTTGCGTCTGAACCAATTACGTATGCTAAATGCTTTGTATAATATTATCGTTGGAATGAGATGCACATGCATGATGACACAGCATCGACGTCTATACTTACAGTACGCTGAGTTTCTACCTATATACTACCCACAGTCGCGCTAAAGCTCGTTTACCACCATCCATTTACGGTATGTAACATTATCTTTCCTGCTGTAATCTGTATACTTCCCTTTTCCAAAGAGTAGAACCATGTCTTTTCGACCTTTGGCAATATTTTTCCTTTTCCTTTGCTTTCCTTCGTAGCCCAGTCCAAAAATCGCACAATCATGGTTTCCCCAACTCCCCGACCAGTAATTCCTTCAATCCCAACCCCGTCCGATGGAACGTCATACTCCACCATAGCGGCCGAAGTAACGTTCGTCTCCGCATTCGTTTGCAGCGTTTGAATGTAAGCACGGTCTCCTCGTTTGGAAGACTCTTTGTCATCGTCCAGGCATAAATTGTACTCGCTGGGAATCCAATCAGCACACTTCCGGCCGGAACTGATGACACCGGGTCGAGTCATGCGTGGTGCAGAGGAGAAAATTTGCCGGGCGGTACGGTATGATGAAGATGTATGCTTAGAATACAATACAGCTTCAGCGATTTGCTTCGCTTCCTTCTTCTTCTGCTCCTGCATGAAAGTTCGAACCCAGCCCCTGCAGACTTCTACATTGTTCTCGCCAACACAATAATTCGCCCGACCATCGTGCAATATCAGCAACCGGGTGTCCGTCCACGAAGGTAATTGCCATGGCGCCAACACAGCACGAATCCCTGGAGCAGTCAACGCACCGTGAGAATAGCATCCCTCAGTGAGACTCAACCAATCCCCAGGGTTCTCAAACGTGCTGATCAGAGCGGGCAACGTCGCCAGATTTGAGCACCTTTTCCACAAGTCCGTTACCAAAGTTGCTGCTCGACGATAGCTGTGGACTGCAAAGGAACTTCGCAAGTATAGACGCCACTCATCCCCTTCGTGTGCCGTTACGAGATCCGCGTCCATGATCGCGGTATTGTTCATCCATCTTGAGAGATCTCCAACTGCCGTGCCGACGTCTATCCATCCCCAAGATTCACAGCGATCCGAAGAAACCCAATCTTGAAACAATCGTCCCCAAACACCCCGCAACTGATCCAGTGCTCGTCCGCCACGTCCCTCAAATTGAGCAAGACGGAGCTCCAAAAGGGCACAATCCTCATCAGTCTCATCCCAACCCATAGCGGGATCAACAGGGGTTCCTCGCCCAAACAACTTACATAATCTATCGGTAGCAAATCCGGCAAATCCGCGATATGCATAGCTTGGATCCACATGGGCAATGTCGATGACCTTGACATTTGGTCGTTGCAGGTTCAAAGGAAAAGATTGCTTTGTTACGTTGTGTACAAAGAGATGAAGATCCGCGAACGGTTGATTTTTTGCGACACTGTCAGCGAGGACTGTTGCATACTCTGGGAAGTCGTCACGTTGTCCTTCATACGCTGCAATGAGGCAAAGTGGGGTCTTTTTGGGTTCCAGGAGGGAGATGTCAGAAGGGGCAATAGCAAACGTAGGGTCCAAGAGAAATTCGCGGATGCGCTCCGCTGCCGCCGATTGCACCGATGCATTGTAATGCAGCATGTGAGTTTGCCAGTAACGATCAATGAGGTCATCCAGATCGGTTGCCGCAGATATGAACAACATGGCCTAGTGACAACAAACGAGTGCCATGAGGAAGGTTGCTCCAGAGTTCAAATAATCGTCCTGCTTGTACACTCACCTTTGCATCAATCGCGGCAGCATACGCCTCACGCGCGGCAGCATCGGCCAGCTCCGCCTTGTTTGCCCATTCGTATACCCGATCTAAAGCCCGTCCAGTAATGCCCTTGGGCAAGCGTCCCCCCAAAAACGAAATGAATGGTCTAGCAGCATCCACGTCGTCGTCAGGGACAAGTTTAGAGCTTTTCGCTGATACAGAACCTGCTTTCACATCAGCAACGACTTTGGCCTCTAGCTTGTCCATTTCCGCTTTTGCTTTCTTCTCGGCATCGATGTTGACTTTTGGTATGCGCTCGGTGTTCTCATGTATTATTGGATTGCTCACAGGTTCATCTGGAACATGTCGTGTGGGTGGACTTGATAACGGCGGAACACCAGTCGAAGAGTCCGAACTCGAAAGTATGTACAACAGCGGCACCAAGGCTAACACAAGTATCAATATTACTTTTGTTCGGGTCCGCAGACCCATTGACAGGCCGGAAACAAGAACGGGGGTCATGGGTCGAAAAAGACGAGCGAAGGCGGTAGTTCGTGGTCCAGGAGGTTCAATAAAGTGTGTAATAGGGACAAGGCCAAACAGCATCACACAACTGCCGCCAATTGCCGAAAGCGACGTCTCAAAGACAAATGGTAATTTTGTTGGCAGGGATGCGCGATTCCGATACGATGCAATCGGGGCAGGTAGAAACCCACAGCGCTGTTATGGCTAGTCTCTCTCCTCTGAAAGTGAGATCTCGCCAGTGAATCTGTTACTTTGTAAAGTAACAAAATGGCGGTGAGCCGCGGCGGGCCGTTCTGTGCGGCTCGCTTAGCTGATAAAAAATAAGGAATGCCTGCGCGTTTTCACGTGACCTACAAGCGCGGAGATTTTGGAGAAAAGCATTCTATTAACACGCTGTGTGTGTGCAAAGCTTTCGAGTGTTGAATGAATCTTTACTCTAGGTTCAGTTATCTGTCGAGTGGAGGGAATCTGCCAATTCTGCCAACTCTCCGGATTCCCACTTGTCTTCTCTTGTAGCATTCTCTATATAATCTGCTCCAACTTTCACAGTTTCCTCCAGTTCCTGCTGATCCTTGGTCCAACCCGCAGCCTCGGCCCACACAACGATATGCGATCCAAACTGGACAGACACTTGCTGCATGAATGCTCTCCTGAGCCCCTCAGATTTCCCTTTCAAAAATCCTCTTACATATGCGCGATGAAATGCTGTCAGCATGGATCGTGCAACAGGATTTCTGAACCGTGATAACAGGTAGGCTTCAGCGCTAAACTGTCCGACATCCAATGACCTCAGGCCGTACCGACAGATTTCCCAGTCTACGATCCATAGCTTTCCAAGGTATCGACCAGAGGCATCACTCTCTACGATGATGTTACCAGGCCAGAAATCACCCATCATCAACGTTTCTCTGCTTTCCACCAACTCGGCGCCAAAAGATTTTGCATTTTCAGTAGCCGCTTGAATGGTGTCAGCGGAAACGCCATTGACGCCGGCAAAGACAGTCCCAACTCTGTCGTGAACGCTCGCCTGAATGATCATCCTCCCTTGTTCATTCTCAAAAGGCTCCATCAACTTGGCCTTGCTTTCCGTGTCCGCCGCTTTGTTGTGCAAATCAACGAGGAAGGTCCCCAAGGAACGTCCAATTGCAACCGCCTCATCATCAGACGGCTTACGCGTGGAGAAAAACGTCTTGAGATCGAGATGTACACCAATATCTTGAACCAGCAAGATGGATTTTGTGGGATTATAATGGAAGATCTTTGGGACATGTATCGGGCCATCTTCCGACAGGTACGGCAACACCGGGGAGCGATTTGCAAAGAGGGTGTATATGTCGTACTCGTATTTCTGCAAAATGTTAAGTCAAGATGGGGAGGTGAGGATGTTATTCTGAATATTTAGCCGTAAAGACCGCCACAACGAACGCGGACGGCATAAGAGCGTACCATTCGAATGGTCCCAAATGGAACATCCCTGTACGCTGCAAGAAATGGCTCTGCATGCTTGACTACAGCAGTGTTCTTCCCGTCTTCCAATGCACCCGCAAACTTGACGCGCCAAACAAAGTTCGCAAGGCCGCCGGACAGCCTTGTCACCTCGACTGGACGAGGGAAGTCAGCTGGAAGGGCAATGAGAAGATAACCGAGAATGCCAGCGTCGGTCGTAAGGTCGAGGTCAGCCGTATTGCTCATGTCTGATCCTCGATGTGTCTATGAACCAGTGCTCGCCGCCCTCACCCCATCTGGACAGTATAGAAATAGTTGGGCTTGAGTGACCTCCCCATCTTGAGTCCATCATCGGCTATAACCTGGTTAATTGTGGAGACGGTGCACAGCTTGAGTCACGTGTGCGCGGCTGTTGTGGTTATTGCGGATCATGGGATTGTTTTCCCCCATGTTTCCTACCTTTCAAGATCCCATTTGCATCCCATTTCGTCAGTCATTGCACGGGAATTAACAATGCGCAGAGTCTCGTTAAATGCAGCATTGCGATCTCTTCCTCGAGGCGCCTACGCGCATCAATATTTTAGACGGTACGCAACCCCCGCTAGTCCGCCTCCGGCGGAGGGCTTCATGCCCGGCGTTGCAACATCCAAATTCGTAAAGCACACCAAAGAGCAGGCTCTCGCAAACCCCGAACTTTCGTCGCTAAAGAACTGTAAGACGACTTGCATACAATGAGAGACACCTTTATCTCCTCGTTGCTGCTAGTTAACGTATATAAATATTGCAGCTGAGACCAAGAAACTCAACCTTTTCCAATCGGTGAATGAAGCAATGGACTTGGCGCTGGCGTCGGATGAATCTGCTGGTATGAATATACTATCGATTTTGGAGTTACGGAGGCATTAACAATCGTTTTCGAACAGTCGTCTTTGGTGAAGATGTGGCGTTCGGCGGAGTGTTCCGTTGCACAATGGGATTACAAGAGAAGTACGGTAAGTTGCAGAATCCAGAGTCGAAGTCAACGAGTGAATGCGCTTCTAACGTGTGCTGTGTAGGCAAGGATCGTGTATTCAACACTCCATTAACGGAACAAGGATTGGTTGGTTTTGGGATTGGAATGGCAGCAGCGGGCGCCACTGCTATAGCCGAGGTTCAGTTTGCCGACTATGTATTTCCAGCCTTTGATCAGGTTAGATTTGTCTGATTGTAGCCAACCAGAGTCTTGTTGCTTACTCCTGGTTGCAGATTGTAAATGAGGCCGCAAAATACCGGTACCGTTCCGGGAACCAGTTTGACTGTGGTGGATTGACAATTCGAATGCCGTGCATGGCTGTTGGACACGGCGGTCATTATCACTCTCAAAGCCCCGAGGCCTACTTTGCCCACACCCCCGGACTGAAGGTGCGGACGGGGAAATGGTGTGGATGTTTACCTGGCGAAGGGCTAATCTGGTCCTCATAGGTTGTCATTCCGCGTTCCCCCATCCAAGCAAAAGGCCTATTGCTCGCCGCCATCCGTGATCCGAATCCAGTCCTCTTCATGGAACCAAAGATCTTGTACCGTGCATCAGGTGAGACCGCCGTACAATCATGAGAGCTTTTATGACTCGAAACCAAGTCAATGATACCTCACCCTTAGTGGAACAGGTGCCCGTAGATGATTACACGTTACCCATTGGAAAGGCTGAGGTCTTGAAGCAAGGTAAGATTTCGTACATAAAGCCGTACGTGTCAAGGCTAACTCGTTATGCCAAATTTGCAGGCAAGGATGTGACCGTGGTGGGCTGGGGCTCTCAGATATACGTACTCGAAACAGCTATTGCGATGATTGAGAAGGAGATACCCGGCCTCCAGGTCGAACTTATCGACTTGCGATCTATCTTGCCGTGGGATGTCGAAACGATCGAAAAGGTAAGGCCACGTCACCTGGACTTCTCTTGCCACCTCGTTCTCATTATCAATCATCCTTAGTCCGTGAACAAAACTGGACGTCTTGTCATTGCACATGAAGCACCTGTTACAGGCGGGTTCGGTGCGGAAATGGCAGCCGCCATTCAAGAACGTTGCTTCCTCCGTTTGGAAGCTCCCATTCAACGAGTGTGCGGCTGGGACACCCCTTTCCCTCTTATATTTGAGAAGTTTTATGTACCCAGTGCGGTACGATGCGTGGAAGGTATCAAGAAGGCTTTGAACTACTAGAGAGCGTACAGGTTAGGAAAAGAAGAAGATGATGATTTCCGAGAGACATTAGACTTGCACCACGAGGATGATCATTGATAAGAGACAGCCTGATGGGCACAAATACGAGAGTTCACTTGTATGAAAGAGACTCGTCTATTAATGAAATAAAAAATGAACAATTTGCCCAGCCCGCCATGATTCCCCACGCCATGCGTAAAAGCGAGGAAGCACGCTTAAGCTGTGGCGTCCTTAAGGTATGCAATAACATCTGCACGTTCCTGGGGCTTCTTGAAGCCAGCGAACACCATCTTAGTCTACAAAAACCATCCAAGCGTTAGCGAGAAAGGTAGGCCAAACATCCAGACCTGGCGCGTAAGATACATACGCCAGGAACAAACTTCTTGGGGTTCTCAAGGTAGGTGAACATGTTCTCGTCCGTCCACGTCACCTGCTTCTTTTGCATAGCGGCGGAGTACGAGAATCCTGCAGCGGTACCAGATTGACGACCGAAAAGGCCGTGCAAGTTGGGTCCGACCTTGTGGGGTGCACCCTACAGTACAACGCGGTTATTGACATCATCGTGACTTTACCATTCAAAAAGAGTGGACACTCTACCTTGTCAACAACGTGACACTGAGCGCAACGAGTCTTGAAGAGCTTGGCTCCGTTAGTGGCGTTACCTATTGATTTACACGTAGGATGAGCATGTCAATTACTGCAACCGGGGGATGACGGATGACGCCAAACTGCGACTCGAAACAATGCATACCAGCGGGGATAGACATGTTTATGTGGTGTGTTTTAAAAGGGGTGTTGTGGAGTGTGTTTGTGTGGGTATTCCTTGCAGGACGAGTAAGGTCGGAGAGATGTAGCGAGTTGGACGAGAGTACGGAGACCTGGCGAATAACAAGCGTCTTTTTTGTTTTGTTTTTTCCCGTTGCTAATCCCGGTTCAAATCCCCGATCTCTTCCGACGCTGACGTTGGTAACCAAGGCTAAGCTTTGCTTATGTAATGGACTGACCGCTTGAACTGCTGAAGTTTACTCTTTGTCGTCTTGATATTTATTTTCGCAGCTGCTCAATTTCTGCTTCAGCTCGCCGCAGTTCTGTATACATGTACAATAATTCTTCCTCTAAAGCATCGCGCTCACGCTCCAACTGTGACACGGTGGTTTGTATATCAGACATTGGCGGGGTTACTTGATTATGAGAAAGATGGAAGTCGGCAGTAGGTAGTTCACGACTGTGTTTGTCTTGGGTGAGCAAAAGGCTTTGATCCAACAGTCCAAAATTTGTCGTGGCTTCCATATTGGTAGATATTGCTTTTGCACTTTGCTCGTGATCTGCCCTAGACACGAGCTCTGAAGTTGCAGCAACACCGTTTAGGGAGTTGTCCTTGTCAAGCCATTTCAGTTCCTCTCGCTGCATATGGGGGATTGGAGGTGGTGGCATTGTCTCCGGACATTCCACTATAAATTGCTTTGAGTCACTCCGGAACAGTTTGCGTGGACTATCCTTCAAATGACTGCGGCAACGTCCAGTCCTTTGTATCTCCCTTTGCTGGCGAAAATCTGCCACACTAAGTTCAACGTCATGTTCTAACGACATGGACTCATCGCGGGGTCCAAGGATGAAGTTTCCCTTCGGCATTTCGGGTGCTCCCTCAAAGAGCTCATCATGATTCACAGCTTCCGATCGAGAATGAAAACGAGACAAGGGTCCATCGCGCTCACAGCCCTCGATAGCCTGCAATTCTGCCAACGTATTGGTCTCGTCTGCCTCACCAACCGACTGTATGGCCGTTTCCCTCTCAAGCGGCCGATTACATTGTTCACAGCCTTCGCAGCGTGCTTTCAGCGCCTCACATTCTGTCGCAAATGTTGCGCACCTGACTCTGTACTCTGCGATGTCCTCTTGAAGAGACGTTATGGTGGCCATTAGGCTAGATATCGGATTTGGCTCTGCCATATGGACAATTGCTGGCTTTCAATATGGATGTAGCTTCCAATGAGCCCCATGCATCTTGTGGTGAAACTGTTAAACTGTTACCTCGCTTCTTGGGGACATTTCTGTGCAATTCTGGGATATAGTGAGGCGTAGGACGCGGATTTCGTCGGTCTGCTCTGCTATCGTCTGTTGCGCGTCGGCCAAAAGGGTCTGGAGGTGCTGAGAGCGGACCCGAAGATCGTCGCGCTCGCGAATAAGCTTCGCTTGAGTTTCATAATTCAGAACGGGGTGTGGGATGGTAGGGTAATGAGCCACATGTAGAGGGGGGGCAGCTTGATTGCGAAAGGGTCCTTCTCGTTTCCTCCTGTTTAAACCTTGCTTGTTCGAAGTGGTTTTCAACTGGATCACCCTCTTATCTGTCGCGGTGGTGCGTTGCATCCCAAGGTGCCCGTCTGGTGCGCTATAGTTGGCCTCTGGCAAAAACCGCGGGCCAATTTATAAACTGCGCCACCCAACTGAAGTGCGTTAGGATAAATAATGTCTTCCTTCATTTGACCGACATTCCAGCCCACCACTGGCGTCAACTGACAGCCAGTCGAGGGTCATAGGTTTTGTCCGCGCTTGGCATGCTACTCTTATTGAACTCTACAGGCGTTAGGCTACTGAATATCCTAGAATTGCGTTGATGAGTAAACAAGGTCGCATTCGAAGTGGCAATTCCAATGCAATATAGCCACTTGTGTATGAAAGCAACTGGTTAGAGTGTCCGATTCTACTTCAAGGGCGGTTTGCTGGGGGCAACCTCTCGCAGTCTTGCCGACAGCTTCATCGCGTCAACAGATATCTACAGATCGCTCTTCATTTTGCAAGCAAAACTAGTTTAAATAACAGTAAGTCAAGATTGTCTGGGTGGGATGAACATGGTGGACAATCTAACGTTACCAGATTTCCCTAGAACCACTTCATACGAGTTTGACTAAAAGTTCACAGAGCAACCAAAAATGGCTACCGCCATGGATATTACCTCGATTGATGCGACAACTATTGACGAGAGTCTATACTCTCGCCAGCTGTAAGATATATGCATTTGTGGCCCACTTTTGCAGAATATGACACTCACGGCATACTTATAGTTATGTACTTGGACATGATGCTATGAAGAAGATGAGCACATCTAACGTGCTTATCATCGGTTTGAAAGGCCTTGGTGTTGAGATTGGTTAGTACAAGTTGAAACTAGTGCACCCGAAGAGTTTGCATAACCTCTCCGTATGGGCATATAGCAAAAAATGTCATCCTCGCTGGGGTAAAGTCGGTGACGTTGTACGACCCTAACCCAGTCCAGATTGCGGATCTCGCTTCACAGGTGTGTGCGTGATGTCATTCACCGTGAAGTCAAAGCCTATTTACTGACGGGTTGAATAGTTCTTCTTATACAATGAGGATGTGGGGAAACCACGGGCACAAGTAACCTCCCCTCGGTTAGCAGAACTCAATTCATATGTGCCGGTGTCTGTGCTAGAAGGTGACCTCACGGAGGAAGTGCTTTCCAATTATCAGGTGAGTGTTGGCAGAAGTTTCCAACTATTCCTGCAAGGACACTCGTTGATTGTTCTTATTTGCCAGGTCGTCGTCTGCGCGAACACGCCGCTGGAAAAGCAGTTGTTCATTAACGAGATTACACACAAACGTGGGGCGGCATTCATTGCAGCAGATGTCCGGGGACTGTTCGGGTAAGTCTATGGCGGTTATGAAGGGGACCATACGCGCAATTGATTACAAATCATCAATAGGTATGCATTCAATGATTTTGGTGACGAGTTTGCAGTTGTCGATCAAACAGGCGAAGAACCTGTCCATGGCATGATCGCCGCAGTATCCAAGGTTGGGGGCATATGTCGCTTGGCGTTACTAAGTATATTGTAAGTGAACGCGTGAATTTCAGGATAAGGACGGTGTCGTGGCGTGCTTAGAAGAAACTCGACACGGTCTCGAGGACGGCGACTGGGTCACCTTCACAGAAGTTGTAGGCATGCCTGAACTCAACGGAATATCGCCGCGAGAAGTTAAAGTGACAGGTCCTTACACGTTCAGCATCGGGGATACGAGTAACTTTGGACAATATAAATCAGGGGGTGTCTTCACCCAGGTGAAAAAACCAAAGAAGCTTCATTTTGATTCCCTCAAAGATTCTCTTGCAAAGCCGGAATTTTTGATATCCGACTTTGCAAAGTTTGACCGGCCAGCGCAATTGCATATTGGATTTCAAGCTCTCGATGCATTTGCTGCTAAGCATAATGGTGAACTCCCTCGACCCCGCAACGAGCAGGATGCGCTGGAAGTATTGGCTATTGCGAAATCTATCAACGAAAAGGCTATGGAGCCCACCGAGTTGAAGGATGATCTTATCAAAGAACTGGCGTACCAAGCACGTGGTGATTTGGCCCCAATGACTGCGGTTATTGGAGGTCTTGTAGCTCAGGAAGTATTGAAAGCATGCAGCGGAAAATTCCATCCGATCCATCAATTTATGTATTTCGATTCGCTGGAATCCATGCCTCAAAGCGTTACATTATCTGAGGAAGTGTGCAAGCCGCGAGGCACACGATATGACGGACAAATTGCCGTCTTCGGCATTGAGTTCCAGAACACTATCGCAAATGCCCGAGAGTTTGTTGTCGGAGCTGGCGCTATTGGGTGTGAAATGCTGAAGAACTGGTCCATGATGGGTCTTGGGACAGGGCCAAAAGGTCAAGTGTTCGTGACAGACATGGACACTATCGAAAAGAGCAACTTGAATCGGCAGTTTCTCTTCCGGCCCTGGGACGTGTCTAAATTGAAGTCTGAGACTGCCGCTGCTGCTGTCGAACGGATGAACCCGGAGGTTTCTGGCAAGATTAAGGCCTTCCAAGAACGGGTGGGACCAGAGACCGAAAATCTGTTTGATGACGGATTTTGGGAGTCCCTGACTGGAGTCACTAATGCATTGGACAATGTTGAGGCGAGAAAGTATGTCGACCGCCGGTGCGTCTATTTCCGGAAACCTTTACTCGAATCCGGCACTCTTGGAACGAAAGGAAACACGCAGGTATGTGTCTGGATATCTTATGGTGCTACCCGTTCATAGCTTTTAGTAACTATATTAATATAGGTTGTCATTCCATTCCTTACTGAGTCCTACTCGTCCTCGCAAGACCCACCAGAAAAATCCATTCCCATTTGCACCCTCAAAAACTTCCCGAATGCTATTGAGCATACCATTCAGGTGCGTTGGCTGGGCATGCCACGTTCAATACATAGCTGGAAATTCTTACATGGTTACTCATATAGTGGGCCCGTGATATGTTTGAGGGTCTATTCAAACAACCAGCGGAGAACGTAAACATGTACCTCAGTCAAAACAACTACATTGAAACTACACTGAGCCAGGGAGGCAACCAGGTCGGAAAACAAGAGCCAGTGGATAGAGTTTGTCAGACTCACTAACGCATCACGTTGACGTTATAGAAGGAAAACATCGAGAGTATCTTCAACTTCCTCGTAACACAAAAACCAACGCTGTTTGAGGAGTGCATCGCTTGGGCTCGCCTAAAGTTTGAAGAGCTGTATACCAACACCATCAAGCAGCTACTGTTCAACTTCCCAAAAGATGCCGTTACATCTAGTGGCACTCCATTCTGGTCCGGGCCAAAAAGAGCCCCTGATCCAGTTATTTTCGATCCGGAGAACGTAAGCTGCAGAGGGCATTATACATAGGCTACTACTAATCGGGCGAATTCGGCACAGCGTCTTCATTTGGACTTCGTTGTCACCGCTGCCAACTTGCATGCGTTCAATTATGGCATAAAAGGTAACTGCGGTCTCGTACCGGACACCTCCTCCAGAGTATGCTGATCGTTTTAATGATGCTAGGTCGAGTTGATCAGGAGTACTTCAAAGAGGTCTTGAAATCCGTCAATGTCCCCGAGTTTGTTCCAAGATCAGGCGTGAAGATTCAAGTTCAAGAAAATGAGGCTGTTCAAACCCATAACACAGGTACACTTCATAGATCTAAGCGCCTACTGCCCTTGTCTTTCATGACGCTCATCAACTTCTTTAATTGCGGCTACCAGACCGATCTGAACTCGATGACCTCATCAAAGCCCTACCTCCACCTTCGAACCTCGCTGGACTGCGCTTAAAGCCTGTCGAGTTTGAGAAAGACGACGACACGAATTTCCACATTGACTTCATTACAGCAGCTTCAAACCTGCGCGCGACCAATTACGGTATCACTCTCGCGGATCGTCACAAGACAAAATTCATTGCTGGCAAGATCATTCCCGCTATTGCTACCACCACAGCGTTAGTAACGGGTCTTGTGTGTCTGGAGCTCTACAAGGTGAGCACATGCTACTCTATTGTCATTCTCCGCTACTCCACTCACATGTGGTAATATCTGCAGGTTCTCGATAATAAAAAGAAACTGGATGATTACAAAAACGGATTCATCAACCTTGCTCTGCCGTTCTTCGGCTTTTCGGAGCCGATTGCTGCTCCTAAGCTGAAAGTGTGTCTCTGTCATGACGTTGCGTTCATCCGTGGAAACAGATTCCTGACTATAACTTTAAACAGTACTACGACACCGAATTCAGTCTCTGGGATAGATTCGACGTCGAAGGCGACATTACTCTGCAAGAACTGATCAATTGGTTCCAACAGAAGCACGAATTGGAAGTTACCATGCTGTCATGTGGAGCCAGCATGCTCCACGCTTCTTTCATGCCTAAGAAAGAGCGCCTGCCCATGCCGTAAGTATTTCGATTGTTGTCTCGCCTTTGCGGTGCTCATAACATTTTGCAGGATATCGAAATTGGTCGAGACTGTATCCAAAAAGCCTATCGCGCCGCATGTCAAGGCACTCATCTTGGAGGTTTGCGTGAATGATCGGGAAGGCGAAGATGTGAGTGTTGCGATGTCTAATTTTGAGAAATTTACCAGTTCCTTATGAGTACGTTCAATATATAGGTGGAAGTTCCATATGTGCGTGTCGTAATTAGACCGTGAAGAGTGTCGACGCAAAGGAAGCACTGCTACTCTTAGAGTCTACGTAGTTTGGTAGCGATACATTCAAAATCTGTTATTGTGAGGAGGTATAGCAGTCCAATGATATCTGAATTGCCAAATATGTAATGCATAGATGAGGTGGTTTCTTCTACAGAGTCTTTCAACTGCATAACGTTAAAAATAGCGTAAAAACGGAAACCCAACCAAAGGGTGACAGCCTGAATCATCAGAGGGGTTTGGCGAAGCGAAGTTGGATTGTTGATATGATGTGCAAGTACAAGAGTCAATTAAAGTTGCCCACAGTCCGCAATCACCACTCGCTTCTTTGGTTTTCCGGCTGCTGTTCCTATCTTCTCCATTTTGCGCACCACGTCCATGCCAGTAATGACCTCCCCAAACACCTGTGGTTCAACATACAGGTTGGTCAACTATGGCCCTAGTGCTTCGAGGGATTTACGGTACAACAAGTTTGCTTACCACATGTTTGTCATCAAGCCAGCTTGCTTTTTCCGTTGTGATAAAGAATTGCGAGCCTGTCAAAGGTTTGAAAACCGTCAGCTTTAGTGAATTCCCAACTGGTATGCGACAGCTCACCATTTGTATTTGGTCCTGCATTTGCCATGGAGAGCGTCTGGGAATCATTATATGAGTGGGGCTTCGATCATGACGCCTTCGTACATGGATGCAACACGTACCCCAGGCTTGGTATGTCTTAGAAGAAAGTTTTCATCTGCAAACTTCTCCCCATAGATGCTCTTCCCCCCAGTACCGTTATGCTTGGTAAAATCACCTAACACCAATGCCAAATCAATTTCAGGTCCGTACAGCCATCGCGATATCTGGTACTAACCTCCTTGGCACATAAATTGAGGAATTATTCTATGGAAGGTGGACTTTTTGTACCCAAATCCCTTCTCGTGTGTACATCTGTTGGTGCAAAAATCTATTTGAGGATCATCCGCAATGTGCGCGAACGGACAAAGTGGCTTACAGTGCACGAAAGTTTTCCGCCGTTTCTAAGGAAGGGCAATGGGATCAATAGATATTTCGACCGAGAGTACAACAAATGGTGTGATAACGCACTTGGAACGACATCTGCTCGCAAAAGTATGACAATCCGCCCAGCCATGACTCCACCAATTTCGATATCAAAGTACACTCGAGGATTTCCTCCACCACTAGTGCTGCTAGCTGATTCCGTTTTTGTTCGTTTTGCAGGAGGCACCGTACTTTCGGACCCGTTCTCCGTATCCCCTTGTGCTTCACTGTCAACGACCACTTCCTCATCATCTGCAACTGCTCCCGTCTCCGGTATACCGGCAGCATGCGTCTTCAACCATGATTCTTCGTTCCATACTAATCAAAAAAACGCCTAGTAATTAAGACTGACAAGGAAAACCCGTAGATCTGTGCTCAACGCTCACCTGCTTTTGTTGTGAAGACCTGTCCCCTCATCGGCTTGGCCAGGTTAACCTTAATTACTTTCCCATGTATTTCAGCCAAGTTCATATTCTCTATTGCCGCTTGTGCATCTTCCGGAAATTCATATTCAACAAAACCAAATCCGCGATGAGGGTTACCTGCAGATTGTGGAAATCAGAGGGCGTTCCAAACAACTCGGGAGATAGATGGACCTACGTGAGGACGGATCTGGGGGTATCTGAACTTGCACAATGTCACCGAAAGGTATGAAGGCAGCGTGAAGGGTTGTTTCCGTGACATTATCCTCCAATCCACCTACAGATCAAAAGAAAATTGCTTTAGAATTCGCCGATTGGGCAGTCCAAGTGCTCGATCTCTCCTACATACCAACGTAGACTGTTGTCTTATTGTTCTTTGTGATGTTTTCCATAAGCATTTTGACGATTTCTCCCGATCTTCAAGTTGTGATCTTCAAAGGCTGGAAGGGCCGAACAACCAAGCACACGTGATAGACCTCAACTTTGCCAATAATCGCTGAAGCCACATGACATCATCTCGAAGGGGTTGGCGCAATAACGCCAAGCTATACGTTCGTCCTCATTTCGTCCTGTAAGTTCCATCCCAATCTTTAAAAACAATTATCCACAGAGTTTTACACAAACTAGTAAAGACAGCACCAAAGAATATGTCTGGTACGTATCTCCTTTTACATCGAGCGCAGACTGGGATGTTGGTTACTTGAACTGTATCATATCTTTCTAGGCAAGTATATTGTTGTTTTCAAATCTGACACTCCTCAAGAAGTCGTCGACAAGGCCGCAAAGGATGTCGAAGCTTCCGGTGAGCAGACTGATGGCAGCATCAACATCCGCTTGTTACCTGAGCTGAATATTCTCATGTCACTAGGAGGTACTGTCGGTCACCGGTACGACTCTGTCATGAAAGGTTTCTCCGCGACGCTGCCAGACAATGTGCTAAGTATGTTTTCTTACGGCGCACTTTCGGAAGCAACCTTTACTAATATAGTCGGTTGTCAGCAACATTCGAGTCCCACGACAAGGTTGACTACATCGAGGCAGACGGTGAAGTATCCACCTACGCAAAGAGCAAGGGCATTGGGAAATAATGTGGAAAACTATAGTCATTTTACATACATCTTATGTAAATAGCACCTGGGTATCTACTTTTACTGAATGCTATCGCTGCAGTCTCACTTGAAAAGGTGTTTCATCTGTGTAAAATAAATTAAGTGGATATTAGCCCGATCCTAATCAACGTCCTCCTTTTGTGGATCAACCCGAGCATCCCATAGAGGTATTATCGCGGTATCCGGTCCAAAGTACCCCCCTGGACTCAGAGCATCACCGCTTCCAGCGATCCCATGATTTACGGTTAGGCCCCGTGACACCCACTCTCGTTCCACTCGAAAGAACACCCACATCCATCTTCGCAGAACTTCCAATACTTTAAGAGCTATATCGACCGCTGCCAAAGATTGCTTGACTCTTTCTCTAGGAGTTCCAACACCGTCAACGACTTGTCGGAGGATAGCGACTCTCACTATCCAGGACATTCGGAGAATCGTGTCAAGAAGAATCGCACCGTAGTAAAGGAATGGATACCGGAAATGAAGCACGGGTCGAAGGAGCACAGGATAACTTGAACTAGTTCGGGATGTGTTACGTCGCCTTTGAAGGTTTCCAAGATGCCAATCCATCACGATATCCCAGTACAAACTGAAAATCGAATTTATAACCGAGAAAAATACCCTAAGTAGCGAAAACGAATTACGCCACGAACATTCGAAAATATCATCATGATCGAACATGCTCGTACCACAAACCCAAAGTGAGACTCAAATTCCACTGGGCGTCACGAAGCTGGGTATGTTTTAGGACGTTCTCTTGATGATGATCATGATACTTGGTCTCTAGCCAATTTATCAGAAAGCCCGTTATCACGACGGGCAAAGCTGACAGATATTTTATGGCATTAGCCAAGTGCCGAGTGCGAGCGGAAGGGGAACTTGACTGGGTATATTCGGCAAGACATTGGCGGAGACGAAATAGGTATGGGAGACTGTATTACAGGGCATGCAGATGAGCAATTTCGGAACTCACAATGCATGCAGATATGCGTTCTTAAGCTGACCAGACGAGAAACGGAGATACAAAGTCCAAAAAACGGAAATTACGGGCCGTTGATACTAAAACCGAAGTGCCCGATGGAGCTCCTCTACTCGTGACAGCGTTTTTAGGAATAGTTCCGGCTTTCGTGAGGTTGTGGGAATCTTCGTCCATAATAAGATCTGCAAATACTATTTGCAAATCTCCCATGATCTTTGAAAAAGATGTCAGGATATCCGCCAAGATCACGTCACAGAACGACACGGTAGAACCCAGGCCCCCAAGAATAGTGCGTATTAGGGAACTGGCAGTAACGCAAAAGGTGACACAAATCAGATCTCGCGGAAGCTTTGACGTTAACAGCTTCAATTTTCCAATTCCAGATTACCTACCGTGTGAATCTACCCCGCTCCCGTGCGAAGAATCCCTTGCGAGGCCACAAAATTAAAGCCGTTAACAGCACAAAGGTAAGCGAAGGTACAATCTCGGCAGCTTCTTCACCCCATTTTGCTTCTAGCTTTGCAAATAATGCCAGGCTGAAGAATGTGATGACTGTAAACGTAGCGGCAATCCCATATAGAGCAGCAGTGTCCTCCAATCTAGAGACAGACGATGGTTTCCTGACTTCCGCATCTAGTACCCGATATAGATCTATGCCTGTCGCGACAAGCACATGAACATTTGTAGCCCAGCACCATATGCCAAGGTCGACCAGTAGCAGTAGGCGAAAATAGGGAGGTAGAGACACAAAGCTTGCAAAGGCCCACGCTCCCCCATCATATAGAAGATAAATAAGGACAATGGTAACGACAAGTATGAGGAACCGAGCAAAGTAGTCCAGTTGAGAAGGTCTGCTTGAGGCGTCCCCAAACGAGAGCCGTACAGGGGAATCAACCGTCGGTTCCTTCGTTTCCTCCATTACCAAGCCTGACTCTTCGATCGCATCCGAAAGGCGATTCGCAATACGATGTTGCGGGAAAATATCACCAGTATTCGAGGTAACCGAGTGCGGTGAAAAGAGTATTCCTGCAGAAGGCAGACCAGCCGATGAGCGCGACGAGGAAGACTCGCCCACCACCAGCGGGTGCAGCGTTCTTTTCTATAAGGAATGAACAACTGGTTACCTTGTTGTTTGCACCAGCCTTGACTATCGTTTTAACTTGCCTGTTTTGGGGAGGGAATTCTGTTCCAAATCCTCGCAAGGCAAACGTTCAACCAAAAAACGCGCTGCGAACGCGCCGATCATTTCTCGCGGCCTGCCATAAATTGATCACCGCAACTGTGCCTTTTCAGTGAGGCGGAGGGTTCTTGGACTTTCTCCCCCGTCGCTGTACACGAGCGTAAAGGGAAGCGGCGCTTTGACCTTCAAAACATTGTCATAGTACAGTGCAGCCTTTGAAATTACAGCGACCTCCACCCTCGATTACATCTTCAAAAGATGCCTGGAAAAGAAGCAAACGGGGTCGCGGCCGTCGAGCGGAAGAAGGTGCCCGTCAAGCCTGATCAGGCAACCTTTGAGCGGGTATGTCTCAGTTTTTCTCAATGCACTCACCCTAAAGATGCGGCCTATTGTGTTTTCTAATTTGCCGGGATTCTCTTTTAGGAACTCAAGGAAATTGACAACAACATTGAGGCGTTGAAAAAGCAGCTGGTATTTTCTACATTGGCTGCTTCAACCGGAAGGAAGTATTTGCCAAGCTAAAAAAATCCACTTATTTGCTAGGCGGAGGCTCAAAACCGCATCAGCGGAACTGACATCAAGGACGCTTTCACAGATCGCAGAAAAGATCTTCGCGAGCAGCAGGATGCACTGATCAAGCAGCGGAATGAGCTCCAAGATCAGCGAGGCAAAATTATCGATCAACTGAAGGCTATCCAGGCTACCTTGAGGAAAAAAGTAAGGAGCACTGTTGGTCAGCACAAAGAAGAATCTTTTGTTTAATTATGCTTCTTCTCAGACCGACGACGCAAGGTCTTCAAAGGACCGCCTTGGGTACAAGTCTGTGGAGGACGTTGACAAGCAGATCAGGTGCGAAAGCAATCATTGCGAAGATGATAGTTGATGGCCAATACTTATCCAATCGTCGCTCTCTAGCACCCTCGAGCGCCAATTGCAATCTGGTGAAGCATCCCTGCACGAGGAAAAGCGCATTGTTGCTGAAATTTCAAATTTGAAAAAGGCACGAAAGATTTTGGAGGGATTCAGCAGCCAACAATCGTCGGTGGAAAGTGACAAGAAGCAACTCGATGACTTGCGCGCTCAGTTGGATGCGATCGAACCTCAGCGCAACGAGATCCGGACCAAGATCGATGCTGTGAAAGCTCAACTTACTGATCTCGACAATGAACGTAAATCAAAAATGGGCAGTTTCAACGACCTCGTAAATGATCGCAAAAGTATTAAGGCCGATCTCGATGCTGAATTTGACAAGCTCCGTGCATTGAAATCCGACTATAAAAAGCAGAAGGACGAATGGTTCACATGGCAACGTGAAGAGCAAGCGCGAAAACGCGAGCAGTACTTGGCCCGTAAGCGGGAGGAGAGCGAAGCACGGCTGACAGCGCAAGCAGAGCGAGAACGAGAAGCGGCCGAAATTCCAGCTTATTCTGACGAGATCAACCAATGCGCCACCCTCATAAAGTTCCTCGAAAATTACTCGTCTAAGTCAGAAGCTACAAAGACAAATTCCGCAGATGCCTCTACGACCGCACGACAGATGGAAACTGGACTACCGGAAGGGGCGGTCCTCTTGAAGAAGAAGGATGACGAAGAATACATGGTTCTCGGCAACAAGAAGGGCAAGAAGGGCCGCCGACAGGCGGGTACTGGGCAGTCTGAAAAGGTCAAGCCATTCAAGTTGGACTTTGACATCATTGACCAGTTTGTGAAGCTCAAGATTGATCTCCCTGTATCTGCTGCCGAAATTCCCGCCACAATTTCTGCACTCGAGGAAAAACAGAAATGGTTCAAAGACAATCAAGCAGAAGCTACTGCAAAGGCAAAGGCTGCGGCCGAGGCTAAGATTGCTGCCTTGAGGCGAGGGGACGCTGCCAGCGAAGATAACACACCAGTAGAAAAGGTAGAAAACAAGGTAGAGGCAGCCGCAGAAGTAGATGCATCTGATATCTAGAGCAACACATTGTTTATGAAAGCTAAATACATATCGACTGGACTACGCGCCTCAGAATCGACTCACATCCCTTCGTGAATAAGCAAAAAATTAGAAAATGGAGGGATGAGCAATAGCAGGAATTGAAAAATCGCACCTTCCGAATAATTTACTGAAGTGGAGAGAACCTCGCATTAGCTGGGTCTTCAACAACAATAGTACGATATCAATGTTTCAGTCTCATACCTCTTGATCCAGTCAAATGCCAGTAGTACCCGTGTGCGCATGGACACTTGTCTGGCGAGATAGGCTCCACGCCATAAGAGGAAGACGCCTGCAACAAAATATGATGAACTTTTGCAAGACAAAACTAGCGTAATTGAGAACAAATGCCTACCAAACCCCCCACCCGTTCTGCCCTCACCCAGGTCAATTACGGCCGTTCCTAACGAAGAATCATCGACAACAGGGTTAAAAAGTGAAATCAACATGGCAAATGAGTAACTGATGAAGACGACGCACCTTCACCAATGTAGGAGAAATTTCCTAGATGTTTGTAGTGAAAAGGCGGCAATGCTTGCTCTACTACTCGGCGCAAATCAGACGGCGTGAATGCTAGACTGTTAAACTTTCGAGCGAGAAACGCTCCTTGCTGCCTTGCAACCTGGGCAGTGGCGGGCAGCGAGGTTAGCTTTTTATCAACGTCGTCAAGTAGTTTCTATGCAAGATTCAAAAGATGAGGTGAGAGTCTCATTCCAGACCACCCGCAATGTCTGAATTCTACCGTGATCTCATCCAGATCGAGAACATTGTTCTTATCAATGTCATATGTGTCAAACAAATTGCGTAATTTGCTAAGATGAACTGCCGTCTGCGGATATTGATCTACAATGCTACCGATAACCTGATATCGGAAAGCACAAGGCAAGTCAGTAAAATTCGTAGTCTCTGCATAGAAACCAAGACGTGCAGGTAATGTACTCACCGATTGAAATTGCTGATACGTCAGACGGTCCATTCCAGCTTTTTGGAATCTGTTTCAAAGCTTCCTGAGCCCTGTCTATCATACATATTAAATCTGGCGCACCAGCTATTCGCACCGACCTTTCTTTTACAATCTCCATCATTTTAGGGTTTTCAATGGTCGCACAGTCGCCTATGCTGTTGATTAAGAGGAGCGAATTAGACCAGTACTTTTACCCACTTGTAGAAAGTTAAGACCTACGCGTAAATATTGGGATCCCCTTTAAGTTTCAGGCGGGAGTCAACTTCAAGTGCTCGCGTGTTCTCTTGTTGCTGTAATTTACCAACAAGGCGCCGTGTAAAATCGCGCATGCCAATACCCGTGCTGTGCCAAGACATGTGAACCCAATCACTAATGTCCGGAAGAATTCAAATGTAGCATACCTCCATAAACAGATGCCGAATGGGAGCCTGGAACCTAGGGTTACTACAGATTTACAGGATCCATCAGCTTGTAATCAATAACCTACACAAATGTGTTCGGCTCCCCTTTAGGAACATTCTTTTTTCGATATGTAATGGCCGCGCCATCGACTTCAGTTACGCGCGCGTTAGTGATTACATTGATCTTATGTTTTCGTAGTTTTTCCTCCGCAATTGCGGAGATGGCTGGTTTGGTGAAGGTTGCGTCAAAATGAGGAAATGTGATTTGGCGTTTCGAAAAGCATCCAGGCCATACCCATCGAAAACGTATTTAAGATATGATCCGCGCTCTGTATAATTGTCACGCTGACGTCTTTTTCCAATATATCGGGGAAATAGCTTATGAGGTCCTGCATTATGGTAATATAAAACATGAAGCTCAAAACCAAAAGGAAGCAGAAGAACGCTATTTCAATGGTGGACCAACCTCGTGCAGAAAATCATAGAGTTCTGTTGACATTGGATCAGCACGCGTTCAATATACTTAAATATATGCGTTACTCCAATTGCTTTATACACACCAGACGCATACTCCACGCCAGTAGGACCGCCTCCGGCGATAACAAAACTTAACAATCTCTAAGACGTAGAAAGGACCAGTCAGCGACCGCCAGAAAACTCGACACGGGCAACTTTTTGTATTTCCCCACTCTTTTCAACTAACCTTTCGTTCCAGCTCTGATGTGGTCGGCAGTGCCGCGAGTTCAAAGTTTGTCATTAGCTCAGCGCGTAGCCTGCGGGCATCCGCAATCGTTTTCAAAAAGCGAGTATGTTCTTGAACACCGGGAACCCCGAGGGTGTTGTTTTGGGCTTTGAATAGAAGCATTAAATATCTCTCAAATAACGTTTTTCATCTCGGTTGCAGTTTCAACTTACCACCGACAGCAACAACTGCAAGTTTCGCCAGAGCATTATTAGATCAGCGACTAGTTTGACATCAACGGCATGTCTTCGTCATGAATGCTCACCTAGTCGATCGTACGGAACTAGAAAATGGCGTCCATCTTCACCCACTACCTCAACCACTTTTTCCTTCAGGTGAACATCTACCATGGTATATTAGTTGCAAGTCACCCTTGGAGAACGACTGGATTATTCAGCACCATATGCCTCGGCTTCACAAAAATGGGCACGTGGTCCCCGACATATATACCGTATGCTTTCCTTTGCGAAAGTGGCAGGTAAAAGTGTGTGAGACGGAAGTCGTCGCATTTCAACTATGGTAAAGGTGTATTGCGGGGCATACCAATAAACTCCTGGCTTCAACCGTTCCTGTTGTGGCCTAAAGCACCGTTCAATGGAACACGTAAGGATGGAAGCCGTGAAAAACGGTGGTTACCTCTGGTAATAGAGGAGTAAATAGGAAATCTAGTTCATTGTGTGAGCCATAGACATTCTCGGAATGACAAAGAGGAGCCATCCACATACAATTTGTTGGAGAGATAACAACCGTGTCTGTAGAGTAAAAGGTATTGATTCTCAGCGGTGCCATCAAAGGCCACATGGATAGTAAGGTTGCTACTCACAATAGCCATTCGGCTCGAGATCCTATATCACAATATATAATCAGACAAAGAAAATATCAGAGCAGGTCGTCACTCCTTCATTGGTTATCAGAGGACGGGGTTTAAATCCTATGATACGGGTTGTCACACTGACCTTGAGCAAACTTGTCGCGCCCCATCCAGAGCCTAAAATAACCAGCCTCGGCTTTCCCAGGTCTGCGGTATCGTCTCCAAAAACAGTAACAACTGGTAGCTCCTTGTCATATATCGTCATTGTGGGCGGGTAAAATGTATCCGCCGCTACGGGTAGGCCGGGCGGTGTAATGGGAGCGGCAATTAGCGGACTGGAATCCGTCAATGACTCCGCTCTAATGAAGGATGGACCGTCGACGCCAAGTAGTATGGCTGCTCCGGTCCCGAAAGCTACTGCACCAAGGACGACTTTGTGCATCTTTGGCGTCTTCTCAAGTACCGCATTTTTGGTAGGCGTGGTAGAAAGGCGGGCGGCGAGCGTGGGCCAGACTGGTTTGGATATTGCATGGTTAAAGGGACGGCAGACCGTTCGGAGATATCTTGCAGCGTTGGTCATTGTGCTGTTTTCTTTGGATATTGCAACGATAATGAGAGGTGCAACGATCCGCGCGGATTCTTAATAATGCTGCCGAAGATGGGGAAGCGGGTCAGAGATGACGCGATAAATCCGACGCCTAATGTCATCAAGATAAAATTTCATATATCTTTGATAAAGTTGGAAAGTAGAACGGTGCAACAAACCGTCCATTAATGCCGAAAGCAACTTCAAAAGTGTAAGATGGACGATGAGCACACGCCGATCACTGTATAAGATCATCATTAAGGGTTCATGTTATCGATCATCCGCAAACATTAGCTGATATAAGTGTGGGGCGATGAAGTTTGGCTATATGTGGACATTCTTTTGCAAAAAAAAAGAAGCCCATCGACAGATAAAAGCAAACCACTATTGATAGACTTGCAACAGAGTTGGCGGTTGATGGGATGCCGATTTTGGTCAGAATCAATTTGTACAGGGCACATGAAAGGGTCCTTCCAGGTACTTGCGCGGATTGGATAGAGATGATAGAGGAAAATTGAACCTGGTGTATGGCGGATGTGTTTTGGGGGAAACCAATGGCGATGCCAATCATGCCAACTGCCCGCACTGCTTGAACCGTGCAACGGACCGCGCAGGTTAAGGACGGAAACGACAGTCGCTCCCATCCTTTGGCGAGACAAGTAATGCACTCGCTGGTCATTCCTTGTTGCTATGCCAAGGCTACGCGCACAGACGCGGGCGTGCGCAAAGGTCAAGCGACAGTCCAGCCTCGCACTTTTTGTTATCTTGCAGTGTTATCTACAAGCGTCAACTATTTATATGGAATAGAGCTGCTCCCTCTTCCCTTATTTATTCTCATGCACCATGTCACTTCCCACACCCGCTCCCATAAACATCCCGTTATCCGCCCGATTTCGGTTTCGCGATGATATCCCCGTGTCGGCGTGTTCGAGTCCACGTTCTATCGCCGTATTCTCTGGCGGGTCGGCTATGAATACCTTTGTCACGCTGCTACAATCCTTTACAGATGATACTGCCTATATTATGCCCGTGTCCGATGATGGTGGGTGATTTGACTGTGATGTCACCCTTTTGCTTGTTTGGACCGCCGTCACTAACCCTTTACGCTAGGCGGATCGACATCGGAAATCATCAAAGTCTTGGGTGGACCTGGAATAGGAGACCTGCGATCTAGAGTGGTTCGATTGGCGGAAACCGGGTCGGCAGAGGTGTGAGTTCAATTTTAAGAGCTTTGCAGTGTCTAGCTATCATACCGATTGATTTTTTGGGGGATAAAGTCAAGAGCGGTTCACGATCTCTTGAGTTACCGATTACCTTTTGATACCTTGAATGCTAATAGTCCCACATCCAACCCGTCTATCCCTACGGCGAAAGCTGTCTGGTTTGAGATCCTTGAGGGGCGGCACGTACTATGGCAAGGGATATCCGATCCGTATCGAGAGACAATCCGGGCGTTCCTTGCGCATTTTCAACATGAGCTTGTAAAGTCTGCAACGCGACGACCGCCTTTTGAGTATCAGGGCGGTTCAATAGGAAATTTCTTTTTGACGGGATCGAGACTCTTTTTCGACAATCTCGATGCAGCAGTATTTCAGTTTGCTCGAATAATGCGGGTACCACCGAGAACAGAGGTAGTACCGGTGCTTGCAACCGCACGGGGAGTTGTCACAATTGCGGCTGCCCTTCGAAATGGAGACGTCATTGTGGGTCAGTGCGACATCTCACATCCGGGGCAAATGGTACCAGAAGGCTCCCGCTCACGAACTGGGTCACTCGGCTCTTCGGACGGAAAAGGGTCGGCCACTCTCTCTACACCACCAGCAGACGTCCCACGGAGTCAACCGGAGCGACTTATCCCATTTCAATCCCTTAGTCGACATCCTAGCCAGAATCTTATTTTTTCAAAGACCGCCTGTCCATCTCTACCCTCAGCAATACGGCGGATTTATTACGTCAACCGTGAGCGCCAGGAGATATTTCCTGATTTGAATCCCCTCGTGGTAGCAAACCTGGCACGGAAGCGGACTATCATATATGGTTGCGGATCTCTGTACACGTCAATACTTCCTTGCTTGGTTGTACCGGGAGTAGGGCGGCTTCTAGCAGACCCTCTATCTCGGAGCTCGGTGGATCGCTTTAGCATTCGAACCTCGATTCCTTCCCCCTTCCCGTCCCGAAGTCATTTGTCGAGGGTAAAACTGTTACTTCTCAACGGAACTCTTGATCGGGAATCAAAAGATTACACCGCGATGGATTTTGTGCTGGGCATAACAGATGCTTTAAACTACTCTTGCCTAGCAGAGGAACGAGCGCGACGTGCTGTGGGACGACAGCCGTCCTCTCGAAGCATAATTCAAGAAATGGAAGGTCCACACTCGTATGGTGGGAATACCAATGGCAAACCGATAAGTCCGTCATGGTGGACGGGCAATACGGCGGGAAACGGCGACGGGGATTCGGGGATATCTGCGGGAAAGGTAGTGGAAATGCACAGTGATTCGGGTCGCGGTTATCTTGCAAGTCCTCATCCACCAGGTGCGTACATTACCCATCTACTGTATGCGGAAGATGGGGAAGTCAAGGTGGAGGTGGAGAAGATAGAGTCTTTTGGAATACGATGCATCAGAGTGCGCTCTACAGGCGTGGAGGGATCTCAGAAAGGGCACTATGGGATTGATGAGCTGAAGGAGGTGTTGGACCATTTGATAATGTAATAGCATTTAAACGTCCCAATTATCCATCACGTGATCTCTAATCGTGGGGAGATTTCATTTTTCGTGGGGTTAATGAGCCTTTTTTAGGCCGTGCGCAGACCTTGTGAATGCTTTAGACTGCTGCCATGACTGTAGCAATGAACGGGGAGGCAGCCAATGGGCAGCAATGGGGACTCACATTTGAAGGAGTGAAATCAGTGCGTGTGAGTCAAGTACCCATCCCGACCATCCAGGAGCCCACCGACTGCATTGTGAGTTTATGAATTCACACTTTTCGTTCAATGCGCACGTCGTAAACTTCATGCGTTTCCTATAGGTCAGGACGTCGCTTGTTGGCGTTTGTGGTAAGTATTGCATTGTAATTGCGACGCTGCCCCCATGTTACATACTCATAGCATGTCCCAACCAGGTTCTGATTTGCATGCCTACCATGGTCGGGAAGCAGGTTGTGACCACGGCACAGTCATGGGACACGAGATGGTTGGGATAGTCGATGCAGTGGGAGCATCCATAACGTCCCTAAAAGTCGGAGATCGCGTCATGTGTCCTTTCACTACGAACTGTGGCTCATGCTTTTACTGCAAACGGGGACTGACCGCACGTTGCACAACCGGACAGCTGTTTGGATGGAAATCTGGCGGAAAGGGTTTGGACGGGGGCCAAGCACAGTATGTTAGAGTACCTTTGGCAGATGGTACGCTGTCACGCATTCCTGAAGGTGTGACGGATGAGGAAGCCTTGTTGCTGGGCGATATCTTTTCGACTGGATTCTTTTGTGCCGACAATGGAGGAATCGAAGCTGATCAAAATCAAATTGTTGCGGTTATTGGATGTGGGCCGGTGGGATTGATGGCCATTTTAGGTGCCCGAGAATTAGGGGCAAAGCGTGTTATTGCGATCGATATGGTCACTGATCGCTTAGATCTTGCCAAAGAGTATGGTGCTGAGCCGGTCCATTTGAAAGAACAGGAGCCGCTCGCTGCCGTGCATGCAGCAACGGAAGGACGCGGAGCTGATGTTGTACTGGAAGTTGTAGGGTCGGAAAGTGCAATGACCTTGGCATACAAACTTTTGCGTCCTGGTGGAACCTTGTCATGCGTTGGAGTCCACAATGAGGACAAATTAGCGTTTAGCCCGAACCAGGCGTACGACAAAAACATTACATTTCGGATTGGAAGGTGTCCAGCTAGGCATTTTATGGAGAAGCTGGTCCCTGTTGTGGTAAGCAAAAAGTATGACCTGACACGTATTATCACCCATCGCATGGATCTGAAAGAGGCGGTCGAAGCGTACGATATGTTTGATAGAAAGTTGGATGGCTGCATCAAGATTGTGCTCAGGACATAGGCCATAGGGTATAGGACCGTAGGGGCGTATGGAGATGGTAGTAGATTGGCTGTACCACTGATATCATGTTAAAGTTATATTGAAGAACTATTTCATGAATTCGTTTTAATAAGCCCATAGTGTTCAAAAAACAACATTTCTTATCGATTTCTTTTGGGGCGAGAATCCAAACACGTGTTTAGCCAGTGCACACACTCGGGTAATCCGCATGCCCACATGGGGGGGTAGAGACGAGCACTTCTGCTCCCATTGGGATTTAGAAGGTGTGAAGCTTCTGAGGTGGCGAGATCTCGAACAGTTTAGGTTTATTTTTTTTCCTTGTCGGCTCATTCCCTTTTGCCCTTCCTCTGACTACCGATAAGCATATCTTTGAGGCGACTTCAAGGAATACCGGCTATCGACAGAATACTCTTGTCGTCACTCGATTGCGCGAGGGCCGTCGTTATATTTCAATGTCAGACTGTCAAGTTCCCCAGTATACTGATAATGTCACTCAACGCTTGAACAACATGCAAGGACCACCTCTCCCGCAGCACTCTCTACTCTATCCCAACGTTCCTCTAAAGCGGACGCGAAGCACCCGGGCTTGCGACACTTGTCGACGGAAACGAACGAAATGCTCTGGCGGACAACCATGTGAAGGTTGTATCGCCTTTGGTTTAGTTTGCGCATACACAGCACCTCAAAAGAAGCGCGGCCCACCAAAACGAGCAGAGGCTCAAAAGACGCAGACAACACTGGGAGAACGCCTGAAAACGGTGGAATCTCTGCTCAGCGGACTGATACATGGAGCTCCATCCTTGCCAGCAGCAAAACGGGACCGGTCCCTTTCCGAAGCCTCTGACGGATCTGGTCACCGAACCTCTTTTAGTCAGTATTCGGACTCGGAGGATGATGCTGAGGATGAAGAGGTCGGTGTGGAAAGTGATAGTCCTAATAGCGGGTTTAATGGAATTGCCCTAGCTATACATCGCCCAAAAGGTCGAGAAGTCGGCGTGGCAAGAGTGTCGTCGCCTGATTCGGATCCTGGTGCATCTGCTCCGACTTTCTGTCAAGTTCCTTGGAGAGCGGGAGTGACAGTAACCGATCCAAAGAGCGGTGTGCTTGTGCAAAGCTTGTCGCTAAACGATGAGTCTGTCATTGCTCATCGATTTAATAATACAACGGGGAACATAACAATCGTAGAGGATGTGGTGACGGACACTGTCCTCTTTTACGGAAGCACCAGTACATCAAATACAAACGCATTACGCCAGAGTCCCCGTTTTAACGACGGTGTTATGTCCATCGCCTTGCGGTCAGATGTTGTGCCAGCTAATGCTCCCATATCACTCGATTCTCCTCCCTGCTCCCCTGATCTCGTTCACCATCTCGTTTCCCTGTATTTTACACACGTGCATCCGTATTTTCCTATGATTGATCGGATCGCATTTACTCGCCAACTCAAGGAGAAGCAGACAGAGGTGAGTCAATTTCGAGTCGAATGTATTGTAATTGCTAGGATGACTAAATGAAAGAATGTAGCATTTTTCCCTCTTGCTCAACAGCATGTGTGCTCTTGTAACACAGCAAACACGGTGTCTCGCCGCATGGGGAATATCAAGTCCATCAGAGTTACACCGTGCCTTCTTCGAGCGGGCTCGGGCGCTTTTAGGGAAACAATTCGACTGGCCTCACATCAACAATGTTCAAGCTCTTTTACTGTTGACGTTGGTTGGCGCTGGGACGAATACAAACGCGGCCAGCTATCAGTACATTGGTAAATATTGGACCGATTGATTTACCGCTCAAATCTTCCCTTCTTTCGGGGCTGACGTGTTGTTTTTCTCGAAATTAGGAATAGCACACCGCCATGCGGTGGAATTGGGAATGCATCGAAATTTAGAAAAACTGAACCATCCTGGTCTGGATAACGGAATGAAGGAACAGATGCGGGCGACATGGTTTTGCATGTACATTTTGGACCGCTACACTGGAGTCCACCAAGGAAGACCGTTCGCGATCAATGATGATGGTATGAGGCTTAGCATACGAAAACTTTAATTTTCGGCAATTTTGGCATGAAGCTAATCTGAATGGTTTCATCTTAATTTTTTCATCTTAATTTAGACTGGGATACTCCATTACCGTGTCAGGACGAAACGTCTGACGTTGCTCGAATGGTCCGGCATGTTTCCTTGTGTTCCATATTGGGACAGATTGCCAACTACGTTAATCGGCCGTCTGGGCGCCGGCGCCGAAGCCGGTCTAGTCGCGAGCAACTCGTAAGAGATGTGGATGGCGAACTCGCGCAGTGGCATTCTCTATTACCAGATGATTTAAGGCGCGATCCAACGCGCGATGTGGGCTCTTGGTCGTTTCATCATCATCTCCACGTGATGTACCATACGGCGGTGATTTTGCTGCACCGTATCGCTACCGGCCGTTTTGGTGGGGTTTGTGTTGCAAGCGCAATTGCTATTCGACAAACCCTGGAAGCACTTCCAATGTCAGCCAGCAGCGGCGCAAGTGTGCAGGACGATTTCGTGTTCGTCATGCCTATTGTTGTATATTCTGGGCTTACAGCTTCCACTTTATTCTTGGATATGGTTCTCGATGGTCGAGCACACTCCGTAAGGCCCACTCCTCGCCGCAAGCGGTCAAAAGGTGAAGATGACGTGGATGGCGAGATTGCCTTGGAAAGTGGCATCAATGCATTGGAAGAGCTGAAGAAGAGCTTGCCGGTCTTTGAAAAACTAAAGGACACGTCAATGTTTGCCGTTTACTACGGACAATTAATCGCGGAATGTGTCCGCGGAAGTGGGGTGAAGGTGGGAGAGACGGACAGAAGGGCAGGTAATGCAGATCAAGGAGAAGCCGCAGCGTCAAGCAATCGGGTGCACGAAGTGAACGGAGCAAATGGCATTAACGAACATGTGGGCGACACTGGAGGGCCGTGTGCTGCTTCGCTTTACAGTGGAAGTACGCCGTACGCTTCTCCGGCCATGGGAACTCCTGGATCCGTACAGGTAGCAGCAGTGCCAGACACCCTGGGTGTGAACAGCGATACCGGATATCCAGGACCAGGTGGAATGAACCCGGGGGTTACAAATATGATGGGGGGATCCAATCAACCGATGGGACCCTCTTCATCAGGACCGTATTTCGTAGATTCTATCTTTTCCGAACTGTTGAACCCATTTTTCGATCCATCGCCTGGATGGTGGGGGGACATGGGTTTGTCCAGCCCACCAAATGCATCCGGCAATTACGCTCGTGATGGTCAGAATGCACCGGTTGTCAGCGTCGCAGACGGGAGAGGACTCTCAGGGTCTCCTGCAGATTATTTTGCCACTCCAACGAGCTCGTCTCCACAATTATATGATGGAATATTGACCACCGACTCAGAAGTGGACGGTGGAGAAGCAGCATTTTGATGGAAATAATCATTTTTGTAAATATTTCACTGGAGGGCGTGTGTACATGTATTAATACAAGATTAATGTAGATAGCTTTGTGATATCACAAAATAGTTTTTGCTAACCCTCTTGTTGCAAATCTTTGATCGATTGCGATTTGTTTACGTTCATGGGTCCAAATATAGGGCATTCTGTCATCAAGTCACGTGCTATGGGGTCCGCCAAGACGGAGTAAGGCCATTTGACAATAGAAACAATCTTGATTTTTGCATTCAACTTGATACAATACACTTTCACTCTCCGAGTCTCCTCCAAAGTGCAAGGATACCAACCCATCCTCTCCGTTTCTCTCGCCATTTACGTGTTCCGTTCTTGCATCGCATTCCTTTCGGTTTCTGACCGTCACAGAGTAGACGAGACGTACCTGAGATAGCGAACCCACATTAAGCAATCCTGCAATCTACAAAAGGAGGAAGGCAAGCATGAGTGGCATGGATAGTAAGTAGTGCTGGGATTTGAGGAGAGCCAAATTACTTCCGCATAGCTACTCTGTTTCCCGGTGCTTTGAACCTTAAACTAACGCGCGCTTAGAACATCTGTTTCAGCTCAAGTTCACAGCGAAGCAGTTGCAGCGACAAGCCAAGAAGTCGGCAAAGGATGAGGCAACAGAAAAGGCAAAATTAAAGAAGGTGTGTGATGATTGCAGGCAGAAGGTTCAATACCCAGGAAGAGCGACGTGCCCTTGGAATTACAGTGAAAAGATAGATGCAGGGTCTTGTTAACACGTTACTTTCGTTTCCAAACAGGCTATTCAACAGGGAAATATGGAGGGCGCTCGAATTTATGCTTCAAATGCCATCCGTAAGAAGAACGAAGCACTCAATCTTCTTCGGTTGGGATCCCGCATTGACGCAGTTGCTTCACGTGTGCAAACGGCGGTCACCATGCGGAGAGTATCAACCTCCATGGCGGGAGTGGTGAAAGGGATGGAGAAGGCAATGAACAGCATGAATTTGGAGCAGGTAAGATAGACGCAGCGTTCCTGTCCATTGACAAGCTTGCTGATGCGTTTCCCGTCCTTTTAAAGATCTCCATGATTATGGATAAATTCGAATCGCAATTTGAGGACTTGGACGTACAAACCCAATACATGGAGTCATCAATGGGCCAGACAACGGCCATGGCAACACCGCAAGACCAGGTAGAAGACCTCATGCAGCAAGTTGCGGACGAGAACGGATTGGAGTTGCAGATGGAGATGCCTGGTGCAGCGACCGGTACTCTGGCTGTTGGAACAGCCACGGTGGAGAAGGAGCAAGACGAGTTGACTGAGCGACTGGCAAAGTTGAGAAATGGTTAAAAATGGTGCTGTGTAGTGGAGGATTGGGTCTGGGTAGTGATTTTGTGCTTTGTCATTGCACATCGTACATTTAATAGATGGACAGAATTGGAAAGGGTTTACGTTTCCCGTATTACGATTTAGCACCACTGCACACACAGGTTGCTTTACTCAGATCTGTATATGACTCAGAGAAGTTGTTCAATCTTGAAACTCAGCGGTCTCGTGGTGTAGTTGGTTATCACATCAGTCTAACACACTGAAGGTCTCCAGTTCGAACCTGGACGAGACCAGCGAAACTCCATACAAAACATCTTTTATGCCGCCATATATATTGATAAATTGGGGGCATTTGCAACTGTTGTGAACAAGCGAGGGTAGCAATTTTGATTGCTCTTCCAAATGGTTCTACTGTGAACGTGTTGATTGATGGTATGCAAAAGTCAAGCAGGAAGCCGTAATTGCCGTTTCGAAAGAGAACTTGACGTCGGATACAGAGCACAAAGAATACATTGGCCTTTTGGCAAACGTGGATTCACAATCAGTCCGATCGCATGATGGATGCTCTGTCGCGCCTTCCATCGTTGCAATCTCATGGAAATCTCTCTCTGCATACAGACAAGAGTGTTCATGCACGTGTGAGCATGCGCTGTTGATGCAAAACGACTGTTGGGCGTGGAAAGACCAAGCCTTGTTTGCCATACGCTCCGTATGCTATGGGGGCTATGCCCAACTGTACTGTGCAGCAAGATTGAAAAACGTTCCTTTAAACAAAGCGTGTGGATGACGTGATAGGAGATTCTAATTATGTCCGAATTGTCCGTCCGAACCTCCCAAATTTCTTTCTTCTTTCTTCTTTTGGGGTTTTCTCCCCTCGCATGGGCGTCCATTTTTCACCCCTTTTGTTTTTTTATTTTTTTTTTCCTTGTTCACCTTTCGTCATTGGAGGGGGGGCTCAGCGTGGGAGACGGTCGTTTCGACGACCGGGTATAAAAGCCGTCAACGTCGTCGTCCTGCTCTTGAACTTTACATTCCAGAGGACTTGTCAATAGCTCGCGCAACCGTCATATACACCAGAGACAGTACAGTACAAAAAGAGACATGAAGTGCACACGCTCCTTTCTCGCCACCCTGGTCGTCTGCTGCGCATTCCTCGCCTTGGCTGGAACACCCGTGTTTGGGCAACCATCTGTGACTGGCCGCCCGTCATCTGGTGCGCCCCCCATCACAGCGCCTCCGTCCCTCCCGGCACTCCCTAGTGGCACTGAAGGACCAAGCGGCAGTACGGTGCTAGCTACTACCACCGCTCTGCCTTCAGGTGTGTCTTCTGGAGCCGTTGTTCCGACGCCTATTAATGGCACGATTGTCGGCAATTCCACCAGACCTGTCACTGGCACTGCCATTGTGCAACCAACGCCTGTCCCAATCGTACCCCGACCAGCTTCTCCCACCGCTCGCTCCACTGCTACCGTGTCACCTCTCCCTCCTTTCAATGTGAATGCTGCGGGCCGTCTTGCTGAAAACATGGTGGGAGTGACGTGGATCATCACCCTGGCTGTGGGCGCTTTCGTCTATCGCATCGCAGAGTTTTAGATGTATATATATTGATTGTACTATTGTGTATATTATGAATAGTGAACGAATAATAATGTAACGCAAATATACGAGATCACAAGAACACCAGTTCTATAGCGTCGGTATACATTAATAGGTGTCTTTGCTGCGAGGCATTCTCATAGGCATTCAACGCAATTTGACTCCAACCGCTTTCTCAAATCCAAAGAAATGACTTTCCAAATTCTTGCGACGTTCTTCAAGCGCTCGCCCTTGCTTGGCCAGAACAACTCTGTGTGCAGCGAGCTCAGATAATACGGTAGAGTAAAATGTATCGTTTTTCCTAAGAAGACCGCCAAGATTTAAGATACGAATGTCAACGCAGCCAGCAGAGGGAGACTGCGTACTCAAACGTCTTGTTGACGTCTTCAAGTTTACTAGCCATCTTGCGGCCCAGCTCTGCAAAAACATCCATACGGTTAAGCAGGGCATAATATGAGCATTCTCTAACGGTTTGACCACCTTTCAGCCTGTGACGTATGTCATCGGCCGTCAGACCCTGGAGACCATAACGTTCTTCTATGGTCATCTCGGCATCGCTATGCGAGACTCCGTTCGTATCGTTGTCTATTGTGGCATTGTTGGCATGTCCGTGATGCTGAATCTGTGTTGTAGCACTGTTGATCAGCATATAGTCCGTGTACCGTCGTTGCTCGAGTTGGCGGTCGTTTTCCGATTCAGCCGGATACGGCTCCCTCACCCGCTCCTGATCCTGCAGCTGTAGCTCCTGGGTCCTTTTGGAAGCACTTCGACCAGTCCGCGCCGAATCTGTTCCATGCGATGCTGCTGACTCTCCCGTAAATGTCTGCTTCTGCATCCTTACAATATAGAGGACCGTACCTTCTAAACCCTGCACTTTCTGGCTCATACCACTAGATCCCATTGAATAGGATTGCAGTTCTGACTGGCTTTGTGATAAACGTGCTTTGCAACAGCATTGGGTGAGAATAGCCAATGAAAAACAACACCGTTACGCAAAAAAAAAGAATACGCGTACACATGTTGACATAGGATAACTCTTCTTCGGTTTGCTTTAAACGGATACCATTCAAGCTGAAGTAATATAACTATAGAGTCCGTAATCATACATACCATTCGCGCGATGACATATTCGTCATCATAAGGTTCTAGCCAGTCGTCCTCGTCCTCTGAATTCGCAAGCTCAGTGTCTGCGAGACTAGACTCTCGGCTTATTCGTAGCTTCTTCGCCAGCCCAACATTATCCACGACCAATGTGCCCTCATCTACATCTTCGGCGTATCTCTGTAGCATGGAACGCTTTGGAGAAAGTTTGGCATTGAGAGCAGGCTTGCATGCGTTTTTCGCTTCGGGGTTCCCGCCACTCGTCTTGATGAAATGCCCTACTGGTGTAGCTGGCTTCTTGAAAGGCTTTATGGAGGTCGTTTCTGGAGTATCGACATAACCGGATGAAGAATTGGATGGGGCCGAAGGGCGCAAAAATCGGTGAATGTTTTGAAGACCGACTGGCGCCTTTATTCGACACTGTGACGAGGAATTCGACTCACTGCCATCCTCTGTGGGCTGCAAAGGCTGCTTTGGCATTTGGGCTCACCAATAGTGGAGTCGTTCAAGATGAGAAGCAATGCAACATGTAGCGCTGTGGGAAAATTGTTGGCGGTAGCGGCTGGTTACTTCATAAACCCTAAAATGGGTGAAATTACAGAGGACATGTTACCTAATACATTCTCAAACTCCGCTGCAATTCGAAGCCGGGAGTACGCGTCGTTGCTGGAACACGAGGGATCGTAAAGCTGAGCTACCAGCCATCAGACTGCCTTCTTTTGCCGGTCGCATTTCCTTGTCGGCTTTCGTAATCTCGGCAGCAAAGATGTCGCTTCTAATGCAATCTTACGAAGTAAAGGCAGTTGTGTCAGCACCGGCCTCCACACGCGAGGGATTCGCCTCGACTGCAATGTTACTGCTGTTTAATCAGGAAACAGGAATCAAACAAATATCCCAGTTATCAGGACAACCAAGCTGAAGTGTAGCCTTCTCCATAAACATGCCCGGAGGCCCGCATAGGACGTCGCAACAGCCCCCTCCGATTCCCTCAAAGAGCATCGAGAGATACTCTAGAGGCACCGTAAACTCGCAATCAACGCCGCGATATTCGTATATTCTCCCACCGTCTATTCTTGTTCGAGATTCCCTTGATATTCGAGGGAAGACGAACGATCCACTCTATGCGGTCGCTTCCAGTAAACCCAGCCCAGAGATTTACGACGATGAGAACCCACGTTCGAATGTGGACGATCAACCTGCTGCACCGCGGAACGCTGCCCATCGCATGTCCCGATACAGCGCGCGCAGTTACATCTCGAATTTGAGTTACCTGAATAAGTCAAACTTGGCGCGATTTGGTAGAAGTAAGACAACGTTCCTTATAAGCAATTCTGTGGTACGCTTTCCACCAGCTTTCGTTTTCAGATGCGTTATTTCTGTTATTTATGCGCTCTCTATCCATCTACAGCTCATGTTTATTAGCCTTGCGATTGCGTTATTTGGCTTGTTCACCTTTATAAACCACTATCCGATGGCCCTCCTCGTTCGCCTAGTGTGCGCGGATCTACTTTTTCTTATTACGCTCACAACGGCTCTATTTGCGTCGATCGGCTTCGTCGGATTTTTAGGTGCATTTTTGCATCGTAAAAAGTTGCTCACAATTTACAGTATTCTGCTATGGCCGGTTCTGGGGGCTGCCTTAGTTGCTGGATATATTGCTTATAAGGATGTGAATGGAAATGAATGGTCAGAGCAACTGAGCGAGAGATGGGCAGTCTATGGCGATCGAAGGGCGGATATACAGAACAAGGTAGTTTGCCTTAATCTCCCATCGTTCCCGATCCAACTAATTTGCCGGCCTTGCGTATGTAGTACGCTTGTTGTGGATTTTATAGTGCCCTCGATCGTCCAATTCTTGTCGATCATTGCGTCCTCAGCTCTGCTCCGTTAGCTTCGACCGCCAACGCCCCTAATCCTCATCGACGTAATCACCTATTCAAGCGGCAAGAGACTCCTGCCAACGCAGCACCATTATTGAAGCAGTTCGCTCGGGATCCCGCGGATATCCAGGGCTGTTACGAACCTTGGAATGAATTTTCCAGATGGATTTTGAGAATGATTTATATTTGCGCCTTTTCCTCCATCCCCTTTGTCCTCTTTGTTTTTATTATCGGTTTACTGGCGGCAAATCATATTTACGACTGATACGCAATGTGCATTTTGCGATTGGCTGAGGCCAAGTATGTGTTGATAGAAAAAGGAGCATGTGGCTGTATAGTAAATAAAAATAGATATTGTACATTAAATCAACCTTCCGGCCTTGCTATCCCGTATGTCCTTTCACTAATTGGTATACGAAGCTACTTTCAACAAGGCAAGCCGCTAAATACATCTCTCACTCAATATTTACAACAAACGTCCAAGCCGCTTATTCAATATCAGTCATTGCTCGCTGAACGGATTCAGGGGGCAATTTTCCCAAAATCTGCTCTTTCCAAACAAGGAAGTCTTTGTACCGTTTCGTCTGTCGTATGTTGGTATGAACGATCTACCAATAAACAGCAGTTTGAATGGCTTGGTTCCGGAGAGGTGCCAAGATAGTTGCTTACCATCGGGTTGATTCCACTGACCGCTTCCTCGACATCGCCTTGCTCCGTTCGCCCTGGTGTTCGAGCGAGCGGAACAGCGGCGGCAGATGACCCCATACGGGCTCGTTTCCTTGGAGTCGGAGTTACTATCCCAACATCTCCATCCTTCTTACGCTTGCTCGGTGTTCTAAAGCCAGATGGAGTTTCCACAGTGGCTTCTGCGCTACTATCATCCAGGTCTTCAGTTTCGGCTGACGCATGAACAGTGGCGCGTCTCCAACTACCCCTCGTAGGGGTCTTTCTGGGAGTCTTTGGTGAAGTTTCATACTTTTCTTTGTCACTCTTTAACTCCTTAATCTCTTCTTTGCAATGCTCTTCAATTAGCTGAACAAAGTTGCTGAACTGTGTTGGATTTGACGCCAACGCCGACGCTTCTCGTTTTCCGAGTTTCATCTGCAAACATGCGCAAGAGGTCATCAGATGGTCAATCAGGGAACCTAGAGCTATTACCTACCACCGTCTTGCAGCAAACAAAAAATATCGCGACAATAATATCAGGTCCGTCCCAATCGACTCGTCTTCTTTGCACTGCCGATAAGGTTGCTCCATAGTTCGCCTTGAAAGCCTCCAACAAAAGTTCAGCAGCTGATATAATTTGGGTCGCTCCAATGCGCACGCCAAGAGAATGGAATGTGGTCGGTGGGGAAGCGATCTCGAGAATGCTACGGACTTTTGATAGTGCACTGGAATACTGGGAAGCCGGAATCTTGAGCTGACTTATAACTCGCTGATAGGGGAACATTTCATGTTCACTGAGCCAGATGTTCCCGAGCCTTAGTTAATATGAAGTTCCATGTAATCTTTCTCATGTTTAATAGAACGTACAGTTCGCAAGCGAGATGAATGCAGACGAAAGGCAGACAAGAAAGATATTTTCCGAGACTTGCTGCCCCGTTACGGCTATGAGCAACGCGAAATAGTTCTGAACATTTGCCCAGCAATCTCTTATTAAGATTCAACCCCAGTTTTTCGGCTGCATCCTCTATCTCAGACATTATGGAAAGGTCGTGAGTGATGGGCAATCCAAGATCTTACAATTGCGAGCAACAGCTGCACCGACGACGTGGTTGTGGCACAGCTGCGGCACAGCAGTTATTTGGAGATGGGTTGTCGTTGAACCCTTGAGAGCTTTAGATCTTTGTGATTTTATCTGTTGGGTTTGAGAAGTTTGTTGACAAGCGTTAGGTTTGAGATTTCCCAACGATTACCCAGGTAGTATTTATATAGGCAAGATGCAGTCTCGACTGCGTGCTAAACAGCCTTTTGCCAGACGACAGAGCGCATTATGGCAGACGTGGAATCGGCATCAGCACATCCTATGGAAGGCATTGACGAAAGGTTAGTGCTACTTCATATGCGCCTGTATTAGTTGTGCTGGTAATGACCGACTGCGGCATTTAGAATAACATCCAAGCGTCCGTTACACGATGATCAAGAGCTGGCAACTAAGCCGGAAACCTCATCCCCCCCACCAGCGCCTATAGAACCTGTAAGATATCGTTGTTCTGTGGCTTTCTTAGCGACTTTACTAACAAGCCTTGCGTCAATCAGACGAAGCGCCCTCGGCTGAGCATGGATGCAGGTTTGGAAAAGCGGTCAAAGAGGTTTCTAGGTGTGCTCAAGGGTACTCTCAGCCAATTTATCAAGGAGGCTTCACATAAAACCGAAGCGGTTGGTATCCGTATAGTCTGGATTGGTCATTGATACAGCGCTGACATATCTTATTGTGATGTTCAGGAGAAAAAGCGGGAGGAATTGGAACAAAGATTGGCAGAAAAGCTAAAGAAAGATAAGGAGCAGTTAGCGGAAAAGGTCAAGAAAGAGCAGGAAGAGAGATTCGCTCGAAGACAGCTGGAGAAAAAGCAAGAAGACGAACAAAGAGAACAGCAGGCGGTACGTTGGTTCCTTCACATATCATCCTTAATGGTGTTGCTTACGACAATTATGAAATGCTTACAGAAAGAGTGGATTCGTCAACAAAAGCGTAACATATCCAATTACATTCAAACGAAATCTGTACCACCAATCTTTTTCCTTCCAAAAAATCACAATGACACAACACTCGAGCTTTTAGCCGAAGCTAAACGGCATCTTGCTCTAGAGACGGCAGCCGAGCGTACTGATGGGAAGGAAGAAGACGATAAGCCTGAAGAAGAGGAAGGTATGGCTGAAAGTAGTGCTGATAAAGTCGAGGAAGGCCATAGCCCAGGAGAAGATAGAATGGGTGCGGATATGGATGAAGAACGTAGCGGTTAACTGGATGGTTTACTCTTCTTGTATGTATGTTATCTAAAGCTGTGAATATGCGGAGCCTTGAAATCCGTTGATGTGTTGGCAATAAACAAAGCAACTTGACTCTACCCACAAAATCTAATGCATTCCATTCGTCGATGACGTGATGACTCAGACGCGATCGGGATGCTTGGCTTAACACCAGATGGCAGTCTGCCAGAACAGATAGCATCGCCAAGAATGTCACCTCCAAGCTTGACGAGGAGCTCGCCCTCTACCGTCTCTTTGGCCGTATCTCTCATTTCGGCCGCATTTGTACAAATCACCGCGGGTACTATCTATTTATTTTCCCTTTATGGGCCTCAGGTTCCTTCATTGCAAAGGCGAACTCTTCCCCACTAATTTCGTTAGTCTCACCGCACACTTTTCGTAGTTGACAGACTGCTTCAATTACACCCAGAGTCAGACTGCCTTTATAGCAGCTTGCGTGTCATGGGGAACGGGCCTCGCCGGTCCAATTGCTGGGTAGGTCAACGAGGACCAAATCCGAGGTGTATCCATTCATGAATATCCCTTAGACGGTTGGTGGACAAACACTCCAAGCGCCCGTGGCCAATATTTGTGGTCGGTGGTTCTTTATTGGGAACTGCTTATATGCTCATTAGGTGGGTCTGGGAAAGTAGTTATCTGCAAAAGACATCGAGAATGACAGAACGGATTTATATCTTTACAGTTTGACTTATACTGGATACCTCTCAGGCACCTCCTTTCTTATTATGGCTGCATACTTTGTGACAAGTGGCGTAGGAAGGTATGCCCGCGCAGACAGTCAGCACATTTTAGCATCTTTAATATGGTTTACCTTTCTAGTTCGGCTTGCTATCATTGCGCCCTAGCCACTAACCTTCGCAACTGGCCACAACATAGACGAGGCCTAGCTGTCGGAATTCCTGTAAGCTTTTTCGGTCTCTCAGCCTTCATCTTCGCATCATTAGCGTCGTTGTTCTTTTTTGAGCAAGATGATACTGGTACTTTCACGCTGAACGTTGCAGCGTTCCTTTGGTTCTTGGCAGCTAGTGCGGTTGGCGTGAACGCCATAGCGGCAGCATTGCTAAGGGATTATCGGGATGATGATCACGTTGTAGAGAGATCGCGCGAAGAATACGATGAGGAGGACCAAGCCCCGCTTCTTTCTGGTCACTCAGGCGTGTCTCAGGATACCGCTATGCCTGCCACTGCCATCCAACGTAGCTTCGCCGACGATACACCGATCTATTGGCAAATTGACTTTTACCTTTTGGTAATTACATTTGTCACATTAGTAGGAATCGGACTAATGTATATTCAAAATGTGGGGGCAATTGGTAAGTATCTCTCTGTTACTGGCTACGTGGACAATCATTAACATAAATCACCTTATTGGCAGTTGTCTCGCTTAGTGGAAAGGACGCCACGCCAGGCTCCTCTGAGGTTCAGAAAGCACAGAACCTGCATGTGACGCTGTTCTCATTATGCAGCTTCGCTGGTCGGATGGGAACAGGCGTTCTATCAGATACCTTTTCGTCCACTCTCGGGGTACCACGGCTTCTTTGGACAGCAGTGGCTGCATTGGTAATGCTGTGTGCCTGCGCACTTATGGCGTCCATCAACACATTGAATGAACTGGTGGCAGGCTCGGTGTTAGTTGGCCTGGCTTTCGGCTCCATTTGGACTTCCACCCCTACCCAGGTTGCCGAATTTTTTGGCGCCCACAAATTTGCCACTCACTGGTGAGAGGAAGGTAAATTTGAATTGAATCAACGTTTCCTAACCAGCATAACGTTATCAACAGGGGTTGGATGACCTTGGCGCCCGCATTTGGAGGACAGCTTACATCGTTAGTATTCGGCTTCATCTACGATGCTAATAAGGCTTCGTCGCGACATTGCAAGGGCTCTTCCTGTTTTGCGCAAACCTTTTTGGTTGCGGGCGGCCTTTGCACCCTGAGCCTTATATCTTCCCTGATATTGCTTCGAAGGCGACATAGGAGGGCGTTTCAGTGTACTACCTAGTTTCGAACTGCCATAGGTAAAATGCGTACGCAAAGAAAAGACATTTGAATCCAAAAACCAACGTAACCAATGACTTGCCAGTACATCCATGGGCGTATATAACATACATCAATCCACTTGTTCCATATTCTCCTGCCCCCAATTCTTCCACAAATAGAATATCTCCTGGAGGTTTCCCCGCCCGAGGGTTTGGATAACGTCAAGACCTGCGCCACATTTGGAAATCAACTGCAAAACGCGTTTATCGCCCTTCGGATTTTCAACAACTGGTATTTTGTTTTTTGGGCTGCTATTTTCGTTAATCGTCTGAGATCCGGAAACATTAGCAAGCGCCTAGTGGCAGAACGGGGAATTCGTCAAGAGTATCTGGTTGTCGTAACGTTTGGTAGGGCGCCATTGCTCTTGTACCCTCGGCTTTCAGCTGGCCTGCTGTTCCTGTAAGGCAGGTTCAAGGCAGTTCACAGTTTGTGGGTAAGTTTCCCAACACTGAAGAAACCGCAGACTTATGTTCAATCGATGGGACGGTCTGTGCTAATCTTAATTCCTTGGCGTGTAGTCGACAGGTGTTCCTTTTGTTCAAAACGTCCGCCTTGATTCACGCAAGAGGGGTGCCGTCTTGCCACCTCATCTGGAAACAGTACCAGCTTAACGTTGGGAGACCATAACGATGCGTCCTACGGAGCCCTCTGAGCCACCAGACCGCCGACATTCCCGAACCAATTCCCGTTCCAATTCCTTCCATGAAGATGCTTTGGCTGTCACACCTTCCCGCCCCAACGAGTTCCCACCTGATCCGGACACGATTCTGTACGGCAGTTACGCCCCACCGGCGTCTATCGAAGAGGAGGGTGAATTTGAAGTTGAAAGCCCTGTAGCAGATGACGATGTCATACCAGGGGCGAATTATAAAGGCATTCAAATTGATGAGGACGACGAGGAGGACGAAGATGACGAGGAGGAGGAACTAGTGAAGCCAGGGAAAGTATTGGGAAACATGCTTCGCGGTAAAGCTGCCGCAAGGCTACCTCAGCGTGCTGCGGCGATGGCCAGCCGCACGACTCGCAATGGACCCGGATATGGAACACTGGCGACCGGCGTTACCTATGATCAAATTCCCATCCCATTGTATGATCAAGAGTACGAAGTCGACGAAGAGGTTCGCATTTTTATTTCCGGTCATCGATGGTCTCGACCAAAGATGTATATTTATTACACCCTTTGCATCTTGACTGGCGGCGTGCTATGGCTCCTGTGTCGATGGTTCCCGCGGTGGGAATTGGCTTTGACGACTGCTCGCTGCCCATTATCTGAAGCGTCTATTGTGGCAGTAAAAAACCAATGGAATCAATTACAAGTTATTCCTGTGAAGCGGGAACCATTTGCTGGGGCTGTAGCAGATGTTTTCCAGAAGAGCGGCGTCTCAAAGGAAGGACATGCGAACAATGGAGAAGATACACAGAACTTACGTGACTGGAAACTGCCTTACTTGATACAGTTTGAATACCGTTATGTGCAGTTCATATTTAACCCGTTTACCGGCCAGTACGAGCCGAATTTGTACTGGCGAGACTACCGATGGACCTCAGTGGACAGAGTTTTAAAGGGTCTATACAATGACGAGCTCGTCGAGCAGCGCAAAAAGATTTTTGGGCAGAATGCCGTTGAGATCAACGAGAAGCCTATTTTTCGCCTTCTCATAGATGAGGTTTTGCACCCATTCTACGTATTCCAAGTCGCGAGTATTATACTTTGGTCTTTGGACGATTATTATTTCTACGCTGCCTGTATCTTCATTATTTCAACCACTTCCGCCATGGCAACGCTTTTGGAGACAAGGGAAACGATGCGTCGCATGCGAGAGTTGAGCCGCTTCAGCTGCGAGGTAAGAGTTTTACGGCAAGGCCAATGGCGTGTTATGCGGTCCGAAGAAATTGTACCCGGGGATGTGTATGAAGTATCTTCAAGCATGCTGCAAGTTTATCCATGTGACGGGGTTCTTCTCGATGGTGACTGTATTGTCAACGAGAGCATGCTCACCGGTGAGAGTGTCCCTGTGTCGAAAACCCCTATCAAAGACGTTGAGCTCCGCACCCTGGATATCTGGGAAGAGGATCCTGCCAGCAGCAGTCGCATGTCCCGTTTCTTCCTCTTTGCCGGTACCAAAATTATTCGAGTGCGACCGGGCAGTCGGTCAGGCACCGCCACTCCTGTTGGCCCTGACCCCGCTTTGCAAAATGGCCAAGCAGGGGCATTGGCGTTAGCTGTTCGGACGGGGTTTAACACGACAAAGGGCAGTCTGGTGCGCTCGATGCTTTTCCCAAAACCGAACAGTTTCAAGTTCTACAGGGACTCTTTTCGCTTCATCGGTGTATTGGCAATTATCGCAGGAATTGGATTCATAGGATCATTCTACAACTTTGTTGTGCTAGGCGTAGCAGGAACAATGATCTTGATTAGAGCCTTGGATCTGATCACGATTGTGGTACCGCCAGCTCTACCCGCGACCATGGCTATCGGAACGAGTTTCGCTATAGGGCGGTTACGCAAAGGGGACGTGTATTGCACTAGTCCTCCTAGGGTCAACATATGCGGAAAGCTGGATCTTATGGCATTTGACAAAACGGGGACTTTAACGGAAGAGGGGCTCGATGTCCTTGGATTTCGCTTCACAGTTCCCAGTAACGTTATTGCGGACACCCCAGTCGAAGCCGTAGCCGTCTTGGAAGGTCCTCTGAGATTTTCCGCGCTGTACAGAAGCGTTGATGCTGTTATACCACCTGGAGCTTTACACATTCAAGGTGAAGCTTCTCCAGCTGAGTGGGTCCCACCTATTGAGAATGGTGGCATGTATGATCCACCATCACGTGCACTTTCCGGGTTGTCGGTGTCTTTGGGAGTGATTCCGGGTCATCCCAATGGCTCAGAACCAGATTTTCCTTACCCTCTCATTGTGTGTGCTATGTCAACATGCCATTCTATCAAAGTAGTCAATGGAGAGTTGATCGGTGACCCAATGGACGTGAAAATGTTTGAGTTTACCGGCTGGCACATTGAAGAAGGGGGAAGTGCTGGAGGGCGCAAAAGCGGAAGCGCTACCCCTGAAAGAGGGGCATTGCCGCGCAAAGGGCCGGATGAGAAAGCTGTGGCAGTTATCGTACGACCGCCAGATCCAGTGGAGTTCAAACGGGCAGAGTGGGGTTTGACCGGTAAACCTAAACCTGAGCGTAAAGTGTACACTGAACTCGGGATCATCCGATCATTCGAATTTGTCAGTGGACTACGTCGGATGTCTGTGATCGTTCGTCGGCTCCGGTTTCTTCAAGGTTTCATGTTCCCCTCTCAGTCTGGGTTTGGGTTACATGATGGATTTGCAGAGAACGGCCCAGTATTGGCTGGGGAAAAGGAGTTTGAAGTCTTCATTAAGGGTGCACCGGAAGTTATGCGGGCTATCTGCTTACCAGAATCGCGTAAGTTGTGTCGGCTGTCCTTCATGTCATTGTTGAATGCTGAAACCCTAAACCGGAACTCTCTATATGAAATAGTACCAGCCGACTATGAACAGCAGCTGAACGACTATGCCCACCACGGTTACCGTGTCATAGCTTGCGCATGGCGACGAATCGAGGGCGTCAGTTACCACAAGGTCATGCGGATGAAGCGCGAGGCCGTCGAGCGCGATCTGCAATTTCTCGGCTTCATTATATTTGAGAACAAGCTCAAGCCTGGAACGGCGCCGGTTGTGGAAGCTCTAAGAAAGGCTCGCATTCGAGAGGTTATGTGTACCGGTCAGTATATACAAGCGCCTGTGTCGCGAAAAAGGCAGAATTAGCTGACGAGTACTGCATCAGGGGATAACATCTTGACGGCTATATCTGTTTCTCGTGAATGTGGATTGGTGGATCCTCACGAGAAAACATTTGTCCCTCACTTTTTACCAGGTGCTCCACCTACATCTGAGGATGCGCAGATCGTGTGGGAAGACGTCGATGGGAGCGGCGCGACTTTGGATTCGGAGACCCTTTTGGTACGTTTTAAACATTAGATCTATAATATGTCATACTAACAAACCGATTTCCTGTAATACAGCCTAAGACAGGCCCAAAGCCGCTAAGGAGCAATTCGTCCTCCCAAAGCATGGCAGATTTCCTTCGCCAAAATTCACTGCCGTCCTATGAGGAGTTAGATGGCGCTAGTTCGACGCGCAGCGACACAGAGGAATTTATTGTGGATGTGAATTCCATAGCCGCGAAAGTCGGCGAGTATAACCTGGCCGTAACAGGGGATGTCTTCCAGTGGATGCTGGAGTTTGGTTCAGATGACAGCTTCAACCGGGTATGTGGGGTATGCTGGCGATTCTTCATCATCGCAGTTTGACTCATTGACTCCTTTTGAATAGATGTTAGTGAAGGGTCAAATCTATGCACGCATGTCTCCGGATCAGAAGCACTTTTTGGTGGAGAACTTCCAGGAGCTCGGCTATTGCACTGGCTTCTGCGGTGACGGTGCTAATGACTGCGGAGCGCTGAAGTCAGCCGATGTCGGTCTCTCACTCTCTGAAGCCGAGGCCTCTGTCGCTGCCCCCTTCACGTCTCGTTCCACGGATCTCGAATGCGTCCTTCGCGTTATTCGAGAAGGTCGTGCCGCGCTCGTTACGTCTTTCAGCTGTTTCAAGTACATGGCGTTGTATTCCCTCATCCAATTCACGTCCGTCTCGCTTTTGTATTCCCTTGCTGGCAATCTGGGAGATTTCCAGTTCCTGTACATCGACCTTGCCCTGATCATTCCCATTGCTGTCTTCATGGGTCGATCAGGCGCTCATCCTCGGATCTATCGCAAGCGACCAACTGCAAGTTTGGTTAGTCGGAAGGTCCTAACGAGTTTAATATGTCAAGTTATCATTCAAGCCGCTTTCCAAGTTTGGGTCTTTTTGTGGGTACGCCGCCAACCTTGGTATCGGCCGCCTCGGGGACATGTGGATGACAAGATTTATACTGGTTACGAAAACACTGTGGTGTTTTTATTAAGTTGTTTTCAGTACATTGCGGTTGCCGCAGCCTTTTGTGTCGGCCCACCATATCGGGAGAGTATGTGGAAGAATGGTGAGTATGGGACTCCTTGGCCTGAATCGCACCTTGATACACGCAATTAACGCATTTCCCCGTGGATTAGTACCCTTCCTTACCACGGTGACTTTGCTTGTCGCCTTTTCTACATTTATCACGTTATATCCATCGCCGTTCATCTCTAGCATTCTGGATCTCGTGGACATTCCCTTCTCCGGACGATTGGTTGTCTTTGGCCTTGGGGTGGCAGATTGGATTGTAACCTGGACTGGTGAACATTGGGTGTTCCCGGCTGTGGCAAAGGCAATCAAGGGTGCGGGCGTCGGTAAACGAGCACTGGTCTCTGGCCGTGGAAGCACGGCTCCAGGTGGGGAAGCTGCTGCAGCTCGGAAGGCGAAGATGGAAGTGAAACGGGAGAGGTGGAGGAAAAAGGGAAAGATCTACAAGCTTGTCATGGACGACATGAAAACGGAATCATGCAACGGGATTAGCTGACATTGGGCTGGGGGTAGCTTCAGCTTTGGTAAATACTGATTTAAGGCGCTTTAGTGACGGGCGTTCTTTGTTCATGATGTAATTTGGCCGTTAAAAAATGGGACTTTTTCTGGTGCAAGAGTTTACTTTTGATTTATGTGATGCATGACATGTACGCCAAGGGATAACTGTAGCAGGTAACGAAGAGTTTCCAAAGGAAGCCAGTAATTGATTCTTTTTGTCTGAAGTTTCACTGGAACTTGACTCTGGATGCTATACATCTAGTGGAGGGCAGGCGCCCGATTGTTCCTCCCGCCATCTCCTTAAAGGATCTGTCCAAACGGGGATCTCATATTTTACGCCGTTCAGCACCTCGTTCAATGCTTGTTTCCACATGTCCGTCAAATCCATTGTCCGCCATTCTCCCATCAAACCAGTTTCTCTTGGATCTGTTCCAGTTAGCTTTGCCAATCTATCAGCCTCCTTTTGGTACACATTCACTTCCTCTGGACCCACCCCGAATACCATCTCGCGACCGTCCTTGAATGATAAAATGAATGCCGCAGATGGGTCTGGCAAGTCCTCCAGATCATTTTCTCCTTCATTGTCTTGCCTTTCAGCCATGGATACCGACCATGACGAAGTTGTGGAGGCGGTTCGACAGTGAGCGTTCCTCGTGTAGCTGTGCCATGTTTCGATGTTCTTGAGTTCTATCGTGAAGAGATGGGCTTCGTGGGTTTGTGTCAATGGTGGTGGGAGATGGGTTTCATGGTGGAGGTCATGGGTATCCCAAGAGGTGTGAACGATGGTCGGTGATGCGGCGGGTTGGTACACATACAGCTTGGCACCGATTAGGCGGTAGTATCTTCGGCGGTATTTCTTGGAATGATGTTAGTTGAGGCACGGGGGAGCGAATAATGGAACATCTGCTTTTTGCATACCTTTTGAACGTCGCCGCCGAGCTGCCACAGGTGTCCCTCCATCGATAATGCGTCGTTCCATTCTTGTACTCTGACGGATAAGTCGTATTCATCCCACGTCTGTGGCAGAAGCGAAAGCTGGATACGATAATGATTGACGGTTGATTTAAGAATTAATGCTTGAAAGAGTATTTTGGGCTTGTCCGATAAACTGAGTGCAATCCTTACCTCTACGTCATTCATAAACGGCAGATAACCCATGCGACAGGCAATCTTCCCCACCAAGTCCCCATGAACGAGTGCCCCTCTCCACTGGAGGACGTGCGCATCAAAAACACGCTCCGTTATTCTGCCGGTTGCTTCCTCGAGGAGATTTCCCCATTCCGATTCTGATAGCTCTGTTTCGGCTACTAGGAGAGAGCCAGGCAAAAAGTCCCATGCGTCACCGGCCTTGTGGGGCGCCACGGCATCTGCGGAAAACTGGTGGGTGAAGGATGATAGAGAAGATGACCTGGACGTCGAAACTGGAAGGTTTCGGCTACTGTTGGTGTCCAGCACTTCTGATGTGGAATGATGAGTAGAAATTGGCGGTCGTGTTTTGGGTAGAGTCATGTCCCCTTGCTTTCGGCCGCGGAAGAGGTTGGAAAGACGTTTGGATTTGCGCTGTGGTTGTAAATCGAGGCGTGGGTGGTGCCTGCTGGTGGATGGTGCCGTCACAGAGAAGTCGTCAGCATTCAAGCGGGATTTGAAGTAAAATACGAATGAGAGAGAGTGCTTTGGCAGGAGGGGACTTTTCAGCGAAAACAGGTATTGATTTTAGTCCACATTCAATCTACGCTCCACAAACTGTCACCTACATTTCACACTCAAATTCAAGGTTGACGTGGTTTTCCCCGCTTCGCAGCATTGCATCAGTTTCCAACTCGTATTCTCGCTCCGCTTTTTGCTGTCGAATATTGATGGTAACATCAATGTCTGGTGGCAGTGATCGGTTAATTTGATGCCAGGTGACGGAGACTAAATATTAACTTACCATGATCCGTATTAAACACCATGTCTTGCATCCGGTGTACTATCGACAGAGATACTGCATTAAACGCTCGTCCACGTGTCCCAGAATGGGATGGACAAAGACTCACTTTTTAGATACAAGATACCAGTTCTGCCCTTTGGCCATTCGGACGCAGGGATGGGCATCTCGGACGTGCCGTACACTATTCGTTTTGTTTCAAGTTCCCCTTTCCAGGCCCGCTTTTAGATAGCAAAAATATGGGTACCGGTCAGCAAGTTATGTTGATATTCACAAACAGTCTTTAAAACCTACCCCAAACCGCACTGTTTTTCTCTTTCTGTTATGCTTCTTTACTGTCTTCATCTTGCTGCCAATGATATCGTCCACAATAGACGCCAAGCTATCTTCCCTCGGGAGCTTTGCTGGAGGTGCTAAAGTTGCGTACTCGATGTCTTCCTCGAAACCTTCGTCGATTGAGTCGACGAGGGACAGAGTGCTATCTTCTGAGCCGCGGTGAGTGAAGACTGTCACTGAAGGAACATTGACAGAGCTGCGTGAGTGGTACGTGCATACAGCGAGGAGTTTCAATTGTTCTCATACATTGGCCAAGACTATCCCGCCGACAGGGTGGTGAAAATGTCCGTGATGATCCTTTAGCCTTCACTTGTGCTCCGATCTCATGCGTCTCCACCTCTGCTGCTGTCGCTACGTCAACAGCTACAAATTCAAGTGAGGCGGTCGATTGCGCCTGTGCAGACTCTTCCCCGGTAGATGTCTTGGATGATTTTGAATGAGAGCCCATGAACGACGATAACCAGTCAGAATCCTCAAAGAGAGAGCCGAGTGACATGGAGGGGATCTGTAATTGTGGTATTGGACCATATGTAATTGGCATGAACGACACATTGCGACACGCACCTGCAACTTTGTTGGGCTCCATATTCTTTTTATGCGATTTTTGATGTTATTGGCGGATGAAGGAGTCCTCGGTTCCTCTTCTTCCGTCGTCGTGGGTAGTTTACTTCTCAGACTGATCCTGGGCTCTTCCTTGTCTTCCACTTGTGTTGAGACATGCTCGGTATTGGGATTATCGGGTTCTGATACTTTAGAAACTGGATCGGTAGGGTTGATGTGTGCAGAACGCAAGGGCACAGCGGAATGTTGGTCGAGACATTGATCGTTGTCTTTGGTTATTGAAGATTCGTTTTCCAAATTCTGCTGTGTCCCAACTTCAAGCGATAATTCTACAGCGTTTGACGGTGAAGGATCTACTTCAGCCGCCCCAATCATGTGGCCGCATGTTGCACTAGCGGTGAACGCTACGGGTATAGGCTCCACAATTTCTTGCTCTCTTTCTGATGTCGGTAGCGTTTCGGCGGTATTCAGTTTCAAACCTTCCGGGGAGGTAGCTGATAAGCGCTGACCAAATCTTTCCGATGGCGTATTTTCGGTGATGTCAGGGACATCGTCCTCCATTGCGTACTCTGGGGCGCCATTGCCCGTTGATGCAGGTGTTTGTCCAGTTTCTGTTGATGTACTCCCACTGGGCGTTTTGCCACCGACCTCGCATTTTGAGGAAGCCACAGGACCTGATTGCGATTTACGCTTATCTGGTGATCCCTTCCGGATCGGCCAAAAACCGTGAAATTTCACAGAGATTCCTTCACTCTTCTGCTCGGCTGTCTGTTTGACCGTTGTATTTTGACTCAGGATCTCAGCCTTAACTTGTCCACTGCATTTGTCGCTGTTTGTGGTCTGAGTATCCAGTTCTGATTTGCCTGAACGCGTATCAGCAACAAGGCCCTTCGGAATAGCATGATTGGAGGCATCGGTCGACTTCCAAATATCCATACTTGGTAATGATCGCTTCTGGGACCATGTCATGGCCAGCTCTGGCAGAGAGGTGAGAGATTCGTTGGATACTGTGCCGTTCTGTGCATTGAATTGTCTAGCAAGCTGGGCTTGGAGCTGGAATCATACAGTCCTGTCAGTCACGTTAACGCAACAAAGGGGTAGGCAAAAGGCATCCCCTGCAGCAGCCTAAGACGTACCGAGCCCTTGATCCTTGATGGGAGAGTATTGCTCTTCCCTGCCCGATCCGCTAAAAGGAAAGGGTTTTGTTTGAACGAGATACATCCGCTGTCGCATGCATGACTGTTTGAGTTGTCTGCCGCGTGTTGGTCAGGGTTTGTCGCAGTGGCGTTTGAGGTGGAGTGCGATGGGGCGAGAGAATGTTCTTGCTCGCGAGGGACAGCTGGATGCTTTGGTTGTACTATTTGCCCTGTGGAGGCATCCTGCCCTACATGGGGTTCGGCTGCTGCTAGGGCGTGAGGAGTCGAGCAGTCCGCCGATGAACCATTGGTTATACTTTTATTTTCCTCGGCAGGCAAGGTGCGGCGTTGACCGGACATCGATCCGCTCTTTGGTGAAATATTCAGATTCGCGGTGTGATCACAATTCCTCTTATCCTTTCCCTCCTGTCTCTCGACCACATTGACACTTGTTGAATCTTGAGCTGAGTCATTCACAGCTGGTCGCCTTCCCACGACTCCCTCCTTGTTCTTCATCATTGTTAAGAAGGGGCTGTTGCTCACTGCACCCCGTGTTCGAAGGGACGATATGTCCAATTCCCGGGTCTCCTCCTCTGCTGACTGCTCGGATTCAGCCGCTAGAGCGAGCATCGTTTCTGTATTGGTGCCAGATGCAGCTGCAGTCCGCTCGCCGGATATAGACGAACCTGCCATGCCGTATTCTGGGGCACTGCGCGGAAAAGACCTCCAGGGAGGTATCAGGGTCGGTGCCCTACCGCTGTATTTCGACTTTAAGGTTGCTGACAGCGGCAGCACCAACTTTTTTCACCAAGTCCGACCACTGCTTTATACAAACAGGGCAGATATTTTGTGGGTGATCAGATTCGCTCAGCCCTTATTTGTGGTGCTGCAGCAAGCCCTTGAAGGGCCATCCTTGAAAGGATGTATAGGTATAATGGGCGCGTTCTTTGACTGGCAGCTGACAACAATGTCTCTTCCACCAGATCATTATGAGGCACTATATCATTACTAGTACAGGAATCGTAATCTATTTGGTACATAGAGGAGCATCTAGTTTTACAACAACGCAGCAGCACCCATAATAGCAGCTCCCCCAATGATGATGCTCAGGGTACTTTTTACGGTGTCCCCAGAGTTTGCCTTTGAATCTGCGGGCTTTACGGTAGAGGGATTGGCGAAAGGGTTCGATGTAGGCGATGGTGGGAGAGGAGTGGTATTGTTACGTGCTGCAGGTGATTCAGCAGAGATAACTTTTTGTGTCATTTGCACGCAGGTCGTAGCAGGGAGAGCAGCGGCACCAGCAATCTAGAGGTCAAATTGACAAATCAGTACTTCTTGTCTATACTGACCTAAAACCACCATGGGACAGCACCTGAGTAGCTTCCAGTTCACACCCAGGAATCTGCCTCAAGCAGTTTGCGACAGTTGTCAGCTGAGGTTTTTGTGCGCACAAGCTGTCGGCGGTTGCTCCATTGAAGCAAGTTGTTCGACGCTGAAAATCGCAATTACCAGCTGCAGGAATAGTCACATTTCCCGCTGCAGGCGCAGTTCCGTTGACATTTGTGGGTCTAGGGAGAATCGACGTTGTGCTCGACGGTAAGGCGGATGAAGAGGTGTTGGGTGCTGCAGAGCTAGGAGAGGGTGATGGCTGGGCGATTGACAATGGAGCAGCAAGAAAGCCAAAGAAAAGTGCTGTAAACAACTTCATAGCGCTCGCAATACTTTGAAAGTAAAACAGTAGAATCAGCCGAACGAAGGTGGACGAAAGGCAGCTTGCGGGGCCTTTTTATGGATAGCTTTTGTCTATAAAGCCTACCGCTGTGTGTAGCCTATTTAACGTCAATTGGACAAATTGCATCGACAAAATGGAATTTTCGGCCAATTTGGACAACTTTCACCAACCAATGGAACAAACAACGCCGAGATGGCTTTGCAAACGTTCCAACTTTTTTGAACGGCTTGTCGGCAAGCGCGGCCTTGTCGTCGTCGTCGTCGTCGTCTTCCAAACGTCCCCGCCGTGGTCAACGGCTGTCCTTTGGGTTTTGGCTGCACAGCACGGCGGTGACGCGAACAAAGCGGTTTCCTCGAAATTTTCATTCCGCTTCGTGTTCATCTTTTTTCAACCAGCAGGTCGTTTTTCTTTTGGGGATTTTTGTTTTTGCTCGAAGCGCCTTTTTTTTTTGTTTTGGTTTTGGCTTTGGCTTGTCGTTTGTCCTTTGAATTGTCGGGGTTTACCCGTTCGTTTGTAGGCGGGACGACGAGACAGCGACGACGAACCATTTACATCTTTTTGCATCCCGCCACTTGTGTTTAACCTTGCGCAATCGCATTAGTGGGTGCTCCGCCTTTGTCATTCGACTTGCGACGACATTTCGCGTCGACCACATTTTCTCCGCCTTGGCGAAAGAGTCAAGGCCCTCCAGGTTCAAACCTGTGCCGCTAAACTTGCACCGAAGAACGCGCGCCTTTGGGTTTTCACCAATTTCAAAGCCCACCCCATAGACATGCAATCGACCTCAGCAACCACATCGCTTCCACTTCCCTTCTCTCTCCCCTTTTCCTTCTATCCCATCACAAACTACCTCCCTACCATACCCCTACCAAAGTTCTTGATCAAGGCAGAGAACCCCGATATACGATTGCCGGAAGATCTGCTCGATTTCGTATGGTTCGCAATCGGTTGGGCGATACTACATGTCGTGCTACTGAAATATGTCTTTGAGGTATGTATTCTTCAGCTTGGAAGGAAAAGTGTTTGCAGAGGTTGGAGATAAATCTGGTCAGCATGAAATCGTCACTGGCGAACAAACGTCAAAGGGACTTGGGGCTCACCCAGCTAGGCCCTACCATGGCCACGAAAAGAGAACGAATGGCTGATAGTTGCCCACATTGTCCTTTTGCTCACGGTCATGTCTCTTGTGTGATTACTCAGCCTCTAGCTCGTTATCTTGTTCCTCCACCCAATGCTCCTACGAAAGCTGATCCAAAAGTCGCCGATGCCATTGAGGGCTGTTCGTCTTCAACTACCAGCAAATCCGCTCCAAAGATTCGAGCTAGGAAAGGGGCAAACGGTATCAGTGCGGCCCATCCTCACAAAAAGACTTCACGAGAGCTCGCACGCCTGCCTCCCGTAGACGATCGTACGAAATTTTCTCTGTCTGCTTGGAAGCTAGTTACCTATGGTGCGAGTACAGTGACAGGGCTCTACATTATACTTGCGGAAGACTGGATGTTGAGGCCAGGCACGTATTGGGAGCAAGTAGGGCAACCCGGACGGATGAGGTAAAAGAAAGGCGTCCACACCCAAAGATGGAGCTGATGCTAATCTACCAATTGTGGACATGCTTAGCGATCTCGTCAAATTCTACTATAAGCTGGGGTTCAGCAGCTATCTCTACCAATTCGTTACCATCTTCTTCGAACCGAAACAGAGGGATTTCCCGGTGATGGTGACCCATCACCTTGTCACTCTCATCCTCATGTTTTTGAGTTATATGTGGCCGTATTACCGTGTTGGATGCGCAATCTTGTTGCTGCATGATTGTAGCGATCCGATTATGGAGGCGGCTAAGATGGCCCTGTATTCTGGCAAAACGCGGGTGAGTGCACGAGAGTCCGCTCAAGCGGAAATGTTACTTACGGATTGGACGCTTAGGCTGCCGATGCACTTTTCGCTGCCTTTGCGGCCGTGTTTATCTGGACGCGCAACTGGATTTTCCCGGTCTACGTTATCCGGAGTTGCTAGTAGGCATTTAGTCCCTTTTGCCAGTTGCATTTCTACCACGACATTAATTGATGCCGATTCTCAGCGATTGGACATTCCAGGATAATGCGTCACTGCTCACCCCGGCAAGCGCTGCTGTCGCATTTCTGTTATTGTTGGAAGCCTTCCATTTGTATTGGGCGTCTCTGGTTAGTTGCTGTTATTCAGTCATTAGATTTGGTTTGAACTGCTGACACTGGTACTGTAGATATTGAAAATGGCCAAAAAGGCCATCCTAGATAAAGGTGTCAGTGACGATACACGAAACCATTAAGGACTTTTCTCTATGCACGCGCGGGTAGATGTGGCATCAGAGGATGGCCTTGGTTATGATAACCCTATAAAGATTATTATGAGGGATACATAGGCTGACATTTTGTTCGAATATTGGTCAACCTTTTGCAGACTGTTTTTAGAGAGGGATTGACCTTGAAATGAAATCATTGCATACATCACACGCCTGAATGTGAAGTTGGCAAAGCACGCATTGAACAAGCGTGAGCTGTGCACGACCGTCATGAAAATGATCTTGTCCGACTTTCTTCACTCTACTTCAGATAGACCCCTGTATCGCCCTTCCCGTTGGCAAATAAAATACCGCTCATTTCCCCCACTGTATGAAGCCCCATCCAAATAGATAACCGCTACCAAAATACATTAGCTATTTCTGAAATAACAAAAGAGAAAAAAAGAAACTGGGAAGACGCAGACTATAAATGGTAAATAAGATCATTATTGAAAGACGGGTTTGTACAAAACAGTCGTAATGTACTAATGACAGGAGTGTTCATCAGTTAGAAACAATATGTAAGAGAGAATAGTCACTACTCACAGCTAGTACACTCACCTTCATTCGATACCTCGTGGTACACCCAACCGCCATGACGCCGTCTCGGATCGAACAAGCATACATATGGTTTAACGTTACATGGTTCGGAACCGGTAGTATGCTTCGATCATCGCGTGACACCGCATGAGAATTCAGTAAAACTTTCTCGAGGTGAGGCGGGAGCTGTGGAGGTGGGTCCGTTGGAGGGGGCGCTGGAGGGCCGGTCGACGATGATGGAATTAAATGATGGGAATGGAAGTGCGAATGAGAATGGGAAAGAAGGTAAGAGGGTATTTCGGAGGTATAAGCTTCCGGCGGAGTTGAAGAGAGAGTAGGTGGCGTAACTGGTGAAGGTAAAACAGATTTAGATCGATGATACGCGATAGCAATCAACAGAATTCTTCAACATACGTCGGCCGTCTGATAGCTTCGACAAGCCGTCCAGTCCGTCTCCCTGTCCCTCCCCAGTTTCATCTGTCACTTCCAAGTAGTTGACAAGATTTCCGTCAGCATCCGATGCAATGGGCAAATCTTCGGAGCACTTCCACTCGTCGTCAACTATGAATTTGAAGCGATGTGTGCCTGGCGGCATATCAATCACGGTGGTAAAATCGGCGTTGCTAGAAGAGCAGAACGAATTAATAAGATGCATTATTGGTTGATAGCCGCAATGGCCTACCTTCTTGACATTCGAATTTTTTGCTTCCAATTATTAAAAGTGCCAGTAACATAGACGGCACCACCGCCCTGCGCCCAACTTATCATTATTGGTATCACGCCGTTCCCCTTTTCCACCTCTACCAGGGAATAAAAAGTATTTACATTAGGTCGAGACACTACGAGTAATGATTAGTTGTTACGATTGTACCTCTCCGATTCATTCCATATCCATGCGATATACGAGAGGTATTTCGATAACTTCTTTCATTAGGTGGCTGTACATAGGACTGAGACGGTCCGGGAATGGGTATAAATGTTGGCCCATCTCCCTTGCCCAGTGAAGCGCCAGCGCTGGTGTTGAGCTCTGCGGAAGGCCCACTGTCAAAGTCCATGCCTCCTATCCCGGCAACCAAATCATCCTCTGAAGGACCACTGAGCCTGTGGGGTCCAGGATTTCTCATAGTGGCGGCAGCCCACTCTTCTTCTCCAAGTGACGAGTTACGGGAGGGTAGTCGTTGATGTCCGAGTGGGCGTAGTGAACTGCGAGGTGCAGGGGCGTGTGCTAGTGATTGACCAAAGTTATCGGACACCATAAGAGGCGACCCGACAAATGGCGAGTCGTGTACAAGAGCTGCTGCAGGCCGATTAGGTATACTGGTGGGCGAAGTTGTCGATTGTGATGGAGAACTGTTGTTTGACTGTTGATTCTGGCCGGAAGCAGAAGAAAAACTCAAACGTGGTTTTCGGCTGTTGGGATTCGTAGAGTTTGCGTTGCCCATTTTCGTTCCTAAATATTATGACATGGAGAGAATGGATCCCAAGACTTGAGATCCTTGCACGATCTTTGGGCAGCCGTGCATGCACTGCGCAAACAAGCAAAGCTTGGAGTCAGCGAAGGGAAGGAAGGCCTCCAAGTTACTTCAGCAAATGGGGAACGTTCAGACCACCAGACAACTTGAGCTCCCACAATCTACACCTCAAAACAATGGATGCCGTGAAGTGCGAAAAGGTCCCAACGGGCGAACTCTCAAAATGCGTCCTTCTCAAGGCCAGGGCACTGGCCCTCAGCCACATTCAACATCATCAGACCCAAAAAAGGGAACATTAATGTGGCACGGGTTGTGGCGTGTGCTGATGACCAACATAGCTCGATCTAAGCCAAGGTTTCCGCCAGTTGTCCCGTTCCGCATCGCATACCATCACGGTCAGACAACTTGGCAACCTTCGCTCTGCGTTCCAGGTATGCGACATAGGAGGTATTCCAGGTCGCGCTCTCGTTCTCGATCTCCAACTCGAACTCGCCGATACTCGCCGAGGTCTGAGCACGACGACACTTCACTGCAGCATGGGCACCGTCGATCACGTTCAGAATCTGGTAGCCCAGACAGAAGACGTAGTTCCTTGCACGGGGCACAATCTAGTAAGGACAGACATAGGAGGAAAGCTCAAAGGCGCCCCCCTTCCGTGTCTGGTAGCAGCTCTTCCGAGAGTTCCTCGTCTGACACGGACACGGAAAAGCGTAGAAGAAAGGAAAGGAAACATAAAAAACATAAACATGGTAAAGACAAAAAGAGCAAGAAAAAGTCCAAAAGGAGGAACAGTGCACTCGATGGGCTCGGAACTGGGATCCTAAGTTTAGTGGAGAGCGAATTGGTCAATGCTGCACCAAAACCAAGAGAGAACAGCTTGATCAATGGTAGTGCTTACAGCCATGTTCTTGTCATAGAAAGTATGTTCAGATCTCAGCTTTTTATGTATAGACCATCGCCATTCAACAGAACCTGCAAAGCCGCCTTCCACTATGACGCTGACCAGCAAGGGATCAGTGCCATTGGCGTCTAGCCATCCTGCTGGACACGGTAGACGCCATGTGGGTGCCCCACAAACTCGGGAGGAATACGAAAACGAACAGAGTGTTGTAAGGGAAGTGTTTGATCCTTTGTCGGGAAGAATGAGGTATGTATGTGCTTTTCTGTACTTTCTTTTGCACCTGGTACATGGCCCGATTTGAACATGAGATATGGAGGATTTTTTAAAATCTTCTCTTTGTGCACTCTTCTCTTCCTGTTATATTTGCTTTACGTTGAGAGATTGGTGAAAGGATACGGTGAGATCATTGAGCGCATTGTTACCCAAAATCAGCATCGAGAAATTAACAAGATCGCGACGCTGGGCGACGGGAACATGTATGCGAGCACATTGGACAAGGTTGCCAAAGGCGGTCGATAGATTTCTAAGTATTCAATATTGATTCTTGCTGCTCAGTCTCACAAATGTGTATTTGCTGTTGTCTGTCCATCGCATGAAATCTAGAGTGCGTTAAATGGTGCGTCCTGTGTGTAGTAATTGCCGTCGTAAATACATTCATGTGTTCCATGGCCTGCGTTGAATGGATTCTGCATGTGCAGCAAGAAATCATCGAAAGGATGAGCAACCATGCAGCAAGTGTTCACTTAAAGTTATGGAAGGATATCGAAAAAAGAACAATTTGGAAGCTCATAGAAATTAGGTAGAATACACGGATTTTTTTTTTGCCCATCCAAAAGCTCTTTAACTCCCCTCCATCAGCTTCGGGTTTGCTTTCTCGCAAACAAATTCCTGCTAAAGACCAGAAGCGAGAGTAAAAGGTAAAGCCCTTCTTTGCAGTGTTGCTTTTTGTTACGTAGGTTGGAACTTCGCGTCATCGGCCAGAGCGACTGCCCTTACCTGGCAACGCGACGCATTCAAATTATTTCTCGCTGTGTGCTACTTTTCATACTGACTCGCCCTTGTCCATCTGCCCCCATTCCTTCCGTCATTTGCTTGCTAGCTCGCTCGCGAAGATTCCCTCTCAATCCTTCTCCCTAATTGGCAACCTCCTCCCGACACCGGGCACTAACCTCGCCGCAGATATTCTCATCGGCGTCGTCGCTATTGGAGTAGTAGGCCTTCTTGCAAACCTCCTCTTTCGCAGAACATCAAGCAGCAACAAGTGTCGGCGTAATAAAAAACGCACGAAGCAAGAAGCTACTCATCGTCAACAGGAGCCGCTTTTAGACGAGCGACACAAAGACTCTACCAGTAACGGACCAAAGATCAGCACCATGTCTGTCGTTGGTATCGATTTTGGAAACTTGAACACCGTTGTGGCTGTTGCAAGAAACAGGGGCATCGATGTTATTGTCAACGAAGTGTCCAACCGTGCTACCCCGTAAGTGTTGTACTTCATTTTCCTGTGGCGCGACGCGGGAGCGGTATGAGATCTTTGGTGACAACACGAGGGATTGTCATGATCTAACTTTGATATCTTCATCTTGCAAGATCCCTAGTATCTTTTGGCGAAAAGCAGCGATATCTGGGAGAATCTGCAAAGACACAGGTACTGATGGAGGTTTTGCTTTTAGGTTGCGAGGCATTGGGTTACTCATATCAAGTGATATCCTTCACCCCACAGGAAATCTCAAACTTTAAGAATACCGTCGCGGGATTGAAGCGTCTGGCAGGGCGACCGTTCAGTGATACTGATATCCAAATTGAGAAGAAGTTTATCAATGCAAACTTGGTCGAAGGCGAACGCGGCGAAGTCGCAGCGTCGGTCTTTTACCAGGGCGACCAGCGCGCTTTCACTTTCACTCAACTTTGTGCAATGTTCCTTGGTAAGGTGAAAGAATTCACCGGGAAAGAGATCAAGACGCCCGTTACGGATGTCGTTATTTCATGCCCTGGGTGGTTCACCGATCGCCAGCGGAGAGCTATCTTGGATGCGGCCGATGTCGCTGGATTGACTGTTTTAAGGTTGATGAACGACTCCACCGCCGCTGCTCTTGGATACGGTATCACGAAGTTGGATCTTCCTGATCCATCTGATGCGAACGCAAAGCCACGTAATGTCGTCTTCTTCGATCTTGGGCATTCGTCGTGCCAGGTGGCCGTCGTATCATTTGTCAAGGGCAAGCTGGTGGTGAAAGGTACTGCCTACGATCGCAACTTGGGTGGTAGGGATTTCGATGAGGTGCTTGTCGAACACTACGCCAAGGAGTTCAGCACCAAATACAAAATCGATATCAACAGCAATGCCAAAGCTAAATTTCGGTTGAGACAAGCTGCTGAAAAGGTTAAGAAGATCCTCAGTGCAAACGCTGTCACCGTGCTGAACGTTGAGTGCATCATGGACGATAAGGATGTATCAGCCCAAGTGCAGCGATCCGATTTTGAGGAATGGGCTGCGCCTCTTATTGAGCGCTTGTCTGTGCCAATTAAGGATGCATTGGCAGCGGCCGGTGTCACCCCTGAGGAAGTGGAGTTTGTGGAACTCGTCGGTGGCAGCACCCGTATTCCTGCCGTGAAGCAGACTCTTTCCGACTTGTTCGGGGCAAACAAGTTGTCCACAACCTTGAACCAGGATGAGGCCGTTGCCCGTGGGTGTGCTCTCCAGTGCGCCATGATCTCTCCTGTGTTCAAAGTCCGTGACTTTGCTGTCCAGGATTGGAACAGCTATCCCATTGAGCTTGCGTGGAACTCGCCTGAGAAAGGCGACACAACTATGGAAGCTTTCCCCATTGGAAATGCTATTCCTAGTAACAAAGTGCGTATGCTTGACAATGTCAAAAATATTCTCTGCATATGTCGTTTTTAACATTTGGGGTTTCTGTAGGTTCTGTCCATCTTCCGTGCCCTAAACGACGACGAGCTTGCTGCTCAAGGAGGCTCTGTTGCTGTTGATATTGAAGCTGACTACGGAGAAAAGAGGGCTGAGCGCCACTTCCCTGAGGGTGTTGGACGTTGGATTGGCAAGTGGACCGTCAAGGGTATCAAAAAGGTTGGAACACCCGAGAGTCAGACCAACGGAGCCTCCGCACCAAAGGCATCCATCAAAGTGAAAACCAAATTGGACGGAAACGGCCTTGTAGCGTAAGTTGATGTGAATGCTCACAATATGATAATCGCAGTGCCCTAAAAGATGTCATTCCAGCGTGGATAGCGCCACCCAAATTGAGGAACAGGTTGTTCTCGTGGAAGCGACAAAATTGGAGGCAGAGAAGAAGGAAGAGGGAGCGGCCAGCATGGATGTTGATAACTCGGCAGAAAGCCCAGCTGCGGAGACGCCATCGGCTGACGCCCCTAAAACCAAGCGTGTGACCATAAAGCACAACCTTACTGTTGTTGCACAGACTACTGCTGCCCCAGCTGAAATGCTCAACAAGTGGAAAGATGAGGAGGGCCAGATGTCCGCGGCCGACCGTCTTGTGATTGACACAGCCGAAGCGCGTAATGCCCTCGAGGAGTACGTGTATGACACACGATCTAAGCTCGAGATGGCCTGGAGTGAATATACTACAGAGGCTGACAGGTCCACGTTCATGAAGAAGCTGAACGATATGGAGGAGTGGCTGTACAGTGACGAAGGAGAAAACGCAGGCAAAGGCGTGTACCTAGAGAAGCTGAAGGAATTGAAGAAGCTCGGAGATCCCATCCGCCGCCGTTTCTTAGAGCACGAGGAACGACCGCGTACTGAGAAGCACCTTCGGGACTACATCAACTCCGTTCTTGTCAACGTAAGCGCTGGGGATGACCGCTACGCGCATATTCCCAAAGAAGACCTAGACAAGGTTGCAAAGGAAGCACAGGCTAAATTGAACTGGCTCAATGACTCGATTGCCAAAATCAATGAACAGCCAAAGCATCAGGACCCTGCTGTCAGCGTGGATCAAATCAACAAGGAGCGTGAAGCGCTGCACATCTTCACCACTCCCATCTTGAACAAACCCAAACCTGCACCAAAGGTGGAAAAGAAGGAGGAGAAGAAGGAAGGCAAAAAGGGAGACGCGAAGGAAGACAAGATGGAAACGGATGAGAAGGAGGGCTCTGAAGGGGGAGCCAAGGATGAAGGCAACCGCATGGATGTCGATTAAGGATCAGCGGAAGCGTACTCACATAGACGGTCAACTGCGGGAGGTGATTGACGCACTTTCCGTTTCGACTGGGTAGCGGCGGGTTTCTGGGGGGGTGGGGGGTTACCGGCTTTTTCAATGTATTTGAATACTGTGCTTCATTTGGAAGGAGCTTTGTGCCTTAGAGTGGGATCATCATATTTTTCCTCGTATGTATTGAACATGACATGGATGCTGAGACATGACAGAATGCTGTGAAAATGATTTCACTTTGAACAATTTATGATAATCCTTGCAGATATGCTGGGAGTCCTATTTTACCTATAAGATGATCAGAATAAGCAAACTACAACTTTGCGTACTCACACTTTTAGATGCTTTGACTACCCCCTCCTTAGAAATCATGATGGCGGTGGCAACGGCAAAAAGTCAACAAAGAGATGGGCACTAAAGGTCCTGACAGCAACTGATTTCAAATTTACATGTATTCATTGAAACGCCGCCCACTCATATACAAGATTTCCCGCGACACACTCTCATTAGTTTGACTATCCCAAAGCGAGGAGCCAGTTGCATTCAGCAAAACTGCCAGAACAACTACATGTTCACAAATAACTTGTTCATGATGCTCAGCGTTTCGCTCGGAATTCTATACTGCAGCTGTCCCGCATACATGGTCAAAGCAGCCGCTAGCTCCTTTAGCTCCGCTAGGTGTCGGTCCCGTCCTGGTGCCTGTCCCGCCGTCACCCGCTGCATTGTGAGTGTTTGGTGGATATGGCTAATGGCTGTACAAGCGGCGATCAAAACATCGGACATGGTCTTGCTCACCAAGTCCGACACCAGTCTGAACGCGTTGGCCTTGGCATGAACCTCATTCACATTGGTTGGCACCAGCCCCGTCTGCAGTAGAAGGGGTAGTGCGGCATCGTACGCTGTTCTGTCGCACAGCTGCATGAATCGCATCAATCTAGTGAGCAGTTCACACGTTTGGCGAGCTTCAATGGTAATTCTCCCCAGCATTTGTGGATTACTTTTGTAAAAATCCAAAAGCTGTTGTGCAAGCTCCACAGGATCGCCGACGCGTACAAACACGTCCGTTATCTGTCCCGAATGGTCATCACGCGATATTGAATCCACATCATCGCGGTATCGGTGAGCAATGAGTCTGTCGCTAAGTTGCCTACTCAAAAGCTCAATAACCCGACCGTGCTCTCCAGCAAGGTAGTAGAGCCGTAGGGCGTCCTGGAATCGACCAGCCCGCTCTGCTTGCTCTGCCGATGGTATTGTGATATACAGCTTGAACTCTTCCGCATCGCGTATGTGGAGTAGAGATCGATACCGTTCAGCTTCACCAGGCACGTGGTTTCCAGTAGGCCCAGCCTCTCCAAGAAGCTTCTCAAAGTCTTTTGACGCCAAAGCCACATCACGAATCAGTCGATGCGCAAAGGTTGTATATTGCGGGCCCCCTTGCGAAGAAGCCGATTGCGCTCGTTGTCCCCATGCAAGTTGCATGTCTTGATGTGTGAGTGGCTCACCCAAAAGACCAAGGAAGAACACGTATTGTAGCGCAGCGATTGGATCACTTCGTCCAAGGTCCCCTACGAACGCTCCGATCAATTGCGCGACGTTAAAGTTGTATACTGTGTAGGCTGTTTTGGAAGGTAGAGAGACCTGTTCCGCCACAATAAGCATATTCCCATCTTGAAGCTCATTCGGATTCTTTGGCACCCGTAAAACGCCATAATAGACCATTGCGATTGCAAAGTGAAGTGCGTCCACCGAGAAAGCTTCTTGTTTCAACAGTTCAGATATCGCCAATTCGAAATCACCGCAGAGCAGAAGCATCTGAAACCATATCACTGGATTTTTGAAGTGGTCGAGACCAAAGTGCCGGACTTTGAGGGAGACGTCACGTAATGTGTAGCGCTCTTGTAGCGCATCAGTTTCAAGCACTTGCTCCTTTGCAAGCATAAACTGCAGCCACATGTAGTCCTCGGCTGACCCGATTACATTAGAGTTGCGTATTGTTTTAATGGATACATCGCAACGTCCAATGATTTTATACAGCGCGAGTTGGAAGGGGTCGACGTCGGGATCATTGTCGTGATCTCGCAAATGGGCATTCCATTCCTGGAGCAATCGATTACGCAGTTCCCGCGCGAGTCTGCCAGACGGATCCTGTGCCCAAGCTTTGAAGTATGCTGCAAAATAGGGGGCGGCCGTTTTCAAAAAGTCAGCGTGCTGATCGATATGCTGACTTGCCTCTTGGATCAATCCGCATCGCACTAAAGTGAAGACATGTGCCCAAAATGGATGCCCATGGACGAGTCTTAATCCCCTCATCCAGCCAGTATTCCTACAGAATCGCATTTCCAACATGGCCTTCACTTCGCTGTGCACAGTCGGATTGCCTCCAACAGCTGCATGCTGTCTGCGAACAAAATCCGAAACCCAACTGCGATAGTTATCCTCCAGCCAAGCACGCGCGCCTTTGGCTATTTTTTGCCGAAATTCGACCGCTGTGGCAGGGTTTGCAACGATACCGGCAAATTGACGTGGCTCCAAAAGGGGTCGGTTAGGATCTCGTGCGAAATCGAGATCTCCTCCAAGCATTCGATATAGAAGTGTCCAGCATCGTGCCAGCATGCGCTGGGACGTGTCGTTGGTCGCAAGTGTTTGAGCGGCTTCGAAAAATGCAATAATGACATCAACATTTTGTCCTGCCAGTCGCCTCTGATTGATCTCTCGCACTACTTTGAAGTACGCTCCGAGTCGCGGATGCATGCCCATACCGCCTAAGGAATGTGGATTAGGGGTTTGGCCCATGTATTATGGTCATGAACAATGCCTTACTCTCGGTCCCAGAAGTATCGGTCCCAGCCCCAGGACCTGCGCCAAGACCAGGTACTCCTGCTCTTCTGGGGCCAATAGCTGGATTTGTAGGACGTGAGCTAGGCACCCTAAACCATTGCTATCATGATATCTAGTATCCCACTCACATTGGTCCACACGAAAACCTCCAACTTGAGCACCACTGTGATCCGGAGTACCCCATGGAGCACTATGCGCCCCTAATTCCTGGAAGACCTTCTTCCTAGCTCGTTCCCAGTCTCGATACAGCAACTTCTCAAATGCATTGTCAAATGCCTTATCCGTTTCTCTCTTTGTCTCGTGAATGGCAACCGTCACAATGTTTTCATATTCATTGTTTAGATATCCCTCGATGTCGGTATCCCGTACAGCGTGCAGGGGCTCGAAGCTTTGTGCCAAATCAATCTGATCGAGGTTTTGGCGCACTTTATCTGGATCAAAACCTTTGTTGGCAAGTAGAATGGCAGTTCGTGGGTCCATCCCAGCTGGACCACTAGGTCCGGCGCTTGTCGTTCCTGGTTCTGCTACACGGGTCGTCCGCTTGTAGAGGCGCTTTGACTCGGCCTTGATCTGATCAAGACCACGTTCCAATTGTGGCACATCAGACGGATTAATGTGAACTGTGAGCTGTCTTGACCGCTCAAGCAGCTGTCTGAGATCGGTTGCTCCACCTTGCAACATTCTGGCTTGGTTCTAAGTTTGCAATATAGAACGTTAGCAACCAGATTTGGACAACTTCCGTGGTCCCGTTGTTTTGCAGTACCTGCATTCGGTCCAGGTATTAAGCGGCTGTCATGAAACTAGGTGGACAGATGCACCAGACAATATACCGTGACTCTTTCAATGAGAAGGACTTTCCAAATACTCCAAGGTTGGAATGTATCTGTCCTTGGAGAAGGATCTTGTCGCTGCGATCTGCGCGTCTATGGACATGGTTCGAATGTCTAGCTGACGCGGGCGATCTGCGGTAGCCAGGCGCGGTTGTTATGCCAGGGAGCGTAAGACTCTCCGCCAGTGCAAATTTCCAAGGGCGATGTAAATTTGCTCGTCAGATCTAGCTCTGCGGAGTGTAATTGAAACAATCGGGGTTTAGAGCGCTCAGCTCTTTGGGCCACTTGTGGGATTCAGGTAGCCGAAATGGCCGGACTGAGAGATCTACGAAATCGGGCAGTTGATTTACGTAGGAATCCGTCTTGTGCATTTTTTAAGCGCTTGCAAATATACTGACCGACCATATCTTTTGGAATATGAAAAGGTCGCAAAGCCCACGATCTATTTTCTGGACTCTTCTATCGTCACGGCCTTTTCTGTGCTTCTCACCCATATGTGTCCCTTTTCTTTTCCTTCTCTCTCATGTTCTTTCTATCGTATCCTATCGTTACCCAACTGCACACTAATCTACGTGAACGTGAACCTTCCGAACCCATTCAGTTCTGGGAGACGACATCCTCACGTACTCCGGTGGATCAAGAGAGCTTTTCGGAGAAATACGGGAGCGAGCCGTTCTTGCACCTGGAACAGATTGTTATCAATGTCAATCTAAGTGATTTCAATGAGGGAGGCGATCGGGGGGTGCTCGATAGACGACTGCTGAAATACGCACTGGACATACAAGAACGGATGTCCCAAGCAGTGGCTATGTTCACAGAGGAAGATTACATGGGAACGACGAGTTACGCCAGACGATATTCTTTAGAGGATATATGCTACAAACCTTATGGACGGAATAATTGCTTGATTCATTCCCCACTGGAGTACTGGGGCTCAGATCCTACCCGATTCTTGAACGACGACGATTATTTTAGTACCCTGTCCAACGCGAGTGTAGTTTCCTCGCTTGGTATACCCATTCCTCTTCATTCGGTCTTTGGTGGGATAATGTTGGACAGCACGACCGGTACTTTGAAGGGTGCCGAGTCGATGGTTATCACCTACTTCCTCACTGAAAGGAACCATGAGTCTCCGATTCGGGAGACCGTTTCGGACGTTTGGGATAAGCTCTGGGAAAGTGTCTTTCCCCCATTGTCGCAAATGGACGCAAGTAGTACAGTTGATGGCCTACCCAATCCACTATCTTGGAGGGCAAATGGAGAGGTCAAACATATATTTTACGAGGTACTTTCGTTTTAATCGGTTATGCCGATGACGGTCTAACCCTCTTTGAATGTAGTTCGCAAGATCCACAACGTTATTGAACGGCGAATCGCTGGTCTTGAGTGTGATGTACCTGATTGTATTCCTCTACATATCTTTGGTGCTCGGGAAAGTGGACCTTGTAAAGTCCAAATTTGCGCTAGGGTTCGGTGCTGTCGTCACGGTATTCTCGGGTTTAATTATGTCAGTAGGCCTCTGCTCCATGTTGGGGGTGAAGACATCCTTGGTTCCTTGGTACGTCTTCCAGGCGCAGGTAGACACCCTTCCTTGCCTCTAGTAACTTTCTGGTTTATTAGGGAAGTGCTACCATTTCTGATTATTATGGTTGGCGTGGAGAACATCTTTGTCCTCACAAACGCGGTCGTAACAACCTCCATGGATTTGCCTGTCAAGGAACGGGTTGGATTGGGTCTAGGGAAGGTAGGAGTGTCAATGTCGCTCTCGCTGGGGGGCGAGATGTGCCTCCTACTTATTTCCTCGACAATGAGCATTCCGGCTCTACAGGTACAATGCAGTAAATACTTGCTGGTGGCAAACGTATGCTCTAATGCTCCCGCATTCCTATAGGATTTTTGCCTTTTCGGCGCTGTCTCAATTGTAATGGACTATCTCATGCAGATAACGTTTTTCATCACGATCTTGTCGATCGATATTCGCCGTTTGGAGGTATGGGCTACACGTTGAATTAACCCTCGAAGTAACGATATTCCGATATTCATGACATTCCTCCGGAACGTTTATCAGCTATCAGAACTGCACAAGCTTCGCACAATACAAAACGGCTTGAATGGCCGCCGATCGTCTATCTCAGCTGCAGCGACCACAAACATGGATGATGGATCAACGCAAACAGAAAATGATGGCAGTGTGAGATCTAGACCACATTGGGGCGGTTACTTGATGGTAATGTCGAACGTGAGCAACCATACATGCACACCAGTAATTTAATGTGATCTTGTAGATTTTGGTGACCATATGCTTTCTCGGCTTTGGCCTTTATGGTTCCTCCCCGTCAGCAGTATTGGGGAGCTCGGAAGCTCCTATCAGTTCATTCGCATCGTCACGACTATCCTCCCTAACTCCTGCCGCCAATGGCACATTCTGCCAGAACTCCATGTGTGCGACTGCCGACGCATTCTGGCATGTGATTGATCCAGACCGTTCGGCCAAGTACGTCGAGATCCGGCCTCCGACGTACGTAGGATTTGGGGTCACTAACGGTGAGACCGGAGCGCCATCCAGCGGCGGTGTGGATGCCAAAACCATTCGCATTCGCGACAGGCAAACTGCGACCTTGTCTTCCCCATTGCCACGCCGTTTTATGGAAGGTGCTCATCCAGCCGTGTTCACATGCACAGTTGTGTTTCTACTTTTATTTGGCACCTTATTATGCGTCATGTGCACCAGTCTTGCCCTATGGTTCTCGAGGCTTGATGTTCGTGTTCGCGAGATGTACGCAAATTTCCGCTCGTCAGCACCCAAAGCGGCACAAGAAGTAAGTACATGGAACCCTAAAATCCCAGAGAAAATCACTTCATTGTGGAGTGGTAGCAGTGAGGATGTACAATCTGTCATGTTTGCACGTGGAATGGTTACATGGCTTGGAGGTGATGAGAAGACGAGATGTTGGACAAATGCGGAAAGAGTACTGCCAAGACGACGCCGTGGCAGACGAAAATACGGCCGCGATACTTGCTACGCGGTTTATAAGTGCTCTAATGACGAAGAAGCAATCGCATGTGGAACGGACGCAGGTCTTATTTACGTGTGGAGCCCGCGGTCGGATGATGTGCTGTTCCATCGTACCAGTCCCTGCTGCGATACCGGTGTCTCAGTTACGCGCATTCTATTGAGATCGATTCGGGAAATACCCATACTTTGTGCTGGAATGAGCGATGGATGCATCGTGGTGTTAACTTGGGACTCTGGCTCATCATTGCACGCAGAACGGCGTTCTGAGCCTGTATGCCGTCGGCTGAAAGGGCACACTGGGCGAATTAGTGATATGCATCTGGACATGAATGGAAGTCTGTTAACAGCTTCGGATGATGGGACTGCTCGTTGCTGGACAATGCAGAATACGCATGGAACACGCTTGGAATGGTGTTTAACGGCCGTATTCAACGGACACCGCGGTGCCATCTCGAGCCTCGCCTTCGATTCTGAGACCGGGATACTAGCCACAGGCGGAACCCACGGGGAGATTTTTCTTTGGAATGTGGGAGCTAAAAAACCGTTGGGAAGGATCCTGGCGGTCAGTGCCGACACTCCCATAAAGAAGAACGACCCAGGATACAGGGTGGTTATCAACGCCGTTTTCTTGTATCGGACTCAATGGGCAGAAAACACTGGCAAATATATGCTCTGCAGCGCAGGGAATGACCAATGTGTCCGAATATGGGAAGTTACTCTGACCTTAAAGTCTGAAGAAGGATCACTGACCCCGCCTATCACCCGTAATCGAAGTCTGAGTGCACCTACCGCCGCCATACCGACTCCTCGGGACCTTACTGTGCGGAGAGAAAGTTTCGCGTGCCGAGATGCAGGCATCCTGAACGTGAATCATGCGCCGGTCGGGAATGTGAGTTCGAATGTCAAGGCAACTCGATGTGCTTCCGATGTCTCAAATATCAATGTACGGTATATGGGCGTGATCCAGCAACCCGGGTGTGTCGCCGCCGTAATGGAGAGGTCCATGCTGATCGGAGCACGAACTGTGTCACATTCTGGCTCAAAAACAAGCAACAGGAAGGTGCTAGATAAACGATTACCCTTGGGTGGAGTTATAAAGCGGTTTTTCGAAAGTTTCAGAGGAAATGAAACAGCAGCTGAGGGTCGATCAAGAATAGGCTGTGAGGGCAAGTCGAGCGATTGGTGGTGGGAACTATGGATGGTCAATCTGGCGGACGCCAAGAATCCCACGCATATTTTTCGGACCGTAATGCTGGGAAAGGATGAGCTCCGTGGGTTGGGATGCAGACCAGGACACTCAATCGACGAGCCAGAAATATCAACAGAGCGACGAACTTTGCAACTGATGACGGGGCAAGGAGTCTACAGGCCTTCAGCGGCGGGTCTTGTTCAGCGCAGTCGCCATCCCGATGCATCACGGCGCTCCACCCACGAAAACCTCGACCGGGTGCACGATATTTCATTGCAGAGACCAGACAGCGAAGTTACGAAGCGATATCGAGCAGATTCAAAATTGGACTGCCAATCAAGGAGTGGCGACGACCAAAGTCTCTCATTATCACAGGACGTAAATGGATGTCGTAGGCCTTCCCAAATCCAAACTCCATTTGCATCGGCAACACTGCCAGGGGTTCAGATGGAGGAAATCGCCAGATGCAAATCGGGAGGTGGCGCAAGTCCGTGTAATGGGCTAGTACAGGCGAACATATCACAGGGCTCCGATAGCGAAGATCTTTCTCTTGAGTCCTCTGACGATGAGTCGGGAAGCGCAATTTCAGATAGCACTTTAGAATCGGAAGAGAGTACCTGCTCATCATCAGGACCTAGCCCATCATATACGGACTCTTCATCAGATGGAGAGCAGCTGGGCGAAGAACAACTGCCCGTTCTACAAATTCGTTCTCTTGCAGCTTGTGAGGACGGTATTACCGTTGGGTTTGGCAACTATGTCAAGGTCATTACGTTTGATGGTAGAGCTGAAGATAAAGCTGGAGAAGGGCATCGATTCCGAAATGGATGGCTCAATCACTCTGGCTCAGCTCCGGGAAAAGTTCATGTTGCGTAGCGTTTACGGAAGATACCTTACCGTTTGCACTGAGACATCATCCTGTTTTACTGTAAATATGTGACGAATGCAGATTGTTTTTTTCGCTTCTTGTAATCCTGTGACCTCCATGTACCGATGATATCTCCACGGGTGACGTTTTTATAGGTTCCGCTAAACATTTTCAGTCGAGTTTACTGGCAATGTTGGCAGTAATGGGAGGATATGGATATATGTCGCGTAGTATATACGGAATATATTGCCATATCTACAGCCCGACGCATTTAAGCGGGTGGAAGGGCATGGATGTCGGACATGACCCTGTCGCCGTATATTTTCGGGTTTGACGGTTCACCATGAACGTCATCGACGAGGTCAATCTCAGTCATCGGTCCCTGTGGATCAAAATATCGTCACACATGTTTGGCAGGCCACTCTATTTATCATGGGTCGCCAATGTACTTTCAAGCTGATTCAATTTCATCTTCAACCGACACTTTCAACGTAACCCTCTTTCCAGGGACCAAACTATAGCCATTATCCCACACAAACATGTAAACCCCTGGTCTAACGTTCAATTGCCCCTTCACTTTGCCCTTCCGTTTTTTTATCGGTATAACAGAGTTTGGTTGTGCTTGGAACGTGAGGAGGTGCTTGTGCTTGCTGGCGGGTGAAAAGCGAGATCTAAGAGCAATATGTGTATGGATCCGGGGTACTATGTCTTGGAACTTGGCACACATAGTGTGCCCCCCATTGTGGCAGATGAGAGATACCAACCCCGAACCCATGCAGGCCCAAGTGAAATCGTCAACCGTACCGGTCGCAAACTGCATAGTCTACAGGTCAAGAGTATAACAACGTATCTTTGATGGCTGGCAAGCGTGCAACATTCATGTGTGGGTGAAGACATCGGCTTCTTCTAAGCACTACCCTATAATGTCGGTCAACAGGCTGCGCGATCATATCGTCGACCATGACTGGAGCGAGTACGCCAAGCTGTCTGCTCATGTCGTGGGATCCATCTCGATCGTGGGAGAGCCTACCGCCGAACGGATAGCATATAAGGTAGAGGCATCAGAGTACGAAGACGAGAATGCAGCGAAGAGAAAGGAGAAGGCCACGAAAGTCACGGACCGCTTCGTACAGGCAGCCGCTGGTGCCGGAACCTTGATTGCATCTACCACATACGGTATACCTGAGGGCACTCTCGCAGGCAAAAGTCCAGAAAGCCAAGACTAGTGACAAGGTGTAAAACTATCAGAGCTGATAGTCTAGCATAAAGATCAGAAGCGGGGTTAGGGTTAGGGTAAGCAGGCGTCTTCTTGTGCTTTCTCTCTGCTGTCCGCTTCTTTGTTGACCGGGTTAAAATGGTCTCGCACACCAACCGCAAATGGTCTGTCAAAAGGTCTGTTTTTCTCGCTCGCAAACGCAGATGGTCTGTCAAACCTGCATAGGCTCAAAAAGAAACTTCATATCATATGTAATGATTATATCCGAGGAATTAAATTCTCCATCGCTGCCTGTAATTTCAAAACCAATTACGGGGTTTATGAACTGCGGACAGTTTCCACAGGGTTGCGAACTGAGATTAATAGCAATTGATAGCAATGGAATGTTCCCGCCACTGTGATGGGTGGAAGAAGCGAAAATCAGAGCTTCACTCGCACTATTGTTGTCAATTTCCCTATTTCCTGCTTTTTTGTTTCTGTGTTCTTTCTTCATCCCGACGGTTAATGTTCTTTCGCTCGTGTCGAACACCCAACAAGCCGAACATGTTGAACATGTCGAACAAGCCGAACCAGTTATCGACATTGTAACAGTAGAGCCCACAGAGACAACACCGTTACTTGCCGGCCAACGCCGACGTCGTTTCTCCCTGGTAGAGGCCCTCAATATAGTCACTAGGCTGGCTACTGATGATCAGTTGGATTGGAAACAGACTGCCACGTTGAAAGATACGAGCCCCCATTTACGTTATAAGGCTTAGAAACGCAAAGGAGTGATTGAAAACATTGTCTAAATACAGTGCTTACCAGTTTTAATAGCACGTATCGAAACTGGGATCCTCAGATAACCACTACATATCTAATGCAGAATATAATCCCTCGGATGTAATTATTGCATATGAAGTTTTTCTGGAGTGAGCATTTGCGCTGTAACTGTTTGTTGGAAGTGAGAAAGTCGTTTTTTCCGACTCGGCAACCTGCAACAAGACTTTTCCAGTCCCTAACCCAAAGATATTGTAGGGTATAAAGAATTGATACATAATGGTATCCTTTAGCAGCAGGTTTAATAACGATACATGAAAGTTGCTCCAATGGCTTTTCTTTTGCGATAAAGTGCCAGCCATGTAGAAACATATTTGCCCTACAAATTTCAATAATATGTATTGTAGTCAAAGAATGCCGTGGACAAAGGTTTTCTAGCAGCATATGGGATATGTTAAGGAAGTATGCAATTTCCATGAGGCCCGAGCCTTATCCTCAACCAAGGCCTCTATTTGTTTAGTAGTTACAATAAACACGGTAATGATTTTGCAAGAGAAGCCTGTAGGCTGAATTGGGTACTTTCTTTATTTTTGAGCACTAGAGTTCCTTCCTCACCTTAAGAACTTTGTGGTAATTGCTAGATTAAGCATATGTATTGTACACTTTCTATGGAATTCAAACAAAAAATACTCGCCAGAAGGAGCTCTATCTTTCCTTGTAATTGCTCAGGAGGCAACCGTGCACGTACTGTGAGAACGACCAAGAAAAAAGGGCAGAACGTTGTTAAAAAAGACTGACTTGAAAAGCGAAAAATGAGCATAACTCTATCAATACTGGTCCGATCCTTTTGAAATTAACAGCACTGCGTCGGCAGCACCCGATTGACCTATTCCCAGCTTGCGACGGTGTTTACTTTGTATTTGGTGTAGGCATGTGCAAGCGATGCCCATGCAGGAGTAGGTTGGGAACGAGCGAGCAAACAAGCGCGAGCACAGTTTTTTTTTTAATGTGAGAGATGATAAATCTATCAGCTTTCTCATCTATAGCTGCTATTCCTACAATTCAATCACATCTCTCGTCTATCATCGGTCTCATTGATAGCTGCTATCCATATTTCCACACAATCAAACACATCTCTCATCTATAGTCGCTATCCACATTTCTACACAATTAAATGGTTCTCTCATCTATCATCTTTCTCGTCCATAGTTGCTACACTTATTCCTCCACAATCAAGCTCATCTGTAGCTGCTACCCATATTCCTATACCATTCAAACCGTTCTCTCATCTCTCATCTGTCTCATCGATAGTTGCTACCCGTATTCGCTCACAATCAATCACATCTAGCGGTATGATTCCTGGAAACATGTATTGCTACGGAATCAAAAAGGTTCTTTGGTCTAGCAGTATGATTCCTGCAAACATGTATTGCTACAGAATCAAAGGTTCTTTGGTCTAGTGCTATGATTCCGAGAAAACCTACAGAATCAAAACGGTTCTTTGGTCTAGTGGTATGATTCCTGCTTCGGGTGCAGGAGGTCCCGGGTTCGATCCCCGGAAGAACCCCTGGCGAATTTAGCGAGGAATTTTTTTTATTTTTACAACTGGGAACGATGACTATTGGTGTTAACTTCTTCAATTTTACAACTTGGAACGAGCACGACTGCCTGCGGTGTTCAATCGTATTCTTTCAACTTACAACTGGGACCGAGCACTACTGCCTACGGTGTCAAGACTATTGGGAACGAGCACGACTGCCTGCGCTGTCAAGACTTTTATTTTTTTTGCAGGGAAACTTTACTAACGTCTTTAGCAATGTTGAAATTTCGGGTAATGTCCTCAATTGCACTGGGCACCTGTTTATGTTCAACAAAGTGCGTAACTTGTTTTTCTGTCGACCTATTCACCAGGGGGGTTCAAATAGCTTTGGTCGCTGCGGAACGAATGAGGCATCATATTCGAACCAGAGATTCCATTGCATGTTTATCTAAATACCATCCACTACCGTCAACGACAATCAAAGAACGTTTAAAACAACCAGATATTGTCAACAGCCATTCATGCGGAATCCCACGTTATTATTGCGAGAAATTGCGAATGTCGGCGACCTGAGGGTGAAGGAATTGATACAAAGCGGCTTAGAAGGAGATAACCTTATATACTTTCGTGCAATAGCTGTACCTCGGGTTAATCGCCTATACGTGGATATAGTAGGAGCGCTTCCATGCCAGCTGGGATTGAAGGTGCTTTCGTTCGACGATTACAAGACCCTTGCTCGTGGATCCTCTGTCAACCGCAAGTGGGCTATTGGCAGATCACAAATGGATGTCGTATCGCCACGGATGGGGCGTTGCATTTGTTTATCCCAAAAGCATGGATTGGAAAGTGTTCTATTTTACTGTGGCAAACAAAATCGAAAAGCGAACAAATCTGATCGAGTCTTCCGTGAAAGCGGCGACTTTTTGGAATCAAGTAGGATCGCGTCGGTTTGAGGCTACCTTTTTAGCCCCCTATCCTTATTCCCCGGCCTACGCTAAGTTGACTGCTTTGAGTCGCGCGAACAGATTCAGCATTTCGTAATTTCGAAAGGAATTTCAACAGTCAACTACATTCTGGGTGCGTATGGGGGTAAAAATGGGGTGTAGAGAAGTCGATGTAGCCCAGTGCATTTCTTCAGCCTCCCTCCGTCTTTGCTTGTTGTTATTCCCTCATCATCTCAACAAACATGCCCAAACAACACTCAGCCGTGCTCAGTGGTTCGATATCAATTATGCTTCCATAGGATATGAATGATAATCAACTGCATCGTTTGTTTAGGTCTTTTGTCCACTCGTATCGATATATTCACCAGACAAGCTGAGCACTGGTTCGATATCAATTATACTTCCATAGGATATGAATGATAATAAATCGACCGAGAGTCATCATCGAGTGATTCCGGTTCTGACAGCTCGCACAGGAGCTGTTTCCGCGGCACATTCGGAGACGGTGATCGGGACCGCTTTCTCTCACCTTTTGTATTTTTCAGGTTACTTAAACCTTGAAACTATCCCATGTCACACCTGACTCCACAGCTTTACAAGCTAAAGTGAGACAAAAAATATCTCAATCTTTACCAGGTAAGTAATATCTGAATTAACTAGAGCTAAAATGAGTGCTTCAGGTCTTTCGTTGCACGCACGGGTTCACACTAGTTTTACATATTTCGCCAGTATTTAGTCTGCCCACCCACTTGCACGTACTTTCCCATTCGATCTGCTTGTCCGGTGGATACATTGATATGATTTGTAGGATCAATCACACAATGTTGCGTTCTGCTCGCTGGGGCGCTGGGAGCACTGTGGATGTTTTTCTCAATGCAGACTGAAACTATAACTAGATGAGGTCCGTCGATCGACTGGAAATGCATAAGGCAACCCAAAGTGATATGGATTGTAGCGTTTTCTGAAGACCCATCGCATCTGCAAGAATTCCGTTGATTCCATTCTCAGAGTGAGATTAACCAGTTCAAGCCTTGAACCTGGTAGTCTCTTATTGGAGCGTGCTTGACATACGGTGGAGATTCATGAAAGACAAACGGGCTTGGCTCCTCCTCCTGCTCGTCCTTTAAAAGTTCTAGCGCCTGGCCGTTAGATTCGATTTAGTTACTACGCGCGGGGAAAACCATTATTTTCGGGGTATACAGCTTATGCTTGTTTCTTTCAAATGTATTGGAGTTGATGCACATGCCAACTGACTCTGCGACCATTCATTTCATTCTAACCAATGCCAAAGAATGCATGTCACTCGAGCCTTGGGGTGATATCCTGGAGACACTGAGCGGAAAGGACTGGCGGTGAAGTGGGCTGTGAGTAAGTTGGAATACTATCTTTGGGGACAATCTTTCGTCGTAGAAATGGGTTATTCCTACGCCTAGTTCCAACAGAGTACTTGTAGCATTGCAGCCATGCATTAACCACACTTATTGTGACATCGGCATCATGATAAAGATAAACAATAAAGACAGGTCCAATATATGCGGCCATCTGATGAATATGGATGATTCATTGTATCCACTTGGTTTTCTATATAAACCCCCGTCTTGTCTCTCCCCATCTTGTTCTCTATCCTCGACTCTCAGCAAGTCATTCATTAGAATGTAGATCTGGTGCCGAGGACCTTGCCCATCCCGACAATAACAACAATAAACAAGGATAACCTTGCGACAATACTACTACTATGCTGCTGCGGTCGCAGGTACGTTTTTGTGGTTTTTCCGATGCTCAATATCCAGTTTAATTCTGCTTTACTAGTATCTGAACATCCTCCAGCCAAAAAGCTTTGGAACCAAAGGCCTAGCAGGATTTCTCTCGCGGTGGTGGGCACTAGTTACCCGGTTACCAACCGTTATGTATTGTGATTAGGCCTAGTGGTAGTTGGCGAGCTTTATCCAGGCTGGTTGTCGCCAGGCCCAGTGGTTCAATGCACACTGGTGTATTGTGTGACATTTGTTACTGCCAATACACTTAACTATCACACATTGGCTTATTCAAAGACATGCATTCTGGCATATCTTGGTTCGATGAGGACAGCTTTCCAATTGGTTGCTTTGTTAGATATTGTGGACCACGTCGAACCAGGCAGGGGTCGTTCATGTAACCACACCGGATATTTTACTTTCATGATATTGTGAATTTTTGGGAATAGTATACCACCGCTTAGGCGACGACACTTTCCAGAAATGCCCTATATTGTGCCCAAAGCGATTCTCATCTGGCGTTCAATCTTTGTGTTGCCAATAATAGGCTGGCCATGGCTACGCGTTAAGATCTCCACGTTCATGTTTCGTACAACGTCTTCGATCAACGTAGAGAGCCAATCTCGCAAAAGTTTTGCTCGATCCACCATCAAGATGCGACCCATTGTCTGAAACTCCAAAGCTTCTCCACTGCCGGATTGAAGCATATCATTGAAAAGTAGCGCGTGGCGGGGAGACGTCCTTGTCGAATTTGGCAGTGTGACCAGCAATTCGACTTCATCAAATTCCAATGACTGTCCTTGGGGAGCCACGAGTCGAACAAACTGCTCCATGGTACCATCTCCACCAGGCGTGACATGGTCACTGTGTGTCCACGCCGGGAAAACGTCTTCAGCAGCTTGAACCTCAGCCTTCACCTTGTCTTTGATTCTTGGGAGAGAAGCCCGCGGGGCAACCAGCTTGGCGTTCGGGTAGCGCGTCTTGTACGCTGCCGCGTCGAGTGTGTGCCAGGAACACGGTATGTAGATATGGGTAACTGTACCTAGTGCGTCAATCTCGGCCATTGTTGACTCATCCGCACAGAGGACAGAGTACAACAGGAGAGATGTAGAGTTTGGCGCCCTGTACACTGGCATTATTCTGGGAATGTTTGGACCAGGAACAGTTCCCTTTACAATCCATAATCCATCTGTGAGTTTTTCAAGCGGGCCGTGTGGTTGAACACGCTGGGGAAACGGTGTGTCGTGTTTGATTTGCTCTGGCAGGCGGTAAAGAATGAAAAGGATTCCAGCGCGGCCGACCCGACGACCATGTCTTGTACGAGTAAGGATGAAATAGCTGCTGAGGCAGGTCAGGGCAGCAATCCCGACGCCTTTGAGTATTTGGACCGCTGTAGAGTTCGGCATGGCAGGAAGTGGAGTGGACACAAGTCCACAGTTTGGTACGATGAAGAATGCAGCGAAATGCGACAAGTTGTGTGAATTGCAGAATTCAGTGAATCATCGAATCTTTGAACGGTATGACTCATTACGCCACGTTTCTCGCGGCTCCGAACATGCGCGCAATAAACAAGAAGATGGTTGAACAGCCAACCTGCACTTTGAGAATTGATGGAGGTCCGAGAGTTGACCTCCCTAAATTGTGCGCAGATGGGTTGTTAGAGAAGAGATTGGCCCACAGTTAGCTGGGTACGTCTAGCTCCCTCGTCTACGCGCCTACAAACGGGATCTGCGTGAATATTATAAATGTAATCACTAATAACCTGCGTAACGACGATAATATTGTCGCAAGTACGTTCACCACAAGGACACAGAGCATGTACCGATATTCAAGAATTGCAACCTTTTAACAACCTATCAAACGTGACCCTCCGTCTGAACGATCTGGATGACACGTGATACTAGTTCGCCGCCAAACGGCCGTGATGCTGGCCGTGATGCTGGCCTCACCCGACCCGCCGCCTGTGATCAGCGTTAGTGGCTGCTGTTTAAAAGAATCGTCGAGCCGGCAAGACATTGACGTAGAAAAAGACTGCGTAGCCCGCCTATATTTCACTCCCCCTTTTATTGTCTCCAACGATTTCCACCCTCCCCACCATGAACGGTACAGATAACTCACCAAATTCGCAACCAACAACAGCAGAGCAACTTTCAGCAGAACCGTCCCAGCTTAACGCCCTCACCGAACCCTCTACAATTTCTCCCACCGCCTCTTCCTCCGCCTCCTCTTCGACCACAGGGCTATCACAGTGGGAACAAACAAGAGCACAATGGACACGCGGGCACAAACCTTATAGCCCGAATCCCCCACCAGCACCTGACTGGTACAAAAGTAATCCAGCACTGGCAGACGTTGATGTGACCCATTTCGATGCTATTTATAAGAGTTTAATGGAGGGAAGACGATTTGCCAAGCCCGTACCATTGCCGTTTGTAGTGGCAGTTTTGGTAGGTCTTCTCAGATCGTCCTACGTTTCCTTGATTGCTGTGTTAACTCTCGTATGTTACCCAAGATACATGGGTGGAAAGTGGAGGGTTTGTGGAATCCGGCAACTGGAATTGGGGCAGCATATCCTGCAGACGAGAGTAATAATAATAATAAGAATAATAATCGATGATATATCAAAGATTTCATGATGCACCATGCCATTTTTCACAAAGCGCGCGCGGCCCGCACTGGCATAATAAAAAGAAACGTTGCTTTTGTTGTCATTTACTGGATTGTATGTACAATATATTGGATTGTATAGAACCATAACAAAACATCCGTCGTAAGAAGCAATAATTCCCGCATTTCCGAACATATGTAGAGGCTTCGTGCCAAAGCGAAATAACTATATGAAAACATATAATCCAACCGGAACTTGCATTAGGCTAACTCTACTCTGCCAGTAAATACGTCAATGTCCTGGATTGGAATAGATACAAAAGAAAAAGCACCGTGAGCCACATATCACAATCAAAAGTTTTCTTCACTCACAATCCCACCTCAGACTCACTCCCATCTTCAACAATTTTCAATGCTGGCAGCTCCACCAAAGGAGATGATATTTCATCGCTGCCACCAGAAACTGAATTCGTCCCGGTGATCAAGTCAACCGCACTCCCACTCGCGCTGCTTGTTCTGCTCGTTACAATCCCATCCGCGGAGATTTGAATATCCAGATCCTCATCATCGCTATCCCCCGCTACCGGCGTCAAAAGACCCGTAGCGGGCATCGCCGTAGGATGATCACTGAAGGAAGAGGATGATCGACGACCCACAGAACTAGGCGCGATATCCGAGCTGTCCCTTCTGTCCACCCCCAACGGTACATTCACATGATCCCCTATGCCACGGATCGCCCCTCCTACAGTAGCCCCAGATCGATGACTCTCTGTGCTGTCTCTTCTGAGCCCATTGACAAGAAAACTCCCCATCGTCAAGCTCGCCGAACTTACCCCTCTGTCCGACAGGCTCGCTCTTCTGTCTGACAAATTGTCGCCTACGAGTGTAAGACTGTAGCCGGTTCGCATCGACCTTTCAGATGAGGACCCACTAGTGACACCAGTGACCCGGCTGGAGGCATCGTAGAGCGCTCGTGTTGATGCTGTTTCATCGATATCTTCTTCTTCACTATCTTCGAGATCGGAAATATGCACAGAGCGGAATGAACGGCCATCGTCTGGTGCTTCGGGGAGCTCTAGTGGCTCGTCAAGGGAGAAGATTTTATCGTGGTGCAAGAGAAGATCCTATTATGATCCGTAGTTAGTTGACAAACTGGAACGGTCGAGTACTCGCATCGGCTGTCCAAATACCTTCATCATTCGCACAGGATGTTTATCATGTAATGTGATTTGCGTATGCACCTGTCCATTAGTATGATTACTGAGTCGGTGGACGTCGCTTTAGCACAGGGACGCCAATTCTTCACTTACCCGAGGCCGCAACACATAATGCCCTAGGTTTTGAGCAAAGTCGCTTATCTTCGGATCCTCCGCATCAAATTGCGCGATTAACCTGGCCAGTCATTTGGTCAACGGTCAATGAATGTGAAGAACACAGGAGGTGCTGCGATAGACTCACTTATGCCAATGCTCGGACAGAAGTCTCAAGGTACAGTAATGAGGTGGAGGCATCGTGGCCAGCAAGCTCCTCAGGGAGGCTATTCTCATTGGACCGAAATCATCCGCTTTGCTCAAGTACAGTAGTTTGAGGGGTTCATAAATTTCGTCGGAGCAGACTGATGTGGGAAGTTCGATTAGGTAAAGTTTCAGAGCACCTATTATCAAAGAGGTAGGAAGACGCCGCAGATATTTGAGGCTGGCTTTGGAGTTGTTGAGATCGGTGCGGAGAGCGTGGAGCGCCGGAATATTGGAATTGGGTTCCAGCCTAGAAGTAGGAGGTGGTTACATTAGAGTCCGCGAATAACGATTTGCTTTAAAAGACCTACCAGAGATCGACTTCTGGCCCCTCACCCCGCTCAGTAGCTCCCTGCCGGGTATCTTCGATAGCGCGCAGGCACTTCTTGACTAGCAAGGGTACTTTCCGCCCCCTGCTTGCTGCATAATCTTCAAGAGAGACACCAAATACCTAGACCATCCGCAAACGAAACCAGTATAAATGGAAATCCAAGTAGTAGGGAACGGGAGGTCCTTACCGGATCTCGATACGAGTTTCCATAATAGTTATGATAGACAGCTGGTGGTAGGCGTACATTTCCAGTTCGCTGAGACTCAATCATGATTTCGATTTCCTTCGCCGGGCTAAGGGTTTCCAAGTAAACCTGATTTCTTTCGCATACATTCCGCGTGCCTGCGATAATACTCTTTTCGGCATTATTCAACCCCAATAAAGATTCTTTAAATATTTCCATTCTACGGGTTTCAATATGTTGGAGAGAATTCATATACTCCCAACAGGCGCTCTCAAGGAATAATCGCGTCTCTTCCGTGGCTTCGACCGCTTTTCGATATTCAAAATCGGCTCGTTCGGCTTCGCGCCGAGTTTTACGATGTAACGGTTCGTTTTCGATGGAGAGACGCTTCCACTGGTAGTGACTAGAGGTACTGAAGCGATGCCCTCGTCCAATGTTGCGAATGAATCCTTCATTAATCATTTGAGAAAGCATCGAAATGGCACCCTCTTCATCCAGGTGTAGCTTGACGCGAAGGTACTGGAGTGCATCATCGCCCGAAAAGCAGTTTTTCGAAGATCCCCAAAGAGATTTGACGTCCTTGAAATATAGTTAAGCAGCTATCCCACCCGGAAACCGATTGGTGGCATATATTCACCTGCGTTCTTATCTCTCTCTGCATTTTCAGCAGCAAAGTATTAAAGTCCTCCACCGTGAATGACCTCGGACCCATACTAATCATCACATCCATACTCGGCAAATCATGCTCAGATCGGCTCTGCTCGAACTTTCGTTGCTCTACATCAGCAGCACCGCACTTTGTTTTGTAGTCCTGCACCAGTCCGTCCAACTCTGAGCGTTGCCCTGACAATGATCTCCAGGTTGAGTCGATTTTGTCCTTACGGACTATGGAGAGCTTGCGGTTGTCATCCAGGAAGCGTTGGAGGGGGTGAATCAGTTGGGAAATTTGATCGGCGGATTGTTTGTGACATGTTCCTAGGTTCGCCATTTCTTGTTTTGCATTGCCAAATATTTGTGCGAGAAGGGACTCGTCCTTTCCAAACCCGTCTGCTCGTGGCTTTAACTGACTCAATTCGGTTAGCTTGCTTGCGTACTGTTCTTCTGCTGTTTTTCTCTGACTCAAAAAAGCCAATAATTCCTCCATTTCGGCGATACCCTGCACTGAAATGGTTAGTCACCTCGAAGAATGGAATACCAAACACGCCAGCTCCTCTACAATCGCACAACTAACCATTTGGTAGTGCTCATGGAGCACATGCACGCCCACTGTCGGGTCCGCTAACGTTGAGCGAAATTGGGCTCAGTCATGGCCATTCCAAACTCGCAGAGAGAGCTACCACTCTAATTACCTGGTGTACCCCAGAACCAGTCTTCAAAGCGTAGCATATCTCAAAATTCTTCTTACCCCAGACTGGAGTCGCTTGTTAGGATGCAGTGTACACGGTCAAGCGGTCCAGCAATGCGGGATGGCACTGGAAACGATCTACAATTGAAGTTGCCCGTCAAACTCGGGCGAATGTTCTTTATTGTAGTTTTGCTTCCTCGCGAGCGGCTCCTTTCCCCTCTACTTGGGTTTCCTCAAAAACAAAGGCGGTGAAGAAGCGATCTTGCGGGCCTCCGCACGGTCGTGGGCGTACGGCGAGCGTTTCGATTAATTGTGCATGACTAAGCGTGCCCCTATCTGAACGGGTTTGGGGGCGAACTATGCCAAAGTCAGAACAACGACATGGCACAGGACTCTTGGGAAGATGAGGTATGTATGCACACTGCCTAACTTTTATGAAGTGATGCGTTCATTCTAACTTCAATTGCAGTGGGACGAAGTGGAACCAATCCCCGTGCCTACACCGCCAGTGAATAAACCTTCAGAAACGTGAGTGCGATAAATACCGAGAGTGATCGCAGGGTCAAATGCTCCTATCTCTCATATCTCTCTTGGCTAGTGTTCCACGGGGACCTACAGTTATTGAAACTGGAAGTGGACGAACTGAATATGTGCCACAGGTAAGTCCAATATTACAGTTCAGAACTGAATTCCCGTATTTTAAGTCTTGGCTGCGCAGGTGAGGCTTCTCAAACGCGACACCAAAGTAAAAGGAGGGACGCAAATGGAGCGATCGCCATCAGGAGGGAGTAGCAAATCGCTCGCTGAACGGGAGGCGGAGTACGCCGCGGCAAGGGCGAGAATATTTGGAGAGGGCAGTGATTCGCAAACGAGAGCAGAACCAAAGGAGTACCTTGGAGAATCGAAGGGGGGCGCTGACGAAAAAGGAGAAAAGAATCCTGCAAGAGAGGATAAATTTGGGACTCAAGGCCCGCCAGATCTTTCTCGATCACAGGACTCATTTCGGAGGTTCCCAAGCGAGACTTCAAAAGCCATACCCCGAAATTCTTCCACTCACACTTCAAATCGAACGCCGGCACCACGATCGCACCAGCAGAAGGAATCGGGCGAATCCTTGACCCCGCCTTTGGTTCTCACCCCGAATTCCCTTAGATCTGTGAAGACCCCAGCAGGACCACCGCCTGATAATGTAAAAGGGTTCATCGGGATCCGTGATACCCAAAAGTAGTGCTACACCGAGCCATCGCAACATGTACAGATTTAGATTCAATTAGCCATTTATTACACTGCATACCAACTACTAGCCCTTTCAGCTTCCTTCCTCATACTTGCTCCTAGCCGCTAGCCACTTTGTTAGCGCAGGGTAACGGTCTTCATTATCAGGATGGCTCAGTCTATCTGAGGGCGGGATCAACGGTGAGAGTTTATCCAGCGATATTAGGACGTCCGACAACATATTTCCAGTTTTTTCGGCTTGTTTCTTGATGCTAGTGACTTCACATGGACGTCAGCGACCAGTGTTACAATAGCCGTTCGAAAGGTAACGAAAACCTACCAGACGTTAGCTTTTCATTCTGGCTTTTTGCCTCATAACAACGGTTGGTGACTGTATTCGCAAGCTTGGCGCAATATTCATCCATGTTCGTCATACTTTTCGCTAACAGTTGCTGTCCAACAATGAGACCAATATATGGCTGGAGTACAAGATGTCCCGGACATACCTGATCACGCGCAACGGCGTCGGCACAACGTTGGATATGTGCGCGACATTGTTCCCATAGAGCGATCGACGGCGACGGGTCCAGAGCAACTATGGGCTTGACTTGTTACAAAACGTGTTGACGTTAATGCTGACTGAGAAAGCTCACATGGCAGTTCGTTCACTTTAGCGCCGGGTGTCGGTGTAAACAAGCCGCCCCAATTGAAGCCTTGAGGAGCCAGCGAAGACTCAATGAGGGGTTCAAACTACGCTAGAACATGGTGTGAATGAATATATTTTTGGAACATGGGTTTCCCGGATCAAATTCAGTCGATGTAAAGCATACCTGTGGGATTTTTCTCAAGGCTGCGAGATCAGGGTCCAGCTCCCTAACGCTGGGACCTCTTATCATTTCCACAATACCTTCAGTAGCAACGGCGCTATTCCGTTTTCTTGCCATCGCTTCCCTCTCAGTGCCGTTGGACAAGTCGTCGTTTGACGACGGATGACCACCTGTCCCGTTTCCAGGACCGTCTTCTTCAGGCTGCTTTACGTTCTTTTCCCCGGTGTCCTTTCCAAAAAAGCTATCTGATACAGCAGTTGTTATTGCGTCAGATATTGACGATACGTAGGGGAAGAAAGATCCTGCGGGGCCAATAGGGGTGGAAGCTGTAATGGGAGAGGTGTCGTCTGGATCCCGCAGCTCTGTTTTACCACGGAAGGAAAGAAAAGCGGGGAACGAAAATAAGCCGCTTGATGTTCCTGATGGTGACGTTGGGTTCGTTAGGTGAGCAGGGGCAGCTGCGGGGTTCGTGTTTATATCGACGGGTCTTGACGGTCGTATAGGGGGAACGCGCAATTCATCCAGTTCATTTTCCGTAGACGATGCCTGTTGTGTTAAATCCTTATGACTTTAGCGGCCTAACTTCAACTCCCATTCTTTCGGATCATAAAACCCCACGAAAACCTACCATCCCTCAGCTTGGAGCAGCTGCCATGGCCAAGTTCCACTCCAACGCGAAGGACCGCGGGTGAGTCATAGATGCAACTGCCTTACCTAAGCATGTCTCCGCAGCAATACCCAAATCTCGCCGGCAACGTATCCAGCAGTGATCCTGGTCTTTCTACATTATCAACCCAATATGGTGCGATCTGTTCCGCTGGAGGAAGCATTCGGCGACTCTCCGGCCTTTCATAGTAGGCTGCAGGCCAGTGAAACTGCCCTGAACGATGCCGACAACTCACTTAAGAAAATGGTTGCGATTGCTGAAAAACTGACTGATATGACCAAGGGTAATCCTATGAATCTATAAAGTAGAAATTTGATAAAGAAAATAATAGAACTCCTGGTGTAGAGTATTCGGCAAAATACCAGCAGCTTGCAGAGGAGATCCAAAACCTGGCGGGGAAGGATGATGATCCCGCGTACGAGGTAAATGGGAAACTAGTGAAGTACAATCAATGTTCAAACTGCATCTAAGCAAAATCTTGTGTGCCATCTAAAGGCGGTGGGACAACAGGCAGGTGGAAGGGTCCGACATGTCAGTCTGTGCTGAGTCTAACGATGCCGTTCGATAGTAGCTCACCAAGTTTGCACAAGTCATCAAGGTAGGTGACTAATTGAAGAAGATCAGTTGTACCAATACCATGTATATAATCTGGCTCTCAGGACATCGAGCGGAGTAGACTGATTGCGGCTAGCCAATACAAAGGTGCCCACGAACTGCCTGGATCGCGATGCAAGCAGCGATTGGCTAATATATAAATATATAGACGTCTTTGTCGATCCTCTGAACCAATTCATAGCCAGTGAAGTTCAACCCACAAAGGTTTGACCTCCAAGTGTTCTGTGGAGTATACTAGTTGCTGACCCGTCTAATTGACGTTATAGAAAGCTGGGAAAGATTTCCAGCATGCACAAGACCAATACCAGAATGCTCTGTCAAGATACATGTCAAAAAAGTCTACGGATAAAGGGATTGAGGAGGTTTGTATATGTTATCTTTATATTTTAGTATCTCAGAATGACCAAAGCTTGTTATAGAGCACCCGAGATGCGGCAGATGGTAACTTTTGGTTGGGACCTCATTAAATGAAGGATCAAGGGATTTTAATCTGAAGCTTTTAGCTAGAAGAGCGTTTCATACCAAAACGATTGAGTACGCAACGAAGCTGAATGATGTTGACGTGAAGCGGAAGTTTGAAATCGTGGAAAACGTACGAATTAATGAAGCAGTCTTCTTTGACATCTACTTACACGGCGCTTCTGATTCAGGTTGTTGCCCTTGTCTATACCAATTTCTCCTTTTTCCATCAAGCATACGACGCCCTGAAAGATCTTGAGCCCTCTATGCGCGACCTCACAGGTGTGTCATAAGGATTCTGAATATCTCTATTCACATGAGCGCTTACATTTTACTGCAGGAATACTCCAAAAGATGCGTGCAGATTACTCCAAGATTGATACGAAAGCATCCGCCGAATTCATTCTTCACCAAGTCAAACCGGAAGCCTACGACCCCAGCTCCGCCACCAGTGTTAAAGCGACGCGCACGGCGTCAACTTTGTATAAAGGCGGATATTTGTTCAAGAAGAGTAGTTCAAAAATGAGGACCGTATGGCATCGTCGGTATTTTGAATTAATGAACAACTTTTTGCACTATTTTTCGTTGGAGGGGAAGGTGGGTGCTGTCTCTCGGTTGCCGTTGGAACCTCATCATAAACATTCATCGGATATCTGGGGACGACGGATAGGATGAGGCGAAGACCACCATCGATCTACGAATCTGTGCTGTGAAGGAAACTCCAAATCCGGAGAGAAGATTTTGTTTTGACTTGGTATCGCCAAACAAGTAGGTGTATTCCGCAATGTCTTTTCGTCACCCTTTGTATTCTAAATGTCTTCGTTGCTATACAGAGCCCTAACTCTCCAAGCTCAAAGCGAGGACCAGATGAAGGACTGGATGAGCGTCCTTCAAGCTGCCATATCACGCTCGATATCCGATGAAGGATTTGTTACGTCCCCAGCCGTATGTCATCAGATGGCAGCAACGATTCTCTCGTTCGGGAGGCACTTACGTCTGCATTGCACAGAAACCAACCTTTGGCGAAATGGACCAGGCTGCTATTGCAAAACGTGAAGGGAACAAAAGTGCGAATGAATTCATGAAGCAAGTCCATGCCATCCCAGGTATGTCCCGTCGCGCTGTGTTGTAATTGCCAACCGATAGCTTCAATGCCATTGTCCTCTCAGGCAATAACGTCTGCGCCGACTGTGGATCTCAGGATGTGGAATGGGCAAGCTGCAACCTAGGTATCATTCTGTGCATTACGTGCTCTGGGATTCACAGAGGGTTGGGTCGGCATGTTTCCAAGGTATGCTATATCGATAGTATTTTCGCCCTTATTTATCTCACCGGACGTTCTGTTCTGTCTTAGATGAAGTCATTGGCGCTCGATCGGTGGGACCAGGAGAGCGGCGATATCTTACTGGCACTTGGCAATGAAAAAGTAAATGCCATTTTCGAAGGGAAATTAAGGAAGGAAGGGCAACTCGACGCCGTGAAGCCAAAGCCGAATGCAGAACGGTATGACTAACTTTGACGGGTCATTAGAGCACAAGCTGGACGAAACTCATGCCAAGCTTCATCCAGGGCGGCAAAGCAAAAGTACTGTGTGGCTAAATATGCGAACAAGGTAAGAGAAGGGAGAAGGCTCATTGCATTAGCTGCAACGAGAGGATGTAACACCTCCCACTCGCAGGAATATCTGTTATCTCCAGACACAGATCCGACTCTCCGCAATGAACCACTTCAGTCTGCTTTTGTCAATGCTATCAAGAACGGTGATATTCTTACTTCACTGCGGTGTATCGCGTATGGAGCAAATGTCAACGAGGTGGATTTAACTGGACAGACCATGCTGCACAAGGTCACCTTGAGAAGCGACGCGATGGTTGCAGAGTTTTTGCTACAGTGGAATGCGGAGATAAATGGATTGGATCAAACGGGACGAAGTGAGTCCGAATGTCACGTTCTGTTGGGATAATATATCGATTAGTTACTGAACCAGAGTGCTCTGTTGCGACTTGCTCCAGCCCCGCTTCATTGCGCCGCTGAGGCAGGCAATGCAAATACAGTGTTGGCGCTTTTGCGACGAAATGCTAAGACAGATGTCCGCGATAGTGATGGGAAGGTAGGACTTGAAAATACCGTTCCTCCACATCTAATTCATAACCGTTATTAAAACGGCCCTTGCCAATTACAGCTCGCAATAGACGTTGCAGTCGAAAACAGTACCAAATCGGAATCTCACGTCCGCATCGTAACCATCCTCCGTCTTACTTCGCTCGACAATGAAAATAAGGCGTCCTCAAGTTGGCGCGCACAAGACTGGGGCATTCACGAGGCGCTCCAACATTTGTCATCTCCCTCGCTGGATGTTCAGAGTGAGGCGGTAGAGAAAGTGGGAGTTGTCGAGAATAACGGGTGGAGTGGTGGTGGGCCCAGTCCTATTACAGTTACTCCGGGGGATCCGGCTGGATGGGGAGCAAAACCCGCGCTGGCAGCTTCGGATCCATGGGCGGAAGAGCAGAATGCCTGGGCAAAGTAGGTGTAGTAAAACTCACTTAAATCAGACATACTCTGCGATGTATCGAAATTCTAAATGGAATTAACCAACGTATTCTCGCTTTTACGCCCAAACATCCGCTCGAATCTGTTGATCGTTTGTCGCTCAAATTATATTACCTTCATGTGACGTCTGCATAGCCCAAAGTAGTTCAGATGTTTTCAACAACACTCGACGGGATTGCCAATGAATGGAGCTATGGATAGCCACAAAATGTTCAAGATAATTTGATCAAAGCATAACACAGGCCCCCTTCCACCCACCGAGGCCCTCCCTATCACCTTCATTGGGCTAATGCCCTCAGGGACAATCATTGGGCTCCACCCGAAGATGGAGGTAGATGCTCGCACCCCGCAATCTACAGTCCACACCGACCGATTCACACACGGGGAGTCGAACGCTGGTCAGTCGAGTCGCACGTCTGCGCCTTAACCAACTAGACTATTCGGCCCCCTTAATTCCTATGTGCATATGCGTGCACTTCAAGGGGATGGGCCTCTCCTGGCCGCGGAGATCGCACACGACCAGCGCGACAACGTGATTGGCTTACTAATCGCTTACGGAACCGATTATTGCACTTTCCAGCAACTCAACATCCTCTTCTAGCTCTTCTGCATAATGTCCTATCGACGCCCTCTGTCGTCACCGACCAAAATTGGTGCCCAGCGTCCTATATCTGCACTAGAACGCGCACAAGCCTTTTTGCGGGGTGAGCGACTTCCACCGTCACCTCGAACACCGACAAAATATGCCGACGTAAGGAGCAGCAGCGACGATCTGGACAGTGATGACAAGTCGGAGAATGACTCGGATCACGAGCTTCAGCAGTTCCTGGATACTCTTGCTAAAAAGAAGATAGATACACCCACGTCACGGATAAGTACGCCTCAGCCTGTTAAGCGACCGGCATCATCATACCTCAAGCAATCGATAGCCACTCCTGCCCCTGAAAATGCGCCTTTATCCCCAGCACTTTCGGCAACGCCTTCCGGAAAGTCGTCTGCGTCGAATAGGAACAGACCATCGTCGGCATTGATGCGGATGCAGAGTTTCAGGAAAATGGAACCGGCAGGAAAGGCGAAAGTGATTCAGAGAGAGAGTGAAAGCGAGAGTGATAGCGATGTTGGCAGTGATTTTGAGAAATTCATGAAGAAGGGAAGGAATAGCAGTACGGGTGAGAGCAAGGATCTCGAAGAGGAAGATGAGGCCGAGAAAATGAGCGAGATCTCTCCGCTGGCAAAGCAAATTGTCCAAGATGCCAGGCCATCTCCTGTACCAACATCTCCCCACAAACAAATCAACTCCCTCCCTAAGGCACCCGTCCACTCTAATTCCACCACAAGCTCCACGTCTTTGTCATCTACTACTACCAACTCCTCGTCGCACCTCAAAACACAAGGGTTCCAAACCAACTCCGCACATCCTCGATCTCCCAGACCCTCCTCGGAAAACAGTAACAAGGGAGGGAACTTTGAAAGCGATAGTAGCAGTGCTATTGAGAGCGATTTTGACGCCTTTCTATTGAGAAAGGAGGACGTGCGGAAGGGCGATGCTGGTGGGAAGGGCGATAAAGCGAATCCTAACCTTGCCTACACCAAGGAAAAGGTCGGCGAGAAGAGAAAAGAGAATCATGGGAACATGGGTGAGACAAAGGTTGAGGATCTGGAAGCCATGAACATTCACACGCTCGAGGACCAAAGACCATCTGTGTCAGCACCCAGGCCAACAGCGGAACTAGAAGCACAAGCTGCTGCTGAGAATCAGAGGGCAGGACCACAGTTGACAGTAAAGACAACTCACGCACCACCCCCACCGTCCCAAAACGTACAATCTGAAGTCCCGGGGCCGCATATCCCAGCAGCACCCCAAATGCATCCATACACAATATCCCCACAACCTACACTGCCAACAGCCTACCCACCACCTTTCCCATCGCCCACAGCCTACGCTCAGCCCCCTTATCAGCCCCCTTATCAGCCACCACTGACAGTGCCCTACCCACCGTTCTACCCTTACTACCCGCCACCTTACGCCTGGACGTCTGCACCGCAGTGCACAGAGCAGCATGCATGTAGATGTTCACACGAGATTAGAAATGTCCTTGCTGACGAGAGAGATGAACGAGAGGAGGGACAGGAGGGGAGAAGAAGACGCCGGAGACGGGGAAGGCGGAGGGCAAAGTGGAGAGATGGAAGCGAGCAAGAAATCGATACACCATCGCGCACAGAGAGGTATACATCGCGACCACCAACTGTACATATTGGCGAATCCGGTCTCGCAGAACAATATCGTAAGTTTTCCCCTGTTGTTTGACAGCCTTTGAAGATAAACCCAACTCGTCCTTTCTTGCAGCCTTACCAACCCATCACCCAGCCCTCCAAACTCTCCATGCCCTCATCAAAACCCACCTCACTTATATTCAGAACTTTGTGGCAGCAAGTTTCGATATGGCCGCTGCTGAGAGCGCATCATATCGATGTAGAAAGTACACCACCTTGGAGGAGACCAAAAAGGTATTTGGGAAATTTTCTGCACTTGATACAAAATTGATATTAACAATCAATCGACGTTCGCCCAGTTTTTAAAACAGCGAGCCAAAGCTCCATTGACGATGGACGAGGCGAGGAAATTGGTAGAAGAAGAGGAACGGATGTGAACTGTAACCTTTGTATATTACCGATGCTTGTATATAGACATGCAATTTAATACTTCCTGGTTCCCATCGCCGGGCACCCCAACTCGTCAGGACGCACATTGCCACCATTAAATAAAGTGTTCCACAACTGAAACTCTCAATCACTGCCTCTCAAATTTACTCGCCAAATAATCTTTGAAATAGGAAACCGTTGTCTTTTCTGCCAAGGTATCCTGTGCTTCTTGATCTAGCAGTGTATATGTCTTCTTTGGGGGTAGGAAGGCGTGAATGGGACTTGTTTCTGGTATCGGATACTGCCAACCAGGAGAGGTGAGAGACTCTTCCACAGGTGAACCGCAAAATTAAAAAGGCTAACCTTCTTCTCAATCTCATTATCCAATATCCGCTGCAAGCTAGCTAACTGCTCTTGTCCGTATTTTAGCCTTTCCGCCAATGACTCTGTTGGTTGACGAAATTCGTTCCGGACCCGGGTTAGAATATAGGACTGAAGTCGGGCAGGTCGAGAGGGTTGCGGTGGCCAGGAGGCGTGTAGACGGAGGAAGGAGCGGTAGAGTTGGCGAACTTCTGGCTGAACAGTCATGATAGTTTTGAGGTACAGCAAATGGACAAGGATCCGACCATCATGAAGTGGGCAGGCCGTTGCTGGGGCAACAGTCATTTTGCCAAATTTGCATAAATGAGCTCCTTCCGCTTTCATCCTCCGCAGATATCTGTCGTCCTCCTTCATGCCTCCAGAGAGATCTCCAGTCTCCTTTATATGCGTCCACGCAGGGGCAGGATACCACCATCCCCGAACCCATACCGCGCTCCTCACTCTCGTTTCCGAAGCATGTCTCAATGGAATGCACAATCTCTTATCAGGAACGACTTCCTGCTCGGCCGCGACAACAGCGACAAATCACCTTGAATCCTCCCCACTTACCAATGCAGGTCCAGGATCCAATCTTACAATTCAGGGCACGGTGGAATGCGACGCGAGCGTTATGTGTGGACGAACAGGTGCCTTTGGAGGAGTTGGAGCCGTCAGCGGGATTCGCAACCCGATATGTGGGGCTGTGGCCGTTATGCGAGGAGATATGCAGGGGCCGGGGCTATGCGGGCTTGTTCCACCTGTTTTGTTGGTTGGTGAGGGTGCAAAAACGTTTTGCGCTGCCCAAGGGGTAGAAATCGTTCAGATGCGGTCCATGATCACAGATGAGAGTCAAAAAAGATGGGAGAGGCACATGCGATATCTACGGGAGGCGGAGCAACAGGAAAGGGAGCGACCGAAGAAGAGACAGCGAGAGGAGCACAGGGAAAAAATATCAGAATTACCTGAGCAATCTTTTCCGGATACACACTTGAATGACACGGTTGGCTGCGTAACGCAAGACCCAACAGGAAACATAACATCTACTGTCTCTAGCGGCGGAATTTCACTTAAGCATCCGGGCCGAGTGGGTGAAGCAGCCATCTACGGCGCAGGGACATGGTCCGAATGCACACCCACTGCTAGCATTGGATGCAGTGTCTCTGGTACTGGGGAGCAAATCATAAAGACCTTATTTGCCCGAGAATGCGCCAAGAGATGTTTGAAGAGCGATGACGTTGCCGAGAGCTTGAGGACGGTTGTTCGCGAGTTTTTGGACATTGAAGTGATCAAGGGAAAAGAGAGAAACGTGGGGGTTATAATATATAGGCGTGAAGTTATTGCAGATGAGAGTGTAGGCGACGATGTGGATGGAAAGAAATATATACGTGAGGTGTGGTGGGCTCATACGACGAAAAGCTTCTGTGTAGCCTGGATGTCGAGTGCAGACAAGAAACCCCATGCCAGGATGTCGACCTTAGCGCCCGGTCATGTAATGGTCATCGAAGGACGACCAATTTGAAAAGAAGTGGTTCGTGTATTCCGTGGCCAAACGCGATACAGTAATAATCTTCCAATAAGCGTGACATAATACAGGTCTCGACATGTCACTTTCCACCGTAGCTAATCATACATTTGATTCAAATGCTGCAATAACTGGCTTCGGTTCTTTTCTCTGACTTTATCGTCCGTTGTCTTGTGTACCTAACATTAACATCGACAAGGTATGAGTGACGTTACGACAGGGAACAATGCAGGCAATGCACCACCTTCAATTTGATCTTCTTCCCAGTAATCGCACTTCGTCTCACGTCTTCATCGCTAGACCTGTTGTCGCTGCTGCTGGACTTTCGGTGTTTCTTCTTCTTCTGCATTTGATACCACGAGAAAATTAAGAAATATTCTGGGCAGACCAAGTAACCGTCCATGTCCACAACATACATCTTTCTTCTTCTTGTCCTTACTCTTCTTTTTCTTCTCTTTTGATTTCTTTCGCTGACCTGAGCAGACATGTCAAAAACTTGGCGCCATCTTTTAGAACCACCGCACATGCAAAACCAACCAGGATCACTATCACTCCCACTACTACTCTCTGAGCTCTCATCCCTCTTCCGACGCTTGTACCCCGACCGAGAGCGCTTACGTTCATCTACAAGCAATCTCCCATAGAAGTTTGCATCGTATTGGTAAAAGTTTTACGTGTATCGAGGGTGATGTGTTGTTTGACCATGTGTTCAGTCAGTTTTATGAACATGGAGTATTGTTATTTTATTGAACGTGTATGGTCAGGAAGGAACAGACAGGAATTCTAACCTTCGGATGAAGAGCGGGAGCGCCGTGGAGATTTGGAACGGGAACGGGAGCTACAAGTACTGGTGGGTTTCTTGTAAGATGGTGACACTGTGGGAAAAAGAAGGGGAGGTTATCAGAGGACAAAGAAGAAATAAAGGCCGCGATCAGAGCCAGACCTTCTCGTCGGCTTTGTCGGCCCTCGTCTCTAGAGCGATCTCTATATTCACTGCGATGGCGGCGTGATGAGGAGCGAGAGTCTGAATCGGTAACAGAAAGCCGACGGCTTCTCTCTCTGCTGCTGCGACGACTCGTCATGCCTTTTATTGATCACCCTCAACGATGCGGACAAGCGCAAATAACTTTTGATGGTAGAAATACGACCTCCGGACTTGCACACGTGACGCCATTGCCAAATCAGACTCATTCAAGGCCCATCAGGCGGAGCACAAAATATCACACACTGACGGGCGAGATCTGCGAAAAACGTATGGACCGGATGCGACAAAGCAATAGCCATACATAAATTAACGAACGCTGTCCCGCCTTCCACGTCAATGTGTTCATTCTAACACCGCATCTTGAGAAAGGGTCTCCGCGAGCTTTATGTCCAATGTGGAGGCATCGACCAAGAACCAAGCTTCTGTGAGCTTGGAGCCTCGTTCATCTAACCCGACACCGGATGTGGGACTCTCCATACCTACGAGGGGAAACTCGTTAAGTCCGTCATCGAAACCTTTGCCTTCGCTTCCACCTGCGATCATTACTAGGCCGCCGCAGCTGGAGTCTGCCAGTGAAGGGAGTGATGGAGCGGCGCTACGGCAAGGAGGTGGACGAAACTCACCCCGCGTGTCGGTATCGCAGAAAATGGAGGGAGGAGAGAATAAGGGGGATGCAGCCAGCTCGCTGCAACCGCTATTAGCCCAGGCGCTGGCGCGGGCAGAGCTAGCGGTGAAATTGGATGGAGAGAGCAAATACGTTGAAGCGTTACAAGCATACTGTGACACGATCCTCATTTTTGAAATGGTTTTAGAAAAAGCTGATGAAGCGTTCCTGGGAATTCATGCGGACAGTGAAGGACGAAGGGAGAACACACCGGTATTGTTAAAGGATGATAGAAAGAGACTCATTGAGCTACGGAACACCTACGTCCAACGTGTCGGGGTTTTGTTATCGACCTTGCCATCGGAATACACGGCATGGTACAATAGTCGAGCCACAGCACGCCCACCTACATCGCGAGCACCCAGTACCGCAGATATCCGCTCCGCACGAGGCTCAGTGACTCCATTTATGCCCTTGAACCCCTACGAAGCTGTAATGATGGCCGATCCCTCAATAGCGGAACCGCCCGAACCACCACCAAGCAATCCGGAGCTGCGCGTCTTCTGGCTCATGCGGCTCTTGGCACGGTCAATGACTACGGGCGGCTTCCTAACCAATGGATTATACGTCCCGCGAGAGGTGTGGATACAAAGCGGAGCAAAGTTCACTGCAATGGAAACAAAGCTCGCAGCTTGTAACGAAGTAATTAAAGAAATCGATATTTTGGATGAAAGAGAAATTACGAAAACCGACGAAATGGCACGAAAGCTCATGTCTGTCCTCAAGTCTCTGGAGCACGCTAAAAAAACTCTCTCAAAGAAACTCCGCTTTATTGACCTCGACTCCAGATCCGGTCCTTCTTCACCCCTTGTCACTGAATCCAATGTATCCCTTGCCAGCACGTCGTCGTCCTCCACGTCCAGCCTCCTATCTCCCTCCCTCATACCACTTGACCAGAAACAAAGCAGATTTACATCCTGGGGCTCAAAATTATCGAAAAGTATGGAAAAATTGACTAAAGAACGACCTGCGGACTCGATTTTGTACATCGAGACGCTCCTGCGGTTCTTTTCAGCCGCGGGAAGGCTGGAGAAGGTGCTGATTTACTATTCCTCCTTGCCTCCTGTCCGTAATGTACCTGTTGTTTTGGCGAGAGTGCGTGGGTGTGTGAGATTGCTCTGGGGTGTCTTTTGTATGTTTGTTGGAAGGGATTTGGAGGCATTATTGGAACGGTTTTTGAAAAAGGGGCGACAGGTTGTGTGTCTGTAGCTGACTTGGGGTTTAGTTTTTGGCTTGGATGTCAGCCTGAAGGCAGAACACACTCGAGACTCGGTTTTTCTGCTGCCTGGTGTAGTAGGGGTGGACGGTGGTTCAGGACGCGTGGACTAGTTCGATGGATCGCTCTTCATTCTAGATGCAAGGTCCCATTTTGCTGCGGTTATATCCGTTTTTTTTTTGTTTGTTGCTTCTTTTTCTTATGTTTGAGAGAGCGGAAATATTTATTCTTTAAAGATGACAGATTGACATATTTGTTACTGGTGAAATGTTTGTTTTGATTCCGTTCATTCCAATAGTCGCCTTATACACACAGTCAGACAAAAAATTCAATCTCGTGAAAAATACAATAATACCCCATCTCCTCCCCATAAAGATCACTATAATCTATCAAATCGCAAATCGACCTCGCACGCTCTTCAGCTCCTCCCGCACCACCTCAACTCGATTCAAGAGGGATTCCAATCTATCTAAAGCATACTTGTTCTCGATTCTTTGGACGTTAACGGCTGTTTTCACCTTTGAGGCTCGCGTTCGGAGGGTTGTGTATGTTGGGGGTGGTATTCTGGGAGGATGAGGTGTGGGTGTCAAGGGTTCAGCGGCCAATGCAACCTCTTCTGAAGGTCTATCCACAACAGTTGAACCGCAATGTTCGGAATGGATTGACTCGGATACGGAGAGTCCTGGAAGGGACCTCAACGTCCTGACCCAAACACTCAATTCTGCCACGCATGCAACTTCAAACACTCTTTGAATGCCATTCACCCCATCTCTAAGCACGAACCTCCACCGTCCTTTTTCTTTGCTGACTCTGACTAAACCAAATCCAAGATAGTCTGTATCGAATTGTGATAGAAGCTTGCCGGTACTCCCGGAGGATAAGAGCTCATGTTCAGTAGTTTGGGTCGGTGTGATGGTGAGGCGGACGGGGATTTTGCGGGTGGTTGTTCCAAGAACGTGCTTTTTGGGTGCGAGTTTGTGGAGAGGGGAAAGGGAGGCATAGGAGGACACTGAGAGGAGTGTGCCGATAAATATTGGGTTAGACATGAGGTGGGATTGTAAGGCGAGAGTAGTCGTCGGCGAGGAGAGCGACGATGGGAGGGGTGTGCGGAGCATCGGCCCAGAGTGAGATGCTCCGATCTTGGGCGTAAGTTTGGCGGAGAGGAAGGTGGGTGTCCACCGTCGTTTCATTTTCAAGGCCATGCGAAAAGGAAAATTAACGGCAATAGAAGATTGTCTATGATGATACGTGTAGCTGAGCAGTTTATCGATCATCCACAAACGCAACACGGCGGATTATAATCAAAAGGCCGAAACAACTTTCGCGCATGTCGGAGTTGCAATCACGTGAGAGACGCGGTAGCTGTTTCCCAGCTGTGATGAGTTTTTGTATCTTGTTAAGCAGTTGGGGGCTTCCATAGCATAGCCATAGGTACAGCAAAAGAAAAATGGGCCAAAATCGACCATATGTTTTAGTTGCGAGGCAAGTTCCGCCCGATGTTATGGGCGAAGGTCTGTAAACTTTGTAGCGATTTCAGAGAGGCAGAAGCGTGGGCGCGCGCTAAGTTCTTTTTTTGTTTGTTATTCATTGGGTATAGATCTCAAATATACTCACCCGGAAAGGAAGCCTGTTCCTGTTTCTTTTGTACGGCATAAAGAGGTGGGGTTATTGTCATTTCCATTTTAATTCATATTGCCCTGTTTTGGCTTCCTAATACTAAATCCGAATCTTTCCACATTCACCAGTATGGTCCCCGGCGTGCACCAACCGGTCGCATCCTTCCCCATACTATCCTAGGTTCTGCCGATGAATTTGAAGAGCTGGAGCGGTTGGAGCGTGGAGTGTCGGAAGGGAACGACGGAGGTGAAAGCGAAGAGGAGCGCGAGGAGGAGCGAGAACGAGAAAGGGAGAGGGAGGAAATGGAACGTTCTGAGAGGGAGGAGAAGCGACGGAGAGTGGAGGAGGAGAGACAGAGATGGCTGGGCAAATTGCGAATTTTTCAGAGATATATGTAAGTACCGCGCTGATGTACGAGCATTGTGGGTGCGGGGCTAAGATCCAAGCGGGGTGCAGAGAACTTCGCGAAACCCATGCCCTAAAAACCTGGACCCGCCATTCCCATGTCTGGTCTAAAAACGAATCCTATATTTCAAAAGCCACGCGCCGATCGAAATCTCATCTTCTCATGTCCCGATTAAACACCCATCGACAGAAAGTTGAAAGGTCGAGATTGATTGAGACGGCATTGAGAGTGCTCGAAGAGGAGCATGTGGAGTTTTGGAGGGTGGGATGTAGAGTTGGCAGTGAGCTTTTGGGACTTGTTATGCCGATTCCGAAAGGTGGTCCTCGCCAGTAAGTTACATATCCGGTCGTTTTCGGTCTGTTGTGGTGCAACAGTACTCACGCGGTGCTCGGATGTAGGATTGAGAGGGTCAGGACAATTGATACTGCGTATGTTATTTCTCTTTGCACACTTTCAATTCCTCGACATGCTAGCTCACAAGGGTTGTACAGCCCACCGCCATCGAACGACTACTACGTGCAAAAAGCGCAGGAATTATCACCCATCATCTCCCTTTTTGATCCTTTCCATGAGGTATGTATCAAAGGATTTCCTAGCATTTTCATGGTTATCCCGACTTTTGCTTTCAATATAGCGTGGAGACGGGGGTTACATGGAAGTCCGAGGACACTCAATCCTATCGAATCGGATGACATCGCTTGTCGAGAAGCTTGTCACCAAGCTTGACGATCAGAACCCACCGCCACCAGTCACCGAGCCCGAGCCTCAAAGTACAACCCCACAGGGCCCCATTCTTCACCTCCCCCAAAAACGATTAACCTTCACCACGAACCTCTCAGAAACGACCGCATCAGTTTTAACGATATATAATACTGGGTCGACGGCTGTTAGGTTCGAGATTAGCAAAGTGGAGATGGGGAATGCGGTCGGTGTCAAGGAGGTCAGAGATGGTGTGCAGAGGTTTTATTTAAAGAATTGTGGTGGGATGATATTACCGGGATTGGCGTGGGATGTGGGAGTTGCCTTCAAGAGCTGTCGGTCTGGTGTAAGGCTTTTGTTTTTGTTTTTGCAAACAATCTTTTGCAGCTGATGGAAAGACTGATTTCGGGTTTTTGCTGACAGATCTATACTGAAAAATGGAAGATTATAACGGTGCCTGAGGTGCAGGGTGACGCTGACGAGGAATTGGTTGTCACTTTGCAGGTATATCTGAATCTAACAGTTATCGTGTGCTCAACAACCCACTGATATCTTGCAAACGAACGAATTAGGGAATAGCAATCGAACCCGATACGACAGCCTCCAAGCGACTTGCCCTCGAACGCCTTCTCCATCATCGAGAGTGCGTAGATCTGTTTTCCGTAGTTTGTCTCTCCCGTTCGTTTCCTCCCAAACTAAACACTTATCGTCAAACAGAGCAACAACGGCTGCCAAAACTTTCCTCAACTCCCTTCTGACCAACATCACCAAACCACCTCGCACCAAACCCGCTAAAGCCACCGCAACCCTCTCAGACAAAAATCCAGGATTGGGGTTGGAGTTTTCGGCGAGGATAGTGCAGAGCTTGGAGTCTCTGGCGCAGGAAGCGTATAGAGTGGTGGGCGCAGAGTTTGGATGGGATGGATCGGTATTGACACTGTATAATGTGTGTGAGGTTTTGATCACGATTTGGGTAGAATCATCTCGAGTACTAATACGATTGTGGCTGATGATTACAGGTCATGAATCAAATCTCCGAAGCAGAGCTCCGATCAACCTATCTGCGCCGCTTAAACGAGTGCATCGATGCGGCATCAAAGAAGGATGTGGGCAATGGAGAGAGTTTGTTAAATGTCGTTGGGTGAGTTTGTTTGCCATTCATAGTATATTGGACTATAGCATTGATGGCTGGGTAGGTATGATATAGTTGCCTCATTGGCAGACCAGATTGCGGAGACTAGTGAAGTGCTTCGAAAACGAATGGGGCTTGCTGTTGTGGTGAGTCTTGTATTCTGTGACCAACAAGGTAAAATGCGGCGCAACTCATTGCGTCGCGCACGCAGAGAGCGGCAACCAAATTCTTTGATGACGAAAAGTTGAATGATTTGGATGGCGGGTTGGAAGGTACTGTTCCGCTAGATCCCAAATTTACAAAAAGAACCTTGCTTGGTCTTTTACTAATGTTGAAATTGGATCTAGGGCCTCCCAGCGGAGCAGCAGCGCCCATCGATGCTGCGCGCAAAGCCACGCCCCCAGTGACCCAGCCCTCCGAGACGGGAGACAAGGGCAAGAAAGGCGTAAGTTTGCAAAGAGATCTTATCTTGAAGAGTCACAAAAGAATTTCTGAAATCTAATCCATCCAATTGGGCAGTCCGTTGCATCCAAAGAGCCAGCAGCCAAGAAGGCATCGACACCGGGGCCAGCTGGCAAACCCGGAACCAAAGGCGGACCAAAAGGCAAAACCGTTGAAATCAATCTACAAGAACCGGAAGCAGCTACACCACATCACCCAATCGTGCTAGCCAAGGTATCCGTCAAGCCCCGCAAGCTCGATTCCTCCAAGGGATGGACGCGGGAACGCAGACAGATGGAAGATGCGTACAAACGGGAATTCAAGCAGGAAGCCTGGCTGGCCGTAGCCTCCGCTATCACCCGATTGTGTGATTTGTTTGCAGACGTGCATGGAGCGTAAATTAGAAATCAATGTAACCTTTTAAGGGTATTATGACGTTATCATGACTGTGCCATAACAATGTGGGATGTGATCACGAAATTGGGAATTGCGAGATATGATGTAAGATACGAAATCTTTTGCCCGATTCGTCATGTGTTGCGTTTTGGTGATTTTGTCTGTGGGTGGTCGGAGCTTCTTCCATTGAATTGCGGAGCTGGGTTTTTGGAAGAAATAAAAGGGAAAGGTTCGCTCCGACTTCCCCGTCGATTTTCATTCTTGCCCAACGCCGCAACTCCCCCTTGAGGTCTCGCTCTCCTCTCTCCTTCTACTTGACCCAAACACTCGAACGTTTTTATCGTACGCAAAAAACACATGGAAGCATACGGACTCGATCTGGATTGGTGCATGGCCGGTTGCGGCCGACACACGCAGAACGGAGGCCTCTACTGCTCCTCCTCTTGCCTAGAACAAGAATCGAGTACTTCCTCGCAACATCATCATCATCATACTATACATGGATTCGATCGGCAGTCCTCTTTCCAAAACCAAGATTCTTCAATAGACTATTACAACTCGCGATCACACCGTTCTTCCGGGCAGACAATACCAACCTTCCCATCAACCTCTCCACCTCGTTCCGACCCTTCACAATCATTGCTACCATTCCGGAATCGAGGTGGTTTGAATTATTCGCTCGCTCGACCACCCTCACCACAGTCCCCTCCTCAACATGTGGGACATTGGGGTGTTTGGGATCGGCAGTTGTCATCGTCCTCGTCAACATCATCACACAGGGATACCGAGTTTTAAATTTTGTTAGAATGAGTTTCTGTGTCTATAATAATATTACTGTACATAATTGCTTTCGATGCTGCTGAGGAAGTGTGTGACATATGGACCCAGTCTTTTTCGCTAATCCAGCGCCCTCGTCCTACATGGTTGACTTTGTTGAAAAATTGGTAGTCAAACAAAACAATCCGGCATAACACCGCCCTCTTCTGTCAACTGCGCTCCAATGCGGACAGCCAGGCCGAAGAATCTCCTACTATATCAAACCCGGATGTCTGTGGAATATTGCTTTGTTGGCCGCCAGAATGGGATGGCTCCCCAGAACGGAATTGTTAAATTGCCTCTTTTCATTTGTGCTCGCGCAGCGTCAAACTCTTATTCGAGGGAAGAGTTTGACCAAAGGATGGATGTTGGTAGAGGATTCTTTCCGACCTCCTTTTGCTAACCCTCCTTTTAGCGTTATTTCGCGGTTAACTAACAAAGAATGCAACGAGGCCAAGCACATCCTTCTGTCAATCTTTAAAGTTTGAAATGTTTGTCAGGGGCGGATAAAAGATGATGCCGCCCGACACCTATAAGAGAGAGAACTTGACGATTCCCCGTCGTTGAAAAAATTCCAAGCAAGATTCTATTAGAATGTCTCACCTCTCCTTTCTTGTAGTGTCGCTTCTAGCTGCGTTGGCCAACGGCCTGGATGCAACCAGCCACGGAACTCTTTGGCCTTTGACACAACAAGACGCTGGGTCTCATTTCCTTTCAAAGCGACTTTATCGAGCTGGCCGGGTAAATGGACAGCGATTCGACCTGCAGTGTGGTACCCTGTTGGGCTCGACGAATGGCCTGGATGTGGCCCGAAACTCCTTTAGAGATGTGCAAAATTGAAACAGGGTCGACATCAACGGTAGCCCAGTTGTGCTTTCGGACCACTTCCACTCGGCCTTGCGTTATCAAGAGTGTGGGTCTTTTCAACGAAACGTACTTTTGGACCTTCGCAGAGTTCTCCTCGCGGTTCCATCTTTGATGACTGTTACGAAAAGGGCATCATCACTGTTAAAGAAGGGTTACAAACCTTGTATCCATCTCCGCTTCCTGAATGTATGTAGTGCTGGATTAGGCATGCATTTGCCAGGCGACTACTTGCACTCTGGCTTTCCAGTACGTGCCAGAGAGCGGTGAATATTCTACACAACCAAGATCTCTAGTCCTACGCAGCTTTTATTTTGTTTGCACCTATGGTGTTTTGCTGTTTCACACTATGCGCTATGATTCAGTAAACGACAGGAAGAGAATGAAGAGTCCAGCGCTCTAGTATTTGGATAGATATTAAATCCAGCAATTATTTGAAATTTCTTTTGCAAGTGTCCCCATTCTCGGAACCCAAACATGTTTGTTGTTTTGGGAGAGGCCATCCTAAAAACACTTTCACGATAATGACAATGACAAAAACAAAAGTTACGATAATGACAATGCAGCGTACGACAAAACGACGACGACGACGAACGTTTCGTTTTGCAAGTCACAAAAAAGGTGTGAAATTTCACACTTGCTGCGCGTTGCTCTTTTGAAACAAAAATCGTGTGGAGAGAGCCCGGGAAGAAAAAAAAATGGTTGATGACTCGAACAGGCGAAAAAAAAATAAACAAGACCAGGGCGGACCTCCAATTTCATCATCGGACTCGATCTTTTTGGTTTTCTTTTGCTTCTTTGAACACGTCCTCCTTTTGTACGGATCTCAACCTTTTACGCTGCGGACCGACAACAGGTGCATGGTACTTTTTTGTTTGTACCAGAGCTGTTATACATGAGGTTGCTTGTGTGTGATCAGATTCACCATTGAGGTACGGATTGTTGTGTGGTCCTTTTGGTTTGCCTGATTGAGCTTCGAGGGAAGATAGTGGGTAGGATATGCAAGGAGAGAACAATGATTATGGGACAAAACAGAACCTTGGCCGTTGCTTTGGCTGCTGGACGGGAAGGGCTACGGAATTTGTCGGTTCCTCAAGGGCGTGACCTACCCTTTTTGCCCGATCAGCTGGGGAGTGTGCTGTATGGATAGATGGGTTATTGTTTGGTCGTTTTTGGAGTTTTTGGACGGAGGAAAAGTCGCTTCGAAACTCTTGAAAAACCTTGTTCGATCTTGGGCTGCTGAATCTTTTGCGCAGTAAAATCCAAAGTAGCAGAAAAAAACGGGGAGGGTTGGTCTTTAATTTCGCGCTTCTCCGCGTGTTTGGACAACGAGACGGCCAAGGCCAAAACACTACCGTGGCAAGTAGGGTTTTCCTATTGTTATAAAGTGTGGTAGTAGTGCGAGGGGGGGATGGACGGTGGGGGGGATTGCTGTGTCTCTCGACTTGCGGGGGAGGGTTTTGTTTAGTCTTGAGGCAGTTGGCCCGACCAGGTTTTTGGGTGGTGTCGACCTTTTATTAACCTGTACCTTGATTTTCTTTTGAATTCGGTCCGCCTTTTTCTCCACTTATTGTTCGGCTGCCTTCTGTCCCGCTGTTTATTTGGGCCTTGCGTGTTCCCCGATCTCCTTTTGTTCGGTCCCCCCGCCCCTATTGTTCCCAACCTGTGTATATAACGGTGACGACTACACAACTGGGGTTTTCTTCACTCGTCATCCATTGCGACTGCGCACGCGTCGGCTTACTTGAACGCGTTTTCCGCTCTTTTTCTCGCTCGCACACCTTTTTTTTTTGTGTTCTCGCTCCATCTCGCAACACAACGACGGTGCCGACGCCTACCCATCCGATGCAACTGCTATACCCACTCTCTCACCACAGCTCCGCAAAGATGATCACTTCCAATTCCGCTCCACTAGCGGATCCATACCTTCCGCTCCCCATGCATCTCCCACCGCCCGGCCTGCACCAAATGCCCGTTGTTGCTGCTGCAGCGGATTCAACCTACGACGGCGTCCTCCATTCGGAGGACCCTCTCCTTAACCCCTCCAAGCAACAATATCCCCGCTTTTCCAATCACCATTTCGCCATGCACCAACAACCACAGGCGCAGCAGTTGCCGCCTTTCTCAGCTGCGGAGAGCGTGCTCAGGTTTTTGGCAGCGACAGAGTCGAGTCAGGCGGAAAGCATTCTAGCCGGTGGCGAATTGGACTCTTTTATGGATGAGGAAGCAGTTTACAGAACGAGTGCAGCATTAAGGGATGATGAGATGTTGGAGAGCCGGTTGACGGCCAAGTTTGCGGAATTGGGTTTGGAAAGGGCCATTTCACTTGGAGGAAGGGATCGGAACGGATTTCATCAAACCAATGGATTCGGTACGTGAACAAATACTCTGTCACCTATATTCGCCCTATTTAATATGCTCACACTTGTACTACATACAGGCAACTACTCATCCGACGCACACCTAAATGACACCACCGCCTCCGTCGTCCGCCCCTTCCTCTACGACGCATTTTCCTCCAAATACGGAGACGATGACTACCGACCGCCTACATCTATGCAATCGAATTACAAGTCCTTCCGTCCCGGTGGTGCAAACCCGCCCAGGTATAGAGAAGAGGACGACCAGGGATTCAGACCCTACACGGCTGTTCCGCCGCCAGGCTACATTTGCAAATTATGGTAAGTGGTACATTACTCTATCGCTTGTCATTCGATCCCAAACTCTAAAACTGTCTCCTCTTGTCCAAACAGCTTTGTAGAAGGCCATTGGCTCAAAAATTGCACAATGTACCGCGAACGCCGACGTGATACTCTCTTTATGCCCGCACCAACAACCAAACCCCGCACGCAACCCCCTCCCCTCCGCCCACCCCCCAAAACAACCATCCCGCCCGATGGATACGTGTGTCGCAAGTGCCATACACCCGGTCATTGGATTCAACAGTGTTCGGCACCACATAGACATTCCGTGCCACCTGAGGGGTATACGTGCAAGGTATGTGACTGTCGCTATTCAGATCAACTTTCGAGAAGCTCGTGAATTCATTATGGTATTTTTTGGTAGATTTGCTTGGTGAAAGGTCATTGGATTCACCAATGTCCACAGCGACTTCCGAGAGCTTTCTGATATCGTTCCTCTCGTACCGTCGCATCTGATATCGACTGATTGAACTGGGATCGTCCATTGGGCGGGCTCGTTCACTATGGTGTTGGAATGTTTGTATGCTTCTGGGGATTTTTTTTGTTATGATTTGTATCATTTCTTTTGTTTGTTTGGTTGGTTCGTGACTAGTAGTGATGTTGTGTGTGTTGGGTTAGAGTCGCTTTCTGTGGTGTGTCTCGGGTTGTTTTGAGTGTGTCGGAATGTGGGGTATTAGTATTTTTTTTCTTTGTTTTGTTTTATCGGTGGGGTATGGGCATGTAGAGCTTTTTATTGCTTTTTTTGGGGCGATTTCTGTATGTGTGAGGAATGATTTGTTGTTTCATGCGGGTTTTTGGTCTTGTTGGTATAGTTTTTTTTTTGCGTTTATTTGGGGTGGGTTTTTATAATGAAATTCGTAAGTTATGAAAAAAATGAATGACTTTACAAATGCTTGTACAACTATGCATACACACACACGCGTCCTCCCAGTCATCAAAGAAAACGCTCTATTTCAAGCCCTCTCACTCCGCTTATATTCGACAAAAGCCCTCAAATTTACAATAGCCAAATCGGCAGCCTCACGGACATGTCTGAATCGCCTCTTGTCCACCGCTTTGGCTCTTGTTCTCAAAACGGGTATCAATTCCGTTAGGGTCTTTAGAAATCCTCCTTCACCAAAGACGGGGAGGTCATAGTCGTAGGATGCATCGGCGTAAATGTCAAAGAGGGCGTTGAGGATTTCGATGGCGACGGCTACAGGGGCAGTGGGGAGGTGGTTGACGAGCGTGTGACCAATTCTCTGTATTTGAAAAAGGTATGAGTGAACAAGTCCTGAAAACAGATGGACACTCGAGAAAATAAACTTACCCGATTCATCTCGACATTTCCCTGCACTTTGGCCAAAACACCCAATACACCTACACATTTGCTTTGAACGCCTTCGTCGCCCTGTTTCGCCCCCTCGCACAACTTGTCCATCTGCTCAACGGTTGGGACAATCTTTCCAGTACCTTCCAAACATCTCGCCAGAGCCCATAGAGCGCCAACACATGCTTCAAGTGTTTCTCCATTCGATTGTTGGGCGATAGTAAATAGCTCTACCCAAAGTTGCTCGGGGTTGGGGGTAGCCATGAGAGCCTTCTGCCCCGCCGATGTAGAAAGAATGTTTGTAAGTGCTGTCAATGCTCTATTTTGAAGGTTTTGTAGGTGCGTGAGATTTGGTGCTTGCTGGGGGATACTGAGGCGGAGTAGAGTAGCGAGGAGAGTGGGGTGGGATTGGAGGATTGGGAGACGGGGATCGTTGGACGGCTCAATATCCATTCCACTGTCATGGATGTCTGTATCATTTTCCATCATTGTGATCGCTTCGTCTACTTCGTCGTCGTTGCTAGTCTGGGAGGCATCTTCCCATGCATCAGAGTTGGGCATATCGTCGGAAAATATATTGGAAAGGATCTCAAGGGAGAGTTGGAGGGTTTCCAGATTTGATCCAATGGACTGGAGCTTGATGTTTTCCTTTTCGTTCATTTTACTCACGTCCATTTCTTCCCCGTCCTTCATGTCTGGCATGGGCGTCTCGCTCATTACTTTGGCAACATTTGCTGCCGTTTGGATGGCATCGGGGATGTCGTAATCCAAAGTACTCGTCACGCCCGATACCATTGCAACATACAATTGATGTTGCTGTTCTTCAGGAACGGTCGACCGAACATTGTACAGAATACCTGCCGAAAGTGCTCGAAGGAGGATACGGTTCTCGTCCCAGACCGTGTACGCTTGTACAGTGCCAGATGCGATAGATGCAAGGAGGGTGGTGTACTCTGGGTGTGAGGTGAAGTAGTTGTGGCAGGGAATGTTGTCTTCTGTGAGGGTATTGAGGCATTGGGCTGTCGCGAGATGGTTAGGCATTGTATCACGCCATAAACTGTGTGATAAGCTTACCAGCTACTTGGACGAGACTCCAGGGAATGTTGTGAGCGGGGTTAATAATGTCCATAAGGAAGGGGATGATGGGTGATGTGGTAATGGTCTTGACTGCGTCGTCTAGATTCTCACTGCTCGTCGATTAGCTCTGTTAAAAGGCAAATGAGACAGTCAAAACTTACCTCAAACTCCACAAGAGAGCCACGATTTGCTCTGCAAAATCAAAGGTGACACGACGCTGCGTTTGCTCTGTCTTGTCTGTGGTTGGTTCTCCACTAAGGACTTTTGCAATCCACTCGCTTAGCTAGACGCCGGAAGGCTTTAGGTAAATTTTTTCATTTGCGAATAGCCATGATACGACTCTCATCAAACCTTGGGTGTCAACGCAAGCAAGGGTGTCAAAACATTCTTTTTGAACATCTCTCTGCAGACATCCTCGCCACCAACGACTGCCAAATTCCTGCAAAAACACCCATCAATCTTTCTTTACACCATAGAAAAAAGGGCCTTGCAACACCCTACCTCAACGCCCCAGCTCCTTCCAAAGCCACCTCCACCTGTGCATCACTCAAGAGTCTTAGCAAAGCATCGACCAACCCCCCGCTCAAGAGTTTCTTGCGTGTATCTTGGTCAAGAACTAGGTTTGACAGCGCGGTAGCGGCCCAGGCTCGGTCTTCTGGAGAGAAAGAAGCAAGCTGAGGCAGAGTTAGTGAATCGGTGCATGTCATGATAGAAGAGTTACAATGTACCTTCTTGACTATCGGGAGGACTTCTGGGGCTTGTTCCTGCTGTTGCGTGGAGGATGACGAGAGAACGACGGGGGGTCCGCTGAGACCCGTTGGGTCCGTTCTGTATTTCCGCGCAGATTTCTTTTTGTTGTTTGCGCTCTTGCCCATCTTTGTGCAGTTAGAAAGCTGTCGCTTGGCCCAAATGGAAAAAGGTAAAATACTTGCGTGAAAAAGTCTGGGACAAAAAGAATTCAGATGGTCATGTGATCTGGCAGAGACAACGAACGCGAAGCGCTTTTGGAATGACGATCCAACACCTTTTCTTTTGAGGCCGAGCTCATGGAATGGACACCTTATTCCAGTCAATAGCTCAAAGCAATCCGCGAACCCCACTATCATCATCAACATCTCCAGATTTTTCTGACCCAATATCAGGTTAGATTTCACAGTTTGACTTGGTTCGTAATATTTGTGGTTCAAACCCTCGAACAGAAGATGAAGCCTCCCGTGTCGAGGCCTGCACTTCCGACGAGATACTGAAAGAAACCTACAAAGGTACGTCACATACGATCTACAGTATATTCATATTCTTTATACAAAAACAGTTGTCAAAAGCAACCCAGAAGCAAGCCGTTGAGAGTGTAAAAGCCATTGTAGACAGTTTGGACGATGATGCGTGGATGTTTGTACGAAATAAGGTTGTCAAACACCGTGGTTGCGCAGGGAAGCGGAAGAAGAGGATTGGAGAGGAGATTGCAGAGTGGCTAAGGGTTAATCCGTAGGGATATTGTCCGCGGCGAGGGGAATCACTGTGTAGGGCTTTCATTGCACCGCATGCACTATGCATCTTTAGGCTCAGCAATCGCAGCAAGGTTTTTCGAGCCGCCACGGAGACGCTCAACTCCGCCATATGTACTATATAATCATAATAGAACTTTTGCATAAATTGCCATCCCTTACTGTCGTCCGTTTATGTACATGAACCCGTGATCTGAATAAGACAATACAGCGCCGAGTCATTCATGTCTCCCCTTTGGTATTTGATCAAAACATAACATAGTCCCCCTTCCACTCGCCGAGGCCCTCCCTATGACCTTCATTGGGCTAATGCCCTCAGGGACAATCATTAGGTTCCACCCGAAGATCGAGGTAGATCCTCTCACCCCGCAAGCTACAGTCCACGTCGACCAATGAGTCGAACGCTGGTCAAATTCATTTCGCACGTCTGCGCCTTAACCAACTAGACTATTCAGGCCCGTTACTATGTGCATATGCATGTATTTCAAGGGGATCGGGGTTGTTGCCCCTCGATTCGAAGACGGTGTCCTTCCTGGCGTGCTGATCTAATCGGTCACGTGCCTCATATCCGAACCTCAGACGAGACCCCATCTTTGATGACCTTGCCAGACCAATTTAGCTGTAACATTGGCCACAAGGGCAATGTTATGTGGTATGTCAAACTGGGTATTCGGAGCTGAGTCAGTATGTATGAACACTTTGTTCATAGCCATTCATAAAGATGGCCCAACTCGGGAGCAATCGTGCTTAACGCATGGTGTGGTAGAGCGCGACCACCCCCTAACCGCCTACCAGAAGGAAACTTGTTCCAAAAAACGTCAAGTTGGCAAGGCATAGGAAAATATTCTGCGAGCGTCGTCCTTTTGGCATAAGATTCGCCTGGGCAATGGTCTGCATTGCACGGGATTAACCGACACTTCAAAAAAGGACTGTCCCATGGCATTGCAATTCGGGACAATAGCAATGTACACTTATTATATATCACTGGACGACCCTTACTTTTCATCATAATGCTTGCTCCTCGCTATATGTTCGAAAAAGTGTTCAATATATCGCGGGGCATGGGACTAGATCGAGCATTAGGGCAAATACTGTCTCAATCTTTCATAAAAAATGCGATATCAAATAAATGTTTTGTCGCACAGGTCTGGAGAACAGTACAGTGTTCCACTCGGTTCAAACACATCGAAATGACTTGTGGCCTGGCAGCATGACGCCGTATACCTCGTCACCGATCACACTTTTTGCAGCTAAAACTACTTGAAAAAGCTAATGCCCGACACTTTTATATGGAGTGATATTTGCTTTTATGAAGAGTATTCTGCCACAAGGTCGGTACGTAACTCCATATTGAATTACACACAACTACATTTACAACAGGCGCCTATATCACTCATGGTTCTAAGGACCACCTCTTGTTCAACTGTTTGTTCAATCGTCGTCCTCATCCTCCTCATCATCGTCGTCGCCATCGTCATCATCATCGTCATCATCGTCCCCCTTCCTAGCAGGAGCAGGGGGGATGGGGGCAGGGGCCGGAGCTGGAGGAGGAAGAGGGGGTGTGGCCGGAAGAGTGCCATTTCCATTAGGAGGGGGTGCAGTCGCTCCACCCTGAGGCTGGATCGTAACCGCCTGAAGAATTTCCCAAGGCGCTTCCTCACCGTCCGTTGCAATGACGAGATTGACTATCAAACAAATGTAAATGCATTGATCGGTGTGCACACCCGCCAACATACGATATACATACATGTGATGGGACCCACATTTGCATTGGGTGCTGTCCACTGAAACTGCAAATTTGTACCTTTGGTAGACGTGTCAGCGTGCGTCACGGTGCTTTCGGGTGCGTCCTGGGTGATACCCGCTTAAAAAGGATCAAATAGAGATGAGCATTGTATTTGTTTCTATCTAACATATCCACTACCGACCCGCCTGGCAAATAGAAGTTGTCTGAGGTCTAAAGCCCTTAGGTATTGCAAAGACTCCGACATGCTGTTTCAAGTTGTTTGGAGCGAGTGCAGCGTCTTGTTGAGTTCCGGGTGTTGCGTACATGAGGAGTCCTTTCCAAGACCTTTGACCGGTGATGGTTAGGGTCATTTGTTGGCCGGGGGTCTGTCCAAATTTCAATTAGTTAAAGTTACAAACCAAAAAAAGTACACCGTTCGTACATAGGTGTTGGCCGATGGCTGGGCACCAAAGTTGAGCTGCGTATTTTTGACTTCGTGGCCATTGGCAATAACGGTTGGGTTGATTGCGCATTTTGGGGCGCCCCTTGGGAGTGCCGTGATGCTTGCTGTTCCCCATAGAACGGTCAAAAGGAAGGTTAAGGCTGCTCTCATGTTTGAGTTCTTGTTTAGGTATACTGCAATCTGAGCCAACTGGCCATTGTCCTTACCTTTTATATCTTGTACATTGTCATCCAGACACTCATAAGAAAGCCTCTTGACCGCACTAGCCAAGAAAGTAATGCGTGCAAAGCTTGATTATCGAATGTGTTCAAGAAGGACGGTGAGGAGGGTGCTTCCGTCTGTTCAATCAAGGTGTGGCTCGCCTTGGCCTTGAAGCCTATCCCGAAAACTGTGCCTTCTGCGCGTCCTTACCCGGGTGCAGTTATAAGAGTGGCATAGTCACGTCTTGCTCTAATACTAAGGTGTTGCAAATGAAAAGCGCCAAGAGGAGCAAAGCTAAAAAGCGAACGGGGATGAACCCGTCGTTTGGCCATGTGGTTTTTGCCACCTGGTATGCATGCAAATGTCCTCGACGCATGGATGGAAGTTGGTCATTTTCCTGGTTGCCAAGAGTTGGGTTTAGATTACAAGAATGAAAAGAAGGTTAATAATAACTCTTTATCCCTGGCCATCTTGTAAATGCTGCCGAATCATGTTTTGGTCACGTCTTGCCAGCTTCCAATAGGTGACAATGAGCGAATACGGGTACGATCCATTCGTAGTGTGCTGAAACGTCATGGGATTCATCTTGCGAGGTAAAGGCGACCTAGCTTTTCAACTAGTCATGCAATCACACAGAATGAGAGAGCGTTGGAACGGAAGCGACAGGGGTTTTGCATTGAGCGCTACTCAGATCGGACAAAACTTGAGGTTCTTGTCAACGGTTTTTAAATCTGCTCCGTTCTCCCGAGTTGCACTGGTAACATGGTCTGAGATATTTCTCAAAAATAGAGTATGGACAACCAAAGGTAGGAATGCATTTAACAGAGTTGGAATGTGGCAAAGAGCAGTGCATTGCGACGTATTCAAGGACACACCGAACATGAGCTTTTAAGTTTTGACAAACCATGAATAAATCTGCTCCATTCTCCCGAGTGGTACTGTGTACTTGGTCGATACCCTCTCTTTTGACGCAAATCTCTAGCCAACCTCTGCGGACCATATCATTTGTTCTCATTTATTAACTCAACCGTAGGGATATGTTGTCCTCATGGAAATACGTGCTCTGATGGCAGCGAGCGTTGTGTTTTGCTGCTCCAGAGAGTAACAGCTGTACAGCGTTGGTGTTCCATTTTAATTGTATCGTTCATTTCTTTAAATCGAGTTGAATGATGCCAGATGTGTCGCAAGTGGTTTTGGGGGAGTACGAAAAACGACTTGTTCTCGTGATGAGCTTCTGAATGGTTTTCTTGATTGAAACTCCACATGGATCCTCAAGTCATACGGCGGTAGAAAGGAATTTCGTAGAGCAACGAGTGGCCTTTCTCGCACAAGAACAAGTGATGAGCTAAGCAGTGTTCTCGTTCAGCGACCGCGTGGAGTTTGTTTGGAAAAAACGGCCTTTTGTGTATGACGGTGGGGGCGGAGAGGATTTCACCCGAGCTGTTTGCTGAACAGCGGTGAAGTTTGAAAAAATCACACTATGGAGAAAAGTGTTCCTTTGGTTAAAGTTGCAGCAGACAAGGAAAGGATGGAAAAAAGAAGGGAAAAAATCAGTATGGAACTTGGGGCCTATCCTGCACGGGAAGAGGACACGGACTGTACGCAATTGGCACACTCGGCAGATTGGGCGTAGCGAAACCACTCAAGTTGCTCCTTCTGTTGCAACTCAGTGCTTGAGAGGTGCTTTGCGTTGATTTGGTCAAATTTTAGGAGGAATGGACCGCAGAGCGTCGTAAAAGACAAAAAAGTAAACCTGTAAAGAAAGGAAATCCAAGAGCAAAATCACGGACTGTTTTTAAATCGGCAGACTGTTTAAATCGGCAGACAACTTTCAGTCGCGGCATTCCATCCCCGCTCGCCCGCTCGGTTCCTTTTTTTTGTAGTCGTTTCCTCCCACATTTTGATCTCATAGCCTATTCGTCATCATGGCGATGACATTGTTTGCATCGCTTCTTCCCCCTGGACTCGCTGACACCGGGGAAGATGAACGATGGCATTTAGTAAAGATTTATCAGGCTGTTGATATCGTTTGGGGATTTTGGATCATCAATTCGGTATGCAACCGTTTTTCAAGCAGATGCAAGTATCGTTGGCACCAGTGTTTTGATAATCTATCAATGATAGGTGTTTGGAAAATGTATGCAACATTACATCAAGACGGGTATATCGTCCCAGCGGTTTGGAGACAAGATTTTGGTGTGGTTGACGGCTGCCTCGTTTGTTCATTTCATTGGACGGATTGTCAATGCTGTGAAGATAACGCCGTGGTATATCCCTGTTCAACTCTTTTGGGACAGGTTCTATCTTGTGCTTGTGGTAAGTGTTTAATGTTCTTGTTCCGGGTGGATCACAACTTTTCTCATCCTTGTATCGGTTCTAGCTTGCGTCGTATGGTGCTATTGCCGCAAAGCTGTATGGCACCATCAGCACCGATAGGTCCAATTCCCTATTCAGTTCATGTCGGTTCCTCATTGCCCTCACTGGGACACCTATGCTCCTAGCACTCATAGCACAATGCGTTATCGCGGCCCACCTTCCGAGGTTGATCTACCAGCTTGAAGTCGTTCTCTGCGGGACCATGACCATGGCTTTTATGATCAACTGTGTGATTCTCAATATTGCCCGACGACGCACCGCGATGCATTTTCAACATGCCAAAGCGAGGATGACGCCCTTACAAGATCGTCGACAGACGGTCATGCTTCGGAAATTGAATCTCTTGTATTTGTTTACCATTAGCGGGTCCCTGACATGCGCCGGATTCGTCGTTCGGCTCATTGTGTTTAGTCCTGCAGAGATTGATTTCAATTTCCCCAAACGTCCCGTTCAAGTCTGGCACGCGGCTGTCATGACGGGGATTGGGATTCTTGAAATGGTTTTCCTCGGGATTAGTGCCGCTACAGCTGCAGACTTGTTTGAAGTATCGGATTTCACGGCTACGTCACCGTTCTTGCGTACATCCAATCACACGGGGAGTGCAACGCCTGTTCAAGTCACTGTTTCTGTTCCCGCTGTTCGCGTTGGCCCACTCAGTAGTACGACTAGTCTAACCAGCTCGTTCAACCGTGAATCGACTTTGGGCAGCCCTACTGATCCAGCCGCTAAACCGTTCAATGAGATTGCTCAGCGAGAGTACCGTCTGATTGAGGAAGACGAGGCATGGACACGATTGGGCATCCAAACTGCCGAAGAACAAGCCATGTGGTGGAAGAATTGGAGGAGCATGACCTGGAAAGAGTTTACCACGTTCCCTAACCCCATTAACGAAGCTGAAGTTCGGATATGGATTACATGGGCCTTTATTGGGTGTACGCTGGGTCCGATTGTGGATATTTACTGGAACTCTCCCGCGGCGTATTGGACCATTATGACACTTGCCTTCCTTCGAGCCATGTTTGGATTTCGATTGGACCCACTGGGGTACATTAACCTCTTTATTTTGAAACCCCTCATTGTGGACCGATGGGGATGGATTGAAGATCTCATGGTGGCTGGTCCACCCCGGAAACTCGCCCTGGTGCAACCCCTGCCGTTCATGTTTGCCTTTACGATTGCCTGGCACTTGGGGTGGGTATACGGTGCCCGATGGATTTTCGCCATTTTCGCAGCTTCGTGTGCTGCGCAAGCCATGTACGATGTGTGTTTGGGGTGTGCCATGTTTTGGGTGTTGATCAAACTGGGGATCGCGAATGAGAAAGCTTGTGAGGTGTGCACGGCAAATTACGTCTGTAAGAACCGGATGATGCTTTCCAAACCAGCACCGCAGAAACAAGAGGTGCCGCTCACTGGAGGGTGGAAATGATAAATACCTGGCTTTATATGCGCGTGATTTGCGCTGTATGTGTTTGTGTGTTTTTTTTCTTTGCTTGTTTCGTTCAATGTACGAATCATGGGGTATATGGATATAGACTTTATAGACTACTCATAGAGCTGTACGGGGTGTGTCGTCGTTGGACTTGCAAACGTCCTGGATAACAATGTTTGTTGCGCAAAAAATAGACAATTTCCATTAGGATTCTTTTAAATACAGAGTACCAATAATTTTCCAAAATACCCTCAAGTGTTTATCCTTTACCCCTTTATCCCTTCTCACATCTATTAGCCCTCACGCAAAAGACATGCATCCACATGCCGATTCACACTAGCAAGATCAGACGGGTCTTGAAAGGGCATCGCACATACGGGACACACGGGCTGATCAAGAAAAGGAGACGAGCTCCGTTTTTGCTATAGAAAATACAGGAGGGATAATGTTGGGAAAGAGTCACATGGGGCAAGAATATATAAAAGAACAATACCATCCATTCCACGAGATTAGAATTTGGTTTGTCCCGTTTCATTTCTTTTTTGCGTTTAGAGGGTCGTTTCTGTAAATGTCCAAACACTGCACATGAACCAACAAAGCGTCATGTAATCTATATAGCACGAATACGTACCATCCCATCGGCCTTGATCTCACTGTTTCCGTCTGGAACATGTGGATCCTCAAGACATCTACCCACATGCTCAGCCATATCCCGCTCAGAAATATCCGGAAACTCCTTGCAACAAACAGGACACGTTAGACTCGTTTGTGGGTGTTTTGGAAACGGAGTGGAAGGTGAGGGGCGTTTTAGAAACTATGTAAAAATGTCAGTTATGGAGAAATAAACAACACATGGGAAAATACAAGGGGTTTACCTTTGCGATACCGTCTTCATCTATGGAACGACTCGATAATTTTGACATGGATAATCCCATGAGTCGTAAGCGTAGCCCGGGATTTGCGACAATTTCCAACGCAAGAATCTGTGTTATAAAAGGGTTTTGGTATCAAACACAATAAGATGCATAAACTCTGAGGAACTACGCAAATAAATAATCATACCTGTTGTGCACATTGGAAAATCTCTTCCGCGGTGCTCATGAACTGCGTCAAGGTCTTTGCACGGGTAAAGAGACGGAATTCGGTGGTTTTGAGTTTGAGTGTCAAGGTCCGGCCTTTTGTGTCGTGTTTTTTTAGATCGGTTGCGAGGAGTTCAGAGAGTTCAGAGAGTTTTTCGTACATTTCGGATGACTTTTGCATGGGTCCAAACGTTCTTGTAGGGATTTCAGTTACAAATGTGGATTTGAAAATGGTGTGAGAAGCATGTGGTGTACCTCTCTACCCCAATACTTTTCCTCTCGCTTTCACTACATGATTATGAGAATACGAAAATAATCAAACCAAGATAAACCGAAATAATCAAAACGTACGATTCAATCTCGGCTGATCCGACTCCAAGACTTGTTCGTATACAAAAGTTGAACATGATGGGTGAAAAGAGTTTGTAAATAAGGACGAGGTGTTCCTTCTTTATGGTTCTTGGTTGATTAGTGTCGGTTTTTTTTTTGAATGTAAATCAGAAAGGGAACGTAACATACCAGATGCCCGCACATTTCAATTCCAAGGGACTTTAAAATCCGTTCGTTGACTTTACCCACCCCTGATTCATTTCACTGGCATTAATATTTAACGTCGGTTGTACATTCAAAAACGTCTTGACGTTACCTGGGACTTTACGTATCGGCAACGTTCGAACAAATTCCATAATGCTTTCCCGATCCACGGGAAGGAACTTTTGTCCATTGGGTTTATTAATGTCTGTTTGACGATTTTGAGAATCTTTTTTGTGGGTGGGATGATATGGATATGTCGGCTACGTACCCGCGCAAACCTACATACCAGACCAGGTTACAATCCGTTCAGCCTGAGCACATGAACATCAATGGTTAAGGTGTTACCTTTGCCAGCATTCTCGAATAATAAAAAGACACATGACAGAATCAGCACAACTACCATTTCCATCCGTAGTTTGTTGGATAAACCTACTTGTTTGCCGCTATACCTAAAAACGGGGTAGAGTGTGTGTAAAAACGATATCCTTACGTGTCGCTTGTTTCCCCACGCACCTGCACTCGCAGTAAGCATTGTCCGACTGTACATCAACAGGCGTGAGAACAAGTCGTCCATGAGCAAAAAAAAAAAAACAGCCCACCGAAAAATTTCTGCTCGAAGCTCAGATACTACGGATTCGGGTGTGTGTTCAGGGTGCGCGACAAGGTAATCGGTGATATCCAAGTACGCTAATAGGCAAGAATGGGTATAACGATTCTAATCTCTTGGTTTTTTTTTTGGAAAACGAAAGTGTACCTTCATCCAAGCTCATTGGACTAGAATAACCAAAACGTATCAGCAAAAAAATGTTAGAAACTAAAAATCTGGAATACAGGGAGACAATACCTAAACTGTGGATCATACATCTATATCGAAAATTTAATGAGTTCAACAAGGTAAAATAAAAAACTATATCCGAAAAAATGCATACCGCAAAGACCTCCCGAATCTTTTTGCTCACCGCCGTGTATTTATCAAAATTCGAACGAACGAGAATCAAATCGGGACATAATTTCTAGTTTTCCATTTAGCAAGGAACCATGTAGGTCGCATTATGGCTGGTGACAAAGCCATTACCTTTGCAATATATCCTAACAAAAGCAAACAAAAAGTTGAAATAATCTCTAGAAAATCTACTCGCAAAGTACGAACCAGGCATTGCAGATCGAACACCATACTTTCTTTTCAACATGTCGTAAAAAAAACAAAATGAATAGCCAGTTTGATGTTCGGATACAAAGGGATCTCACCTAGCTAAAAAATAAATTCAATAAACAATGTTTAAAACAGTAATGAACCTTTTAAAGGATACCTTCATAATTCGCCGTAGACAACATGGACATGCCCTAAATGGATATTCAGAAACAAAAAACCCTGAATAAAGCGTACGAGGGATATACCCCAACAGCCATTGGCTACAGTAAAGGGTGAGCAAACAAAGCGTTGTAATATACATGTTGAATCGTTGTACCTTATTTTTCAATTCAGGTCGATCGAGTTCTTCGACAGATGCAAAAAATGCTGTGAGGGGTGCAAACATGAGGGTCGTGAAAGCGGGTATCGATAAGGTTCACATACCCACCATCCTACAAAATCAAAAATCCATATTGAAAAAACACGAATATATCAAACGAAAAACAATATTAAAAGCCAAACCATATCAACACAAACAATCCATCTCCGCTCAGATGCCTCCCATTCTTTTTCTACAGTTCTCAACACGCTTTCGACGATGCCTCGTTCTAGGCGGAGGTCCATGGTTTGGATGGCTTGTACGCGGGATTGGAGGGATTGGATACGAGCTGTGACGAGAGCGTCTCGGCGTTGTTCAGCAAGAAAAAAAGGTGACCCCTAAAAAAAATGTAACAAACAAAATACGTTAACTTGTAAAAAAATAAAGGGTGATATGGAATACGGAAAAGAAGACGGTACTTTGGAGGCTTCGTAAACGATTTTGGCGACAATGTGTTTGGGAGTGTATTGTGTTCCGGCTTTATTAGGGTTGATAAGTAACCGGGATTTCATACTATCTTCCTGACTAGTTTGTGTTGTATCCTCGGACGTTGCCATTTGTGCATTCTCTAGCGTATTTTCCGGTGCATTTGGAGATATTTGCGCATTTGGTTCGTCCTGCTCTGCATTCAGGTCATATGGTTCTAGAGCAAGTTCATCCCCGTGTACACCCTCCTCGCTCCAATCCCATTCGATATCATCTACATCCCATTCGTCGTGGACAGGTTCATGGTGTGACATGTTCGCATGTCGAACCTCACAGCTGTAAAAGATAAACTTAAAGAAGCCAGCCAAAGGACCTGCAATGTGTGTCATGATCAATTTACCCCAATAAAGTCAAATGAAATGCATCTCGGACATTTCGGACATGGGGGGGGGGTCGGAGGAAGGTTGGATACTTGGGGGTTTTGTTGAGCAGCCTCAGTTTGATATTCGGTTTTGCTCAAACATGACGACGACGACATCCGAGGATCAGGAAACTATACCCTCCAAACGCACCCTCCCATCCGACACGGACCCCTTAAAGCGACTTAAACCCTCTACAGATGAGACAACAGTAGAAGCACCGAATGCAAACAAGTAAAGAATGGCCCTTTGAACCATGCGAAGTGTTGAAATATACTGACAAGAAAATACATTAGCGGCACCGACATACATTTCCAATCCCTCCTCCGAATATTCTATCAACGCATCTTTCCGTTTACAGAAGTTTATCAGTGGCTTTCATATGGTGACCGTGCGTATACTCCAATACATTCCATCACAATATGTGTTCTTATGGTTGTGTTGTTTATGTTTCTAGTCCAGAAAAACTATTTCGCAAACCGAGAATGGAGTTTCACGCTTGCTTCGGATGTGTATATCCGGTTTCAATCTTTTCGGAATGTAGAGGAATTTAAAGCAGAAGTGTTGAGATTGTGTCCTGTTAAAATCGATATCGGGGCCGTGTATAATATTCAGGTGGGTTACATCTTTCGGTGATTTTGGAAAATGGTTTTGGAGGGTGCTGATTGTGTGATTTTGGGTTTGGGTTAGCCGAGGGATAAAAAGACGATTCAGCCGGGTGCGTTCAAACCCCTGGAAAGGGAATTGGTGTTTGATATTGATATGACGGATTATGATGAGATTCGGACGTGTTGTAGGTGGGTTTTGTTTTGTTTGGATTGTTTGTGTAATGTATGTTTTTGATTTTTGGTTATAGTGGTGGGGATGTGTGTAGGGTGTGTTGGGATTTCATGACGGTTGCGATTAAAGTTGTGCATAGGGCGTTGACGGGTACGTTTTTTTCAATCGTATTTGAGGTTGTGGTTTAACTCTTGACTATGTAATCTAATTCTGTATCTCCGTAGATGATTTTGGGTTTAAGCACTTGTTGTGGGTGTATAGTGGACGACGGGGTGTACATTGTTGGGTATGTGATGAACGGGCACGAAAAATGCCAGCTGAGGGACGACGGGCTATTGTGAGTTTTTTGGAAGTGATCAAGGTGTGTTGCTGCCGTACATGTCTTTTCTTTTCGTGGTTTTTTTTTGTTGTTGTTTATTGGTTTGATTTACATTTGTAGGGGGGTGAAAACGCGGGACGTAAAACCCATTTACCCAAATCCTTGCATCCTTCTTTACGGTCCGTTCGCTTCTCCCTCTTCTCTTTGTCATGCATGCCTTTAACGAATCTTTTACGTTTAGACGCGCTTACGAGGTTCTTGTCCCCCATTTCCGCAAAACCGTCGTAGAAGGCATGCAAGTCCTCTCGGTACGCGATCATTGGACGAAACTCCTTGCACTTGTTCCCGATGAAGGTAAGAGATAACACTGAATTCCAACCGCGGTAAAAATATTCATGTATTATTTAGATGTGCGAAAGAGGTTGGATCAGCAGTGGAGTACCCATGAGCGATCCAATATGGCGAGATGGGAAGATTTGGTATCTGAATTGAATGCCAAAAAGGTACGTGATTTTTTTTTTACCAATGTTTGTAATAGTGTTGTTTATGACTTTTCATGTAGCGACCTTTATATAACGTGGAACGTGACATTGTTTTCCAATACACGTATCCACGTTTGGACTCGAATGTATCGATTGGGTTAAACCATTTATTGAAAGCTCCTTTTTGTGTGCATCCCAAAACCGGTAAGAACAACAAGTCTTTTTGAAATTTCAGTTTATTTACATTGTGTATTCATGTAGGTAAAGTGTGTGTCCCAATGGATCCGGACCATTGTGAAGAGTTTGATCCGATGGGTGTACCTACATTGGAAAGTGTTCTCAACGAAAAAGGTGTGGGTAAAGGGATTGGTGTTGAGAGGTTTTGTAAAGTTTTTTTGAGGGGGGTTGGTGAGGAGGTTCGGAGGGGGTTCAAGGAAAGGAATGTATTAGAGTTTTAAATACGAGGGTTGGTGAATACGAGGGTTGCATTGTGAATGACGATTTTTTTAATTTTTGGTTTGGTAGTGTGGATGGTTCGTTATATAAACTTTGTGTGTCGTTTTTAAGGCGGTGAAAGGATAATGAATACTCTAAAAAACAATATTTATATACAACCATTTCTTTGATATTTTGAATACGATACGACATGATCTCCTCACATTATAAGGAGAACTAAATTATCCTTTTTTACGCATCATTGACGAGTAGTTTATTCTATTACCTCAAATAACATTAAACAAGGATATCAAAAACAGAAGCGTAACTTTCAAATACATTACGAAAACTTTTTGGCGATCTTGTGAAACTCTGATGGCCATCGCGGATGTGAAAGATCTGGGAAGGTTTAAAGTATGTATATGTTTCGAAAAATACCCATTGTTCAAAAAATGGGTCATGCGGGAATGGCGGTTCACATGAAGCAAAAGAAACCCCTCCAAAACCAAAACTTTAAAAAAAGAAACGGCGCACGGATACAAAAAAAAATATAACCAATAACATATGCAAAACAACAAAAAAAACACATCATCAACAAATAATACAAACCACATCTATGCTACCACTTTTCTTCAATCTATGTACCACACCACCCACACCAAGAAAAAAACAGAGAGAGGCGGGGACCCGCCCACACACCCATAGACACAAACGATACAACCCCCCCTCTACCGCAAAAAAAAAACACAACAATACACATGTAAAAGCTAAAAGTTTATCCACAGATCATGCGTTGAATCAGGTATGCGACACATCCGACGAATCGGACGGCGGAGATACCGAGTACGGAATAAAACGTAAACTATAAAAAAATGTCAATAAAGGGGTGTTGAAATACAAAAGGAGCAAAAGAAAAATACCTTTAAGAACGGATTAAATTGCCCTCCATTCCCATCAACCCCCAACTTTGTAAACATTGAATCCCGTAACGCGTCATTCGTAAGGACAACAACAACAGCCGCATTCGTAAACATCCACCAAAGTAAAACCCTTGTTCGGAATTGTCGGAAATAGTCTTCTTGTTTCGTTTTGGCGTCCCGTTTGGTGGATTCGGCTGGACGGGGTTGACGGAGGGATGCAAGGAATTTATCGTAGTTGGCGTTAATGTCTGTCCGGTCTGTTGGGATTTCTACAGAGACGATTTGTGTGCCGTCTTTGGTTTTTGAGGAGGTTACTTGGCCAAGATCTGTTGCGTTGCCATTGTCGCCTTTTGTGCCCCATGAGACGTCGTGGAGGTTGGAGACTATTGATCAATAGTTAGAAAAGGGACACAAGACGAAAGAGCGAGAGAGAGACAAAACAAACAAAACCAAAATGAAAAAACTTACATGCATAAATCATCAAAATATTCAAAAAGCTCGGCATCAAAAACAAGTACTGAATGAAACTCGTAATCATATGCCAGGGCTCCAAATACAACAATGAAGACAAGACATAGAGTCCGTAGGTACTCGCCAACGAAATCACAATATCCCGTAACGCAGGCCGCTGCTGAATAATCGTACCCAGATTACTCCACTCTTTACTCGATTTAGGGATCGTCAGGTACACGTTCCATCCACAATAAAAGAGCATGATGCCCATAATGATGGCAAAGAGGAGCATGCAGGAGATGTAAATGTACTTGGAACCTTGTGGGCGATTTCCCATGGAAGATATGAAGCAAATGATGAGGGCCATGAGGTAGACTTGGCGGAGGACTTGAAAGACGTAAAAGCCGTAGGGGTCAAACGGGTCAGATTCGGCATCGGTGCCGGGGCTGCCGGGAATGCGGGCGTTGGCGAGAAAGTAAAAGGTAAGATAGAAAAAGGACTATAAACGTCATTCAAGAATTAAAACCCAATGTTTGCCAGAAAAGAATGATAATAAAAAAAAACTCACCAGTCCAAACCAATTGAAAATCAACATGATGAAATTGTACGAAAACTCGAGCATCAACAGCAATTTCCGGAAAATCCCGTGTCCACTCCTCCAAAGGTAATACCAATGTGTCAACGCATGCACACCCGCAAAAAACGATCCATTCAACCACCGCCGACGTTGCGAAATAAATTCAGGTACAGAGTCTGGGACGTCCGTTTCGGCTTTGGCGGATTTCACATATTTGAGTAACCACGCTTGACTCCGTTTCGTGACCAGTTCAAAACAGAGGATACGATCTTCCGCGAGGTACATGTTTGCAGCAAAAATGTCGGCACCGCCGTGCATCGTCTCCCCTTTAAAGTACTGCGACAAGGGTTTGCCTTGCAATGCGACATAGCGGTACGCGGAAAAGGCACCAGGAAGGACGGAAATATAGCCAAAGACAGATTCAAGGGGCTTATCCAGAATATTGGACATTTTGTATTCGAAATTTTGGGCGGCGACGAGGGGGTTGATGAGTTTGCTGCAGCCTGTGCCGAGTTCGGCGTAGATTTCTCCGCAGGCGCCTCCGACGGAGGGGTCCCGGTCAAAGGCTTTCCACAGGTGGTAGAGGGCCGTGTCTTGCGGTTTGGTACCCACGTCGATGAGCATGCAGACGTTGGGGCGGACGAGTGGGCCAAATGCATTAAAGAACCAGCGGTGAGAGTTGATCTGCAGACGAGCAAAAAAGAATAGTAGGAATGTTAGTGAGTCTGTGCAGCTCTGGGCAACGAACGGCAGTGAGTTGCACAGAGGCAACCTTTCCCTCCCTCTCCCTCCATGCACCAACGACTGTTGCAGTGCGCTCCCTCTCCGTGTGCTCTCGCGTTCGCCAGAGCTCCATGATGAGCGTTAGGGAGTCACGGCCATACCCCGAACCCTAACGCGATCGCTACCACGAACACGAACGCTAACCCGAACGCTAACCCAAACCCGAACGCGAACCCAAACAACCCTAAACCTAAACCTAACCCTAAACCCAAACTCACCTTTTTGGCATTCTTTTCCTTTAGACAAAACAGCATTTGCACAGGAACAAAACCCTTTTCAGCGCCCTTCAATTTCAGGTCTTGATCGACGGCCACTTGGGTCGTGTATTCAAACAAGTGGGCGGTAACGGGTTTCTCATTGACATGATCCTTCATGATCCCATCCTGAAAGACGCCCATCAAACCCAAGACATCCAAAACCCGAGGATTGACCTTTGTACGTCCATCCGAGACGATACAAACAACCACCTTTTTCCAGCCGTCATTTCCCCATGTTTTGGAGCGAGAGCGGGTACAGAGATGGGCAATGTTTTTCATGATTGCCGTCATGGATTTACAAAACAGATAGTCGTCTTCATTGTACATTGTGACGACGATAAAGATTTCCGTGTGGCGGTTGTACTCTTGTTGACGGAGAGAGTAACCGCGGGTCGTAAAGTCGTCTGCGGCACACGTGACGGCCGTGTAGCGCATATGGGTGAATTCTTCACCTGAACGGAGTTTTGCGTTTGCGATGACGCGGTCGGGGACGGGTATGTCAATGACAAGGTTTCCTTGGGGAGTCAAGGGGATCTTGCGGACGGTGCGCTTGCGGCTTGCATAAGCGTTGGCCGAGGGAGCAGCGTATCCACCCTGTGGGGGGCCTACGAGAGGGAGTTTAGCAAATGAATTGACTTGTGGATACGAACGATAGTGAGGCATCCCCTCTTTGGCGGGCATCCCCTCTTTGGCGTGCCCTCCCTCCCAATGTCGAATCAAAAGCGTTACGCGTCTGCGCATCCATCCACGACACAAGACTCGTTGAAATGCCCCAATGCAAAAAGTACGCACGCGTCTGCGCATCCAATAATCCCCCTTCTCTCTCCATAAACTCACCATGAAAAGGCATATCAACAGCATGATTCAATGGATGCATGGGAGAAGGAGGCCCATAGCGTGGTTGTTGCATGGGAGGAGTAAAAGGCCTCGAGTACTGCGTAGGAGAAGAAGAAGCGGATGATTGGGTATAGGATCGCTGTTGTTGTTGTTGTTGTTGTTGTGAATAAGAAGAAGAAGAAACAGAAGAAGCAGAAGAGGGCGGTGGGCGTGCATAGCGTGGTGGGGGTGGTTGGTTAAAAGACATTTCTCTAATGCAAACGAGATGAATGCGAGAGAGATTGCAAGATGAGAATGCGTGTGAGAATGTAAGTTCTTTTTCCCACAGAAATGGAATCCCTTCAATTCCTCTTATTCTCCTTGTCTCTTATTCCCACCAATTGACAGAATTCCCACACACACACAAGGGGAGGGACAATGGCCGCTTTTTTCTCTCTTGTCTCACATTTGTAGTCTATAATTGTTTCATACAACTTTCAACTATCTACACACAGACACACACACACACACCCATTCTCTCTCCCCCTAACCCATGAATATTTCTTGTTTCATTTTATTCCTACTATTTATGGTATAATTATATATGCGGCATCTCAGGGTTTGAGCCGCTGCATTAGGGGGGGGCTTGTCTCTCTCCGCGTTTCAACATCTTACTATTTGTAGGGACATTCGTTTACAGGGGGCATACAGGCAAAAGAGAAGGTTAGGGGCAGGGAGGGAGAGGAATAAAGTCTCCAAGGTGGGGGCTGAAAGACGACAAAAAGATAATCCCACGGTACTGTATGCCCGCACCAGGAGTTGAACCTGGGACCTTCAGTTTACAAGACTGACGCATTAACCACTTTGCTATACGGGCTACAATTGTTTCAGATACGGACTTTTTTTAAATACTGTACGCTCTGTCCGTGGCATTCGGATGGGGAATGCATCTCTTGTCCTGCATGCATTCCCTCAAAGCTTAGGGTCCACACAAAATAGAACAACTATGCACTTATCGACAGGCAGATATATTCAACAAGGCCCCAACGTATGCCTAACATTATACAAAAAGTAAAGCACTACGTACACACAAAAAAGTGGTAACCGGCGGGAATGGTTACGATATCCCGAAACACACGGTCATATGTAAATGCAAAGGGAAATGGAATAGGACGCAAGGTTGGGAAACATTCTTGTCGTCATCGTATCTGGGTATTTGTGCGCCTGTCCCAAATTGCGAAAGAATTGCACCAATAGGTACAGGTATGGCGTGGCGTTAGCCAGGCGGATATGATTTGATGCTCGGTGATAGTAGCAAAGTAGCTGCATTGCGTGATGTTTCAGTTTTTACGCCGTTGATACGATATGTTGCTATGCAAGGATACAGATTGCAAGCGGGACGGGACGGGTAGGGAATGGAAGCCGTTGCGTTGTCGGCAGGTTCAAGCGGGGGGGTATATCGTGGCGAATGTCACAAACCCCAAACAGTCGCACCTCGCTCCGCTATCACATTTGTCGGGTGGCAAAAACCCGTACTGCCCCATTGCTCGTCCGGAACATTTGCTTCAGTATGACGAAGCTGGCTGTTTCGCCATGTCGTAGCACGAGGTTGATTTCGTGCGTACCTTGGTCCGCTTGTGCGAGCTCGTCTCTCTCGATGATGGTGATGAATGGCCTCAGGAATGGGATCTTTTGTGGGTGGGGAATATCCTGACATGTTGGTGCGCCGATGTCGTAGGATTGCAGATGGTTGCATCGATCGTATTGGGTTTACTCCGGTAACCGGTATATGATTGCTTGCAAAGTGTGCGTAGCGCTGCCCTGTTTCTCCATTTAATCCGGTACTAGTCGGAACCACATACCCACCATTCTGGGTATATGTCGGTATGCGATGGTCTACATTCATGTATCCGGCGTATGTGGCAGGTGAAGACGGGTATATCAAAGGAGGAACAGCATTAGCTGCCGGGGACACAGACACGGCAGAATCGGTAGGAGACGCTGCACTGAGGGTTGTCGGTTTGTAGCGGGCTTGGTTGAGTGCACATGAGAAGGATTGAAGGCTCTGGAGCCAAAGAAAGTAGGAGTAATCTGGCATGTGCAGGCGATACTCTAGGGACTGGAGGAACTCCCGCTCCATGATCTATGAAAAAAAGAAAATGTGAGCACGGGCCATTCGGGGCAAATCAATCATACGGCATTGAGAAACCTACATTGAGTTCTTCGACAGATAGGCCCGTGACTTGTGACCAAGCGCTATTAGTAAACCTATGATCATCCATGACCTACGAAAGCGGAATGTATCAGTCATTGAAAGACTGGCAGCAGCAGAATCCCGCAGTTTTAGTAAATATCACTGTACCTTGTTCGCCAACAATAACGCAGTTGCAAACAATCTGTATTCACTTCCTTCCGCCGCCTTTACTAATGGATTTGCAGCCCTGAGCCTTTTCAAAAACCACAAGGCCATCAGCAACACGGGGGCCTCGACGTTGGTCGCTTGTAGGATGTGCATAATGAATGACTGGAATGTAGGCAAATCTCTCTGTTCCACTTTCATCTCTGTTTCGTTCCGCTCGCAGTTGGGGAGCCAAAGCAGTCTGGTATACTGTGTCGCAAGGTCTGTCAGATATGACAATGTTGCGGAATCCATGCTGCTGTCGGTTGGCGACGGGAGCAAAAGAGGGGATACACAAGGATGTGGGCTCAAAGTAGTGTGACTGGGTTCGTGGTGTGGGGCTGTGGATGTTGAGTATTGCTGATAGGAAGGGGCGATGTTTCCCTCAGGCTGGATCCAAGGTGGATAGGCGTAGTAGGAGAAACCGTCGGGTGACGGAGCGGCAGTGGAGGCGGAAGCAAGGCGGACGTTGGCGGTATAGTACCGAGATGAGGATGGGATATCCATAACAGATGATATCGTTGACCGATCCAGGAATATCATGGCCCAAAAGCAAAAAACTGGGGGAGCGAACCAGCAGCACAACACCTTTTTTACACAATCACAATGGGCAATGTGAAAACTGCGTAAAAGATGACAAAACGGAGGTGACGTCCCACGCAACATTGGAACGATTCTCTTTAGTCAAAAAAAAAAAAACTTTTTACCACCACCCCCCCTCCCTGCTGGTCCACTTGCCCCCAAACCAAGAGTCTTGTAATTTTCACAGGTACTATAAAGCCCGAGTGTCCATGTGGGTACCCCCATCATTCCGCTGTTAGTCATTAAAATGACCGTTGATCATTGCAACAAAACTGTTTTAGGGAGTGTTCAAAACGACCAGCCACTTGGCACAGTGCAAAAGAAAGATGCAAAAGGCGGCGGGGGGAAATGCGATGACAAGGATGAATGTTTGTTGGCTCAAAGAAATAAAAGCAACGTAAAAAAACAAAAAGGGCTGCTCATGCGGTATTTCCCTTTGAGCGTGGAGGCAAGAAAAAGCCTACAAATAACTTGCAGAAAAGGGTTCTTTATGGGGGGGTGTTGATTCATACGGAAATTCATTTGCAGCACGGGGTCATTTTGGGGATCATTTGGAGGGGGGCATTTTGATATGGGGCGATTCCGACTGCGGATTTGTTATTTGCCCTCCTCTCCTTTTGGAAAGCACTTTGCAAAACAGCTGAGAGACAAGATCTTTTCCCCAAAAGGGCGGACATAAAGTCGGGATCGGGACCAAGAAAGGGACAAAAGGTTCCAAACTTTTTCTGCAGAGGAGGAGGAGGGGAGGCATTTGGATATTTTGGACATTTGGGCTCGAAAGACATTGTCCTGCCCTCAAAAACGTTGTTTTATTTCGCCCTACTCTTCCCCATGACGGGATGTTTGATAAACGCGTCTTGTTACCTGGTTGAATTGACACCAACCACACAAGGCAGAACAAGTTTTTGAGGATTTGCTTAACGATCAAAAACGCTTTGCTGTGTTGGTTTTCCTTTTAGAAAGATCAAGCCTCTCTTCCAATCTGGTTTTAAAGGTGAGACGCTTTTTTAAAAGGTCATACGCCTCAGCTCCTTTAAAAAGTATCCCCCTCCTCTTTTCTGGAAAACACTTTTTGACCCGCGGGACACTTTGACAAATGCATTCGTTTGCCTCTCTCAACTAATCTGACGTATGCATAGCATTCGCAACAAGGCGCAAAATGGGCAATGTTGGCAGATCAAGCCCTTCCTCCAACTCAAAAATTAAACTTTGTTTGTAGGCCCGCCAATCACACAACCAACATGGACGCAAGTGAAAAAGCCAAAAGAGATATCCCAGATCGTGATCGATTGGTGCCTGGTCTCTGCAGCCAGAGGGTGTCAGGCGGTCCAATATCCGCTCAGCAGGCGGAGCCTGTGGCAAAGATTTGGCGATTGAATTTTATTTTTTGCAAAATGCCCTATTGCCCTGCTGTTGGGAGGGTCAAGACTTTGCCATCCAAAAAAAAGCTTTTGCATATTGCATTGTCAATGATTCAAGTGTTGGAGCATTTGCACGTCATGCCTCAAATTCAGCCAAACATTTGAAATGCCCATCTTGATCATTGTCCCCCAAAAAACAATTCAATTTCCTTGACAGCCGTCTCTCGATCCCTAGAGATATATACGCATGACGTATCCTGCATGCTTTCACCAATCAGTGCCCATATCTTGTCCACTGCCTTGCACTCCATTTCAATGACAAGACATGATTCTGGAAATTTCCGCCATTAGCAAATCCGTCATCCGTTCAAATGCACCTCGTGCGCAGGTACACTTTTTTTTTTTTTTTACCTTTCTGCCCTGCGACAGTTTTGACTCGATCGTCTCCAACATGCCCAAACAAGAGGTCCACATCCCTTGCAGAGTACCTTTGTTCCTTGATCCGTATAATGGAAACATGATCCTGGAGCTTCCAAAGGATCTGCAGTGTGACATCCTCTGGTGCAAAAGAGATCATTGTGCGATTCTGGAAATAACCAACGAGCCTCTTGTGAGTGAATGCACATGAATTGCTTGTAAAAAAAACAAAATGGGTGGAAAACAAACCTCCCCAGAGAGTCCTGACAGACGACCTAATGCTAATGGTACAATACTGCCATGGTTGACATTCACCTGAACAGTTTCTTGCACGTCCGCGGGAAGACGTGGATAATCTTTAGCGTCCTGCAAAAATCCATAGTCCATAAATCAGGCCTGTCTACAAAAAACCTTGTCAGACTTACTAGCGGTGCCTCCAAGGACCAATTCTTTGCTGTCGAGTCATTAAAATCATATACATTACTCCATTCATTCATCAACAGCGGAAGCTTTGCCTGACGGAATTGATCTATGCGGATAAAACAAACCCTTTCAATCACCTTATTTTCAAACGATTCCAATTTTTTCATAACCTACCAAGCAACCGAGGATAACTATACCGAAAACAACTGAACTGAATCCCAAAAGACGTTTCAATGACAGGCTGCGTTGCGCAATAGAGGGATATACGCAGAGAGTGACCGTCTCGTAGACTGGGAATGAACGCAACACACACACATTTTAAAATCTTATACGCCAAAACTTTGCATTAACAAAGCACGAGTTTCTTTGCATACCGAAACTGTTGACTGGCTACAACCACAGTACAATCCCGACAATCTCTTATAAACACACTTCCTTCGCACGGTGCAATGAAAATAAAACAATGATGGCAAGCGTCAATGGTAACTTGGGCGGTCCGGTCAAAAAGATGGATATTGCAATCCTATCCATTTCTGCATCAACATGTACCCATCGATATATAACAACGTAGATTGACAGGAAACATACCTCGCAATCCTCAATATTAAATGGCATCCCCTCTGGTATAGAACCAGGAAGCTTGAACACATCTTGTTTGACGAGTTTGGAAAACACAAAATCTGCGGCATTGTATTTTGGTGTTGGCCGCTCTGGTATGGGGGTCTCTACCTTTTGACCTGGTGCTGGTTTGGATGCCGCTTTTGTCGTCTTTTCCTTTTGCTTGGGTTTGAGGTGCAAAAACTCAAGTGCTCGTTGAATCCAACGTGGCAGCGTAAAAGATCCCATTATTGTGAGATATTTTGATATTGGAAATGGACCGTGGCTGATACTGCCTTTAGTTTGGATGGCCCTCTTTGGGCCAAATATGTACCACCTATCTTGTACTTACACAGGTTGCTATTCACGCCACATGAGCAATGTTATCAGGATAAATAAAAACACAAAGGTAAAGACAGCTATGGCGAGTATTCTGTCTTTCGTTTGCTGTGCAATATCAGTCAATAAAAGGTCCCATCCTTTAGTATCGATCGTCTCCTCACTACTATTTAACAGCAATCCCGAGCGCTTCTTTGCCTCGCCCTCCTGACACTCCCAATATATACTTGTGACCCGACGACATTCACGATTTTACACGCAGAGTAGGTCTATAACGCGAAACGTTCATGACCAATTTTCTATGGAAATATTCCATCCAGCTGGAGCTGTATTCATGCCATTTGGCACATCCCGCAGTGGGAAAAAGAATATAGAGTACATACAACGGCTAGGCTGCTCGCAAAAAGGGACTCTCTAAACTGTAATGAATATATATGTCTATGATTACAATGAAATATATGCATCTATGCACAATAAAAGTTCCAAACTGCTCCCATAGAGATCGGAAATAAAGAAAAATTCCAAAACACTTTTTATACCCAACTCCTCTTACACACGCCAACGCGAAGACGCCCCACCGAGAGCCGGTGCAAGTGTTAACCCGCTCTCATCCTCCTCAGAGGTCTCACCCCGATTATATTTCCGTGGGCGACCGCTGTCTTCTCTCTCGCGATCGACTCGTCGTCGAGGTTCTCCTTTCCCCAGCATCGGTTTAACAGCCTCTTCTAGAGCCTCATCCGGAACAAACTCGGGCGAGACGTGCGGAGCGCCTCCACGATGTGCCGACGGGCTGTTATCTTCCCATTCCTTGAACGTATGATAAATCTGAAACCCGACTTCAATCATGATGAGAATGATAATTCCCCATTCCAGTCCGGTAGAGTGTTTTGTGTGGAGGTGGCTGCGAATGACTTCAGTGAGCTCATTTGCGTAGTCGAGTTTTTTGTTAAAGACTGCGATCCGCGGTCGGACGTCGAGGTTGCGCGATATTCGGTCAAATATGTCTTCCATTTTGGCACTTGACCAGCAAAAGTCGGGAGAGTCAAGGAGTTCACCGTGGAGGTTAAGGTGACCTCGTAGTGAAAAGAGTTCACCTAGGTTTTGTAGCACGGCTGCACGGCTGAGCGGAAGTTTTTTGCCTTGCAGGAGCACTTGAGGGATGTGACGGTTTTTTTCCAAATGCTTCTCAAGCATTTCCTCAAGTGCAGCCAGCTTCACGGATCGAGCCAGACCAGACGAGTATGCTAATCTCGCTTGATGTGCGGGGAGAGCGTTGCCAATAATGATGGTGTCAGCCGTGAGTCCTCCAGCCCTATTGATTATAAACGTTAATAAATACACAAATCAATCGCTAAAGCCCAGTATGTATTAGCTATATAAACTCACTGTTCAGGATCCACACAATAATGAAACCACTCGGTTTCTGCTTCCTTGTACGGATTGATCTCCACCTGCTTCACCAAACGCAACAAGGCCGCATTCTGCGCATCGGTTGCACCCCAAGTCGCAAACGTCCCATCCCGAAATAAAAATGCTTCAGCGTCATGGCCTGTTGTACTAGAGGTCGACTCTGATGGATTTACAAGACGAATGTGATACACATCATCCGCAATGAAGGGAAGTAAAAGGTATTTCCTCTGCAAGAGAGGTAGCAGAGTAGAAAAATTGTAATTTTCAGCGGTGCAGTAAGCGGTGGCTCGCAACCCCTCGTCCATGGGCGGTACGACAACGGATGGCTGCCCAGTTTCTTCTCGTCCCACATCCCTTACTCCCTTTTTCTTTTTTGCTCTCCAATTGGGACCTGAAGGCCGATTGTCCTCCACGCGTGGGCTAGCACCAAGCCGGGTAATTGAAGAGGTTGTTAACGTACGGCCTAATCGCTGTTGGAACGGACGGTTTAGTTCACATGCTGTTCGCAGTGTTGGTGAGAATGCCTAGGAAAAGCGTACGATAAGGCACAAGGCACAAAAGTAAACAGGCACGTAAAACGAATAAGGGGGTCTTACCTTTTGTGAGCTCTGGCAGACTAGTCTTTTGAGTCCGCCAAGCATTCTTGGTTTGATTGAAGCCATTTCGTTTCAATTCAAAAGGACAACAAAGGCTGCTTTTGTTGAAGATCTAATGCTAGCAAGTCCCTAGCAACCGATGACACACCGGTATCCATGAACGCGCTGCTCCCTCGGACGGTATCAGCGTTCAACCATGACGTGTTTTTAACCAAAACCTTTGGTACAATGACCAGGATCTGCCAAAAATGTGTTGATATATTTACAAACATAAAGGGTATATACTTTATCAAACCAACCCTTCACCAGTACAAGTTTGCAACAAGGGATAAGAGACGACAAAAAAATGTACATCAGCAAAAGCGAAGAACCGCTACCGTTTGAGCAAGCAAACAATATCAAGTGATATTCCACTGCTTCCTCAATGCTTCCACATCCATCACCACAAATTGATCACCCATATCCACCGCAAAGGATCTGACAAAGGTCGACACCAGACCTTTGCACTCTGCAGAAAAGGCTATGGTCGTGATGTTGGGAGCACGGTCCAGGATGAGTTTCAGACCAGGGGGTTCGACCGTAATGCGCGACTGGAATTCAACATGCGTCAAGGCAGGAAAAGCTTGTACCGGAATTGACGCAGAACCGGATTGCGCCCCAGGGTTCGCATTAACATATGTCCCATTCGGGCCCTCCTCACTCACATCCCCACCTCTGACTTCCCCACCCACAAGCACAATTCGCTCAACAGCTTGTCCACAACTTCCAGCCAAAATTTCCATTCCAGTCTCATCCAATTCGCACGCCTCCAGTTTGAGTACCTTGAGCCTATCTAATTTCGCAAGGCGAAACCACCAAGCGAGGGAACATCCGACGAGATGCAGACTGCGGAGATTGGGACAGCAACTGGTAAGGAGGTACAAGTGGGACGCCCACGGGTTTAAAAGACCCCGGCTGGGAGATTGCGGGTCGGTGGTACCGGTAAAGCAGAGGTCACGGACTGTGTGGGTGTAAGAAGGCCTTGGAGGTGTCCGAAAAAATGACGGAAAATGGTGCGTGGTCATGATGGGGGACGTGTGCAATAAAAGTGACGCTGTGGTGCGGGTCAACAATGTTGCAATGTCGAGTGTGCAATATATTGCAATCACAACTGTTTAAATGTAACAAAGGGTAGTTAGCGTTTTGCTACACGCCCTTCAACAATAACAGTGGCGTCTCACCTAAAAATGGAACCGTGTAAAACAAAACCATGAACCAGGCCAAAACGACTGCATATCCGACTCCCAAAAGACATTTCGCTTCTGGCACCAATCTCAAAAAATGTCGGCCAAACAAAATCATAGTTGCGGTCCTATAAAAGAGCGGCATCCGGCCACCGTACGCCAAGAAAGTGTGTAGATTTGCAAGTGACGTAATTTCATGGCGACGGCGGGCAATGGCCGCCTGGGCTATGCGGGACAAAAAAGGTGACGGTGTTTGAAGGAGGTGGGCAAGGTCTTGGGGTGGAAGGTACGACGCAATCTATCATATTCACTAGGTTCAGCCAACTGTGCTTTGCAAGGTACTTTAACTAGGACGTATTACCTGATGTAAAACCTCGGGTGGTAAATCCACCAACTTTGCATGAGGTAACAGTTCTTGTTTCTTTTCCCTCCTTGCCCACACTCTACGTAGAATGTTCTTCTTTTTGACATTTCGGTTCTTGACAATTTCGCCTTCGTAAAATTGCCACATGCGGCTGAGCGCAATCCAACTCTTCACCCATTGTCTAAATTCACCGGGTGTGCGAATATGTGGCGGGGGTAGAGTATTCCCCAATTCTGACGAGTCCACTGAACGAGGGTCAACGTCAGTCCCTTCGGGTGGTGAAAGGACGCGGAGTTTCATTGCGGCGGACGATGATTGCTTATAGTATGGTCTCCGAAACGAGAGAGAAAGGATGAGGTGCTGAGCGAGGTATAAAGTAGGTTGAAATGTACTTTAAAGAAAAAAACCAAGACGAAAATGACATTGCAGCTGGGAAAGGGAAGGGGGGTCGCTTACCCTCTCACCGAACGAACACACCGATGACAAAGGTGGTGTGCGGGTCAGTTGATGCAATCGGGGGGGTTGCCAACATAAACGCGTTTGTGGCACAGCAATATTTAGCCACGCTGGACTTTCTCTGGTTGCCTTTCATCGTCATTGTTTTTTCTTTTTCGCTTGGTCGGTCTCGTCAATCTTTTTTTAAGATCGTAGACATTGATAACAGCAAGGAAAAAAGGGCATAAGGATACTGGTACTGGGCAAATAAGGATACTGGTACTGGACATGGACTATTACAATTACAAGGGTATAGACAAGAAAGTATCCATCCTTACATCCAAACGAACCAAGGAACTGCGCACTACTTGTACAATAAAAAAGGCTCTACAGTGGAACAATCCACTCCTTGCCTCTAGCCGGCTTGGAGAGCCAGTTCCTCATCTGGTTAATAGCCCAATGAATGTTGTGGAGCGTTCCGTAGACCGCCATGAACCTGATGTGGGTGGTTTGCTCGTCTCGCGGCATCATGTGCAGAACCCTGTTGCGCTGCTCTTCGGTGCACTTTTGGTTGATGAAGAAGAAATATTCCTCTGGTTCAGCGCTAAAGATAACATTGGTAGATGTTGAGGTCATGACGTTTGGCAGAATGCTGGCGATGAGAAGACCGCATCCGTGATGGTTGATGGCGAATAAGATGCCCGCTCTGAGAAGCAATCAAGTCAGTAACGTAATATAGTTTTGGATGTCAAATTGAACGTACGAGTCGTTGCTCATGGTAGTCACCCTGGCCTGAACATCCGCAAGATTGGTGTTCAGGGTCGTCAGGACATTTCCAAAGCTTTGATGCTCGCGTTGTGCGATCTCCTATAATGGGGTTAGATGTAAGAAAGAAACATCCAAAATCACACAGCATTGCCCATACAAGATACTATACCTGTAAAGTCGTAAGTTGGTTTTGGGTGGTGTGCTAACAAAAGGCCAAATCATCATGGGTAAGAACAGATAATCGAGCAGAGATGTCGCGAGCTAGCTCGTACCTGCATCCAACCAATCTGATTGCGAATTTCCCCCACGCTGGCACTCATTTGATCAACTGTTTCATTTAACCTCTCATGGGTACGAGCCCACTGCCTCTCTGCATTGTTCAGTCTCTATAAATGAAAAATAATCAATGAGATCTTGAAGGCTTTATGCTCACTGAGAACACGGAATTTACCTCATGGATGTGTTCATTTTGGGCGTTCAAAGCCGTAACCTGCCGGCTCTGATCTGTCAAACTTTCAGTGTTCGCGATGACCTGGTACGGCACAACAGATTTAGAAACAATTTGAACCATGACATGGCTGGCAAAGATACCTGTGCTTCCAAGTGTCCAACGCGCGCCGTCAAGTCGACGATAGAGTCTTCATGTCGGGTGAAATTTTCCGCGCTCAACTTTGAAAGCGTTTTAATATGAGTCGTGACCTTGAACAATGAAATAGTTTAACCAATAGTGGATATCATATATGCATGTTGACTTTGGTGTACATCAAAGAGGATGGCTACAACGTCGCGGGGAGCAGGTGCCGAGTCGTCTTCGGTGTCATCGTCGTCCTCCTCATCCTCGGAGACAGAGGCGCTAGGACCAGTTTTAGGGCACCTGCAAACATGCCAGGAGGTGAGACACAAAGATGCACCTGTGGCAAGCGAACATCAACCTACTTCATACTACGTATCATCGCATTAGCGATAGCTTCTTTGAGTTGCCGAGTCTTGCTCCTGGTATAGCCTTTTGATTTGACGCCCCAATACGCGGCGAGTGCTCGTATTTCGGCAGTGGTGAGGTCGTCGTCGCTGAGAAGCTCGGAAAGTGTAACCTCCTCCGGATGAAAGGTGGTGCATTCCTTCTAAGAAAAAATGCAGATCAAAAAGAGGACGAACGTTACACATGATATAAGCTTGGAGAGCAAATGAACATACAGCATACCTTAATTTTCTTCATTGTAGCAAGGGCATCGTCGGCTTCGGGAGATGCTGCCCTCTTCTTTCCTTTCCTGTCGACAGTCATGATTGAACCAAGAATGAAATGAAGCGAGAAGCGAAAGGTGGAATGCAGAGACGAGCGAACGAATGTGGGTGATGGAAACACGGATGAATGAAATAAAGCCACACGAAAAAGTAAAGAATGTAGCGAACGAAGTAATAGCACAAGCAGTGAACGAATGAAATAAAAAAAAAAACTGAACAAGAAACGACGCAAAAAAACGGCGAACGAATGAACAAATGCACGAATGAACGAATGCCCAACCAACGATACAAAGAACGGTACGAAATATACAATAAAAAAAAGAAACGATGGTGGAAGAAAGCTGGGGGGGAAAGAAACGGTGCGCCTTTTATGTGGCCCGCCTAGATCCCCTGCGTGGGACTGCAAGAATATTTTCGGACTCGTCCCAACGCGAAAGATAGCCGTCTACCACATAATCATGTCCTGAAAGCAACCATCCTGCACACCTTTAACAGTCCGGATATCGGACAGACAGTGACACGCCCCGTACGCGGGGCACAGCTCACCTTTCGTGTTCGTTTTTGAACCTTGATTTCCCTCCCAAAAAAAAACGCACCCTGTGAGCTCTTCCTGGCTGTAATTTGAAAGAAATTAGGGATGTGGGAAAGTTACTTGTCCATATCCCACGTGTAGAAACCCATCGGGAACTACACTTTCGTGCACCATCTACCATCTGGCGTACGTAATAGGTGTTCTTGCTTTCATCCGCCGTCATCCCCGCCCTTGCCGTGTTTCACCGTTCCAGGTTTGCCACCATTTCATATTTCCTGGGCTTTACCTACTCTGGAAACGCGAGAACCTGGGAGGGGGTGTGAGCACGCGTGCCAGGCTGATCAACGTTGACCCTCCGTAGTCTCCCCGTGGTGTTTTGAACATGATGTACGAATCTCTTGTTGAATGTACGAAGACTCACAAACCATACCTACTATTATGAAAGCGTTGAATTCCCCATTTCGCTATTTTTTTTTCTGTCCTTTACGGCCCAGTTCGATACAGGCCCAAATGTCACTAATTTCGCCCGATGAGCCATTTGTTTCTTGCATTCTTGTCCTTTTTTCTTCTCCCATTTTGGCTTCTCGCTGCATATGCACCCCTTTTCCGCAGACCTACCAAGCCTTTTTCATTCGCGGCTCATTGAGGTGCCTCGTTCAGAGGCCATCATTGTTCAATCCTCTCGTCATTCAGTCGCTTCCTTGTGCTAGGATGGGAATTATGATTTCTGATAATTTCACACAGAAACCTAATCGTGGGGCTCGGCAAAATCTGTAACGGAACTTTTGTGCCTTCGTGCCTTGTGCATGAACATGCGTGCAAGATTCATCGTCCGCCGTTCGGTGGTCGGGTATAAGCTCTTTTAGATCGGTACCTATTTTGCCAGGATCATGTAGATCAGCCAGCTGTGGACTTTGTCACTGGTCTTCGATCTCGTTTTGTGACATCTTCAACCTGAAAGCAAGCGAGATGCGAATCCACGGGAATCCCAAAGTCCTGTAATAGCAGAAGGGGAGAACCCAAGCCGGCGATTACTAGGAACCTTGCCCCTTCGCTTGCCTCATAGAGCAAGAGTAATGTGAAGTAGCGTTGTCCAGCCCAAATCCACTTCTTCAGCGACGAGCTGTAACCATTTCAGTCTTCAATTTCCTTTGGGTGGGACCACGTCGCTCTTGGATTCAACTGCCAAAATGCGACTGGGACAAAGTTGGACATTAGCTACTCACGTTCAGTCAAAACATTGTACGAATATCGGTGATTTCATTTTGGCGATAGCAATCAAGCATTTGAGATTCATGATGCCCACAGCCCACGCACTGCATGATCGCTAGTTGCATGTGTGGTACCAACCAATAGTGTTAATCCACTATGATGGTTCCTTGTTCCGATATTGTCGATGGTCGCCATTTTTTGCGATTCGGGATACTCACAGCAGCCAACGCAGTTGCATAATCGGCAATGACGCGGCGTAGACTTCTACTGCGATATCCTCACTGTTTGGTAATTCCTAGTATCTGCTAACAGCTTCTCTTATACTTTTCTATATCTATTTGTCCTTTTACGTTTCAGTATCAATGAAATGCCAATTGAAGCAAAACAAGTCGACGTATCTGCAGGGTCACACCAGTGTTCGTTACTTCAGCATCGCGTAATCAGTGTGCTCGTGATTTTTCAAGTTGCCAATTTGCTGTGCTTATTTACAAGACCATCAGGAATGCCTCAGCATGCGGAAAAGACTTGTATCACCCGGCCCTTGTCATGTAAGTGGACCCAGGCATACGTTGCTGGAACAAGCGCAAATGCAAACTCTGGCAAATGTTTTGGTAGGCCAATGAAAGTAGCCAACACTTTTACAAGATCAATCGGGAGTGTTACTTTTCAACGAGAAAAATTATAAAGAGCACTATCGAATCAGGCCGCATAAATTCATACTTGCTTTGAATGCATCCAGTCACACAATACAAATTGACACCACTTATCGTAAGCTTGAGGTGTCTGGACCCGCTAAGCACCAACCCAACGCTGCGAATGCGCGGTTGCTTGGTACTACAGTATACACAGGGCAAATTGCACTCGGATGGCAGTGCCATAACTTTGAACTGTGCACTGAATCCGTTAAACAGTGATTTATGGAGAGTAACGGAAACTCATGATTGATAGCAATTTAAAGCTAGCACATGTCGGTCACAGGTAATGACATTCGTCTCCGGTAAGTGGAGTTCACTTGCAGTAATGTTGGCGCAGATCAAAGCCGGCTCACCGTGAGGCTTCAGCGATCAGGTTCGATTGATTGCGTGTTTTGACAATTAGCGGACGGCGGTTTACTATGCAACATCTCCTCCGGTCAACGGGGAACGTCAAGCCATTTTCTTAGCTCCGCTCTCTCAGGGCCACGTCCGCAGAGCACTTGCAAGTAACGTGGACATTTGTGATTGCAGTGACTTCACACTGCATGGCTTAGTCGCGCGATTGTCCGCGATCTTTCGGATTTTGGTCTGTAAATTTTAAACATTAGCGAGTGTGTTGACATTGTCCTGTTGATATTGGTTTGCGGGGAGCAAGTTACGTAGGCTATTACCGATATTTTACCCTTGGTGCCAACGGTTCGGTTATGTTTTTATGTCATGCCACAAATTGTCCGTGCTGGCCTACTCTTTTGTTCTGTCCTTTTGTAATTTCACCCAACTTTCTCCTGTTCTGTTTTTCACAGCGGAAAAGCCCCGGATTTGGATGTCCATGCAAAGCCTAGCGCCCTTGTCAACTTTACACCCATCTCCTGGCTACGTATGGCTTGTTACATGACTGTGCCATGTTAACGTCATTTCCTCCACGCTTCCCTTTTGCTACGATTGCATCTTGTTCCTTGATGGTTTTCTTGTTCTTACCACTGAGCGTAGGAGCGGATAAAATGGAAAAGACACCTTAAGAAAAGGGGGGAAATGACTTACGCATGGATGCCCATCTCCGCGATGTGGGGGACAAATCATGCGTAAGAGGGCGCATGGGTTGGCTTCGCATGCTCTGAAGAAGGGGAATTCCCCCCGTTGAATTCGTAACACTTCCTTTGTTTCTGCTATGTAAAAAGGCATTATAAAAGGCAGGGTATGTTGGCTTTTCGTACCGACGCACACCAACTGGTCGGTTGCACCATCTGCACGCTGTGTTGTAACTTACTCGTTTCTAGATTGGTGATAATGTCACGTATTCGCATCAATACGTTAACGTCGGCATTGGTGATATGGCTACTAGCCTGCATCCTCTCTGTTTCCGCCACTGACAAAAACGCAAAGGACGAGCAACTCGAGGCATTCACTCGGGATGATGAGGGGAAACCATTGACCACCGATTTTGGGGTTAAAATAAACGATACAGATAATACGCTCAAGGCTGGCATTCGGGGCCCTAGCTTGTTGGAGGATTTCCACTTCAGGGAGAAGATCACCAGGTTTGATCACGAGAGGATTCCCGAACGAGTTGGTGAGTGAATGTCCTATAGGACTGGCTTATTCCAAATAATGATGGGAAATGCCTAACGCCATTTGTTCATTAGTACATGCTCGCGGTCATGGAGCCCACGGAATTTTTGAAAGCTACCACGATCTTTCCTCTATCACTCGCGCAAAGTTCCTTTCCGCTCCAGGAAAGAAGACGCCGGTCTTTGTTCGTTTCTCTACTGTCTTGGGTAGCCGAGGATCTCCGGACACAGTGCGCGATGTCCGTGGGTTTGCAACAAAATTCTACACTGAGGAGGGAGTGTAAGACCATTCGCTTGAAAATCATGAAGAATTGAGGTTAACGATCCCAAAACTAGATTTGACATTGTCGGAAACGATATTCCAGTTTTCTTTGTGCAAGATGCTATCAAGTTCCTTGACTTGATCCACGCTGCCAAGCCCGAACAAAACAACGAAATTCCTCAAGCAGCAACTGCACATGGTGCGTGTCCGGACAAACCGCGCACTTGAAAAGACCGACTCATCCCAACTATCGTTTTATTAGACAACTTCTACGACTTTGTTACCCTCACACCAGAGACCCTTCATACGGTGCTTTGGGCTCTAAGCCCTCGAGGTATTGTCAGGAGCAACCGCGAAATGCAAGGGTTCGGAGTCCACACGTTCCGCTTTGTCAACAAAGAGGGCAAGTCTCGGTTTGTAAAGTTTCACTGGCGTCCCTTGAACGGAGTGACGGCACTTGTCTGGGACGAGGCTCAAAAGCTCGCTGGCAAGAACCCTGACTGGTTGCGTCAAGATGTATGGGAAGCTATCGAGCGGGGAGACTATCCAGAATACGAATTCGGAATTCAAGTTGTGGAGGACGAGGACGAGTTTAAGTTCGACTTTGATCTGCTTGATCCTACCAAGATCATCCCCGAAAGCGAGGTGGAAGTGAAGTGGATCGGAAAGATGACGCTCAACAGAAACCCCGACAATTTCTTTTCTGAGACGGAGCAAGTCGCCTTTTGCACATCTCACATTGTTCCTGGCATTGATTTCACCAACGATCCGTTATTGCAAGGACGTACATTCTCCTACTTTGGTAATTATGGATGTCTTGCCCTTATGTTTAGGCAGGAGCCTGACACTCTTACTCTTCTTCCGAATTAAGACACACAACTTAACCGCTTCCAGTCCCCGAACTGGGAGTATATTCCCATTAATCGCCCCATCAACCCTGTACACAACAAGTACGTTTGCAAAAAAGGGAAATGCTCGACGTGAACAGAACACTGATTACATCCCATTCTGTGTTCAGTCAGCGCGACGGTTTCATGCAATTCAACATCTTCAAGGGTCCCGCCGCTTACTACCCCCACTCTCGATACGGTTCTGCTAACCCTGTTCCTCCATCAGAAGGGTCTTTTGTCAGCTACCATGAGAAGGTCGATGGCCACAAGATCCGAGCACGATCACCATCATTTTTCGACTGTATGTTCCTCTCTGGAATTTCACGAAAAAGCGCCGCATCCTTTACCCTAACCAATTTTTCATGATGATAGATATTAGCCAGTCTCAACTGTTCTACAACTCGCTCTCTCATTGGGAGCGTAAGCAGTTAATCGAGGCTTCAGTATTTGAGATCACCAAAGTCAAGACCAAGGATATCCGTCAGCGATGGGTCGACTTGATTAACCAGGTTGACCACGAATTCGCCACTATTGTCGCAAATAATGCGGCTGTGGACGTCCCATCTAAGAAATATCCCAATGATGGCAAGAAAACCAAAGGAATCAGCATCGATGACTACCCCGTCAAGACCATCCGCTCTAAAAGAGTCGCCATTTTGGCATGCAAAGACGTGGCTGTTGACCAACTGAAGAGCGTAAAAGGATTCTTGGAAGGCCAAGGCGCCGTGGTTGATGTCGTGTCTTCCAAACTGGGCAAGATTGATGGAACGGACATTGAAGCTACTCAAACGTTTGCCACAGCCGATTCAGTCTTCTACGATGCAACCTTCGTTCCTGGGGGAAAATCTGCTGATTACCTCCGTCAAAACTTCTGGGACTTTGAGGATACTTGGGTAGGTGCTTTTGCTGTTCTTTAAATACGCCAACGGGAATGTATACTTATGCACCAATTGATAGGCCTTTGTCCGTGACACCTATCGCCATGCCAAGCCTCTTGCTGCCCTCGGCGAATCTGTGTCATTCGTTGAAAACGCCATCAAGCCTGCAAAGCTTGAAGGCAAACAAGCGGCAGGTGTCCTCACCGGTGGCAATAATGCTAACCCGGACGACTTTGCTCACGGAATCGAGCGAGCAATTCTAAAGAAACGGTTCTTTGAGCGATTTGATTGAGTTTTTGGCATGCAATAGTGCTGCTTGTTGTATAATGGTCTTGAATTAGTGGATGTATAATAGCGTTGGAATACACGCACGTTACCAACAGATCTTTGCACGCTATGGTTGGATAAATTCACGCGTTCCTTGATTACGCGATGATCAGATTCCCGTCTAGAATTATTGCCAACCTTTTTCCAGTTGACCGAGTATTTCCTACTATTTTATTTTTTTTCAATGTCAGAATACACATCGAATTGGGCTGCACCCACATACCGCCCACCCACGCATGATCATGGGGGTGATACCACCAGCCCATCTCGAAGTGGTGTCAACACGCCCTCCCTTCTCAGTGGCGCCCGGACGCCGGATCCGCTGCTCTCTGCACTTCGTAGCGCCAATGCTTCCTTCCTCTCCAGCGCCCAACAGACTCCTGGCTCAATGACGCCCCGCACGCGGCAAAGATATGACCTGAAACGCGCGGCATTAATCCAAGACCTCGAGTCCCACGACCAAAAAATGGAATCCCGCGCTCTGGACCGCCGCTTGCGGCACGAGCTCTTTATGGAGAAGCTCCGTAAAGACGAAGAACGCTTTGAGCGGATTCGGGCACGAAGGTTATTGGCTGACTCAGACCGACGCAAGCGGGAGGAACAAGAGTTTGCCAACCGAGAACGCGAGGTGGAGAATGTTCGGATAGCTTCGAGAACATCATCTGCGGCTGCCTTGTCTCCACAGGCTAGCCTGGAGAGTTTGTCGGCATCTAATACCTCTCTAGCGAGGAGTATGGAGAGGTTGGATCAGAATGGGCCCCGGGGGAGTGTCACTGGCGAGGTAGGGCATAGGCTTTGTTACATGTCAAAATTTTGTTTGCTCATGATCCGCCAACATTCACTATGCTATTTAGGCCAAAGCTTCTGTCCAAGCCGCCAGCAATCTACAATCCTTTCAAAACGAACGTCGCCTCAAAAAGCTTGCCAGACAGAAGGCCGAGGAGGACCGCAAGCGATTGCAAAGCGTAGTACGCAGGCGGGCTGAGGAAAGTATTGAAAGCGAGTTTGGAGAAACCGGGGAGGACAGTGGGGACGTCGGACGTTTCAGTGTAGGTGCGCGAGCGGAACCAGCTACAGTTAGCGACGCAGGGAAGGTCTCTTCTGTTAAACAAAGTGTAAGGGAGCTGGCAAGAGAAGAACGAGGGAGACTTCATGGTCGAGTGCAATACAGGGGAGATGTTGGGCGCGAAAAAGATAGCCAGGATGTGAAACAGGAGGACGTCAAAAGAGATTATCCCGGGCAGACGGAAGTCAGGCGATATCAGCGCGAGGAGATCAATCGTGATCCGACTCGAGAAAGCTTTGACGATGAACGCCGTGACCGCGGGGCCAAGATACGCCTTGTAAACAAGCATGAGGAAGGCCATCGACACACCGCCCCCGTAGACACTCCATCAAAACGCCGTGACCTTGATAGCGTGGAACATAAAGACAGTAGATATGGAGTCGAGAACATCCGACCTAACCAAGTTCGTGAAGATGCGGAACCTCGACGAAGTGAGCAGACAGATATACGACCAGAAAGCGATCGTGGAGGCATCCACCCCATACACCGGAACAATGACCAATTCGCAAGTGTTGACGTTGAAACGTCACAACAGGAAACGAGCGATAAGCTTGCAGGTGTTGGATTGAGAGAGGAAGAGCTGGAAGTTAAATATTCCAGATCCGAAAGTGCTGATAAACAGGAAGGTGGAGATGTCCGTCGAGAAGAGGGAAAATCTCTCAATATTGAAGAAAAACGAGAAGAGAGTAGAAAGGAAGCAGCGTCTGTGGCCGTGGAGGTCCTTCAGATTGAGACCGCAGTATGTGAAGTCTTAACAAATGACGAGGTCGGGAGTACATCACAACAAAAAGACGTCCAGTCTGAAGGTGTTGGTGTTGCACTCCCCCCAGAACAGGGCACTGCGAATATCGCAGCCATGTTTTCTGATGCCAGCAATTTAGACAGTGAGCCGGGACTATCAAGTAAATCTGTTTCGGTCCCACCCAAAAGCGACACAGATATAGAAGAACCTTTACATATCGTAGACAAGGATGAGCAAAATTCAGGACAAAGTGTAGATGAAGATATATTGGGCGTTGAAAATCCGGAAGCTGATCGACAGCAGACGAAAACGGTGTCTGCTTTATACAACCAGCGATCAGAAGAAGAAGCGGTGGCTGTTGTAGAGCCCTCGGCGAGTTCCCGTGGTTCGGGCGAAGGAATTACGCTACCCAAAGAAACCGAGTATGCTGACGTACCTACATCTCTGGTCGTCGAATCTGTGGCAGAACCCATCCAGATCACAGGAGAAAACAAGGATGCACGTGTAGCCATATCTCTAAGCAATGAAGATGAAAACTCTTTGGATGCTGCGGTGAAAGGCAGTGAAGGGGGCACCCAAGAAACAAAGAAAGAGGAAGCCGAAATTGGGAAGGAGCAGCAAGTACTGCATGAATCAGTGGCACCAGCTGATTTGCAGCACGACTCTCAGAATGCATCGGCACAGGAGAGCAACCCGATATCTAGGAGATTTTCTGACGCAAAGCAGCCGCAGGTATAAGTGGCTCATTATTGCTCATGTTTGCGAGACCACTAAGTTGTCCTTGCAGATCAAAGCAAATCTTCGTATTAAGGTACCTCACCGACGCACGCCCAGCATCGACCACCTTCGTCAAAAGGCAGAATCAGCCCGTCGGCTAGGCAGCCCGACCGACGTCACATCTCCAACAGAGCAACAGCCAATCTCTTTGAATTCACCTACCAGCCCTTCTTTCCCTTCATTGTCCATTACATCCATGACACCCACGACTGCCATCAACCTCAGTCCGGATGACGTGACTGGTCCAACTCGGTCGCGCACTCCATCGGTTCGGGACCGAATACAGGCACTGGCCTCATCCGCAGCGACGCCTGCGCAAAAAGTATCAGTACCTGCTCCAACCCAAACACGAAACCTCACACCAACCTTCAGCCCCTCGCTCACCCCCACCAGGACTCCGACTACACCCACACGAACTCGCCAATCCAGCATCGCCTCCCAAACAGCCATGAAAAGGCCGCTTCATTCAGAACTTTACCTAGTAAAAGGCAAAAGAAAGATGTACCTTACCCGTGTCCCGATTGAAGTGGAGACATTAAACCATGGGGATGTCTTTGTGCTTGTTGTTCCTAAAGTGGAGGACGGTGAAGCTCACAGTGCCACGATTTTGGTATGGTCAGGAAAGGATGCAGGAAAGGTCAAGAGGGCAAAGGGAAAAGAGGTTGGGATGAGAATGAAAGATAAGGAATGGGGAACACACGCTGTCGTTAGTGTTCTTGGTACGTGTGCTTGTTATATGGTGGCAGCTGTTGTCCCTACATTCTCTGACTTCGACTGCTATTATATTGTTTGGCTGTAGAGGACGGAGCAGACTCGCCTGACGCGGAGATGTTTTGGAAAGTGCTAACTAACGGAGCACGGATCACATCAGTCGATACCATCAAAACCGCCGAAGAGGGGGGCGATGATGTGGAGCACGAGAAAAAAATTGAAAGGCATATGCACCTCTACGGGTAAGTTGTTCTCCGAGGTACAGACGTCCATGAGTTTTGTTAACCACGTCCTTACTTCTACTGAAGGGTCAATAAAAATACGTCCTCGATAGCATCGATCACAACGCCCGGTAAACCACTCTCATCCAAAATCCTCCAGAAGGGCACAACCTGCATCCTCGACTGCTACACCGAAATTTATATCTTGAGTGGACGGAACGCATCCGACGCGGAAAGAACTCTAGCATTGAACTTTACCGAAGACCTGACCATTAACCAGGACCGGCCCGTCCCGGCTACGACGTACTTTGAGCGAGAGGGGTTTGAGAGCGTAGCTTTTCGAGAGAGGTTCTACGATTGGCCTGAAGAGAGTGGAATTGAGGTTAGGAAATTGACTAACGTAGTTGCTAAGGATAAAACGTGGGGTGTTTACGATCGAGGGGGCGGTAAGAAGATCTTCATGCTACGTCATGTGTTTAGCGGCCAACTAATGGTTCGTATCCTAGTGGATGTAAAGAAAGTCGAAAAAATCAACGTACAGAATATGTTCGTACCACCTCCACCCCCAGCCAGTTGGGGGACGCCAAATGGCCAAGAGGAGGAAGACATTGGTGGTCCGCCAGCTCCTGAGATGGATCGTGGATGTTTGGAATTGAAGGTGAACATCTTCATACTACTGTAGTTGCAGTATATTGATTTCATGGTTTTGATCAACTGCCTTCATCTGCAAAGGTCTGGCTGGCCCAACCACAACATCCCGACGGAAAAACCGAAATAGCACCCTCCGAATATGGCGTCTTTTACTCCGAAGAAAGTTATCTGATTCTCTACCGACATTTGACGGGCCGAGACGGGAATGAAAAGGAGGCTGCCATAGCATACTTTTGGATCGGATCCGAATGCAAAAGTGTATGCATTCTTTTTCAACCCACTCGCGTTGTTTGCTCCACATGCTCACGCTCAATATTATAGACGGACCAAGCTGCTGCTGCCTATCTCGCCACCGATGTTGAAAAGCAACATAAAGCCCGTCAGATCCGTGTCACGCAGGGTAAAGAGCCATCGCATTTCCTGGGCATTTTCAAGCATCCTGTTATTATTCGCCGAGGAACTAGAGCGGAGTTTGGGGCGAGTGAAAAGGCGTTGTATCATGTCATGGGCTTTGAGAAGGGGCTAGTACGAGTCATTGAGGCTGTTTGGGTGGGTAATTGCAGGTTGAGTAATTCTTCCGTCTAATCTCACATTATATTAACGTATATCGCATTACATATCAGAATCCCTCCTCCCTCTCCTCCGCTAATAGTTTCGTTCTCAACTTGAAAGACAAAGTCTTTATCTGGCATGGCACAGGTAGTTTCCCGTTCGAACGCGATATGGCGGAACGCGTTGCGCAACGGATATGTGTAAGTCCCCTTAACCTCTTTTATCTTCCAATCTTCTTTCTGTTAAATTGGTCTCTTGCAGGAGTCGAAACCCGTTACGACATTGGAAGAACTACAAGAACCTAAAGTCCTCTGGCAAAAACTTGGCGGAATTGATAAGAAGTCCCATAATCATCAACAGGATTATGCTTCGATGCCATATTTGGCCAAGAAGAAGGAGTTGGAGGGATCTTACACATGTCGGCTGTTTAGAGTTTCGCATATTGTTCACGGAAATCCAACAGTATGTGCATCTTCTTGTCTTGGAAAGAAGATGGCATCACATGACAGCATTTAACTGATAGGGTCGCTTGATTCACTTAGGCTGAAGAAATCGACCCTTTCGTACAATCCGACTTGGACAACACCGGCGTATATATCCTTGATGCCTTCTTTGAGATTTACATCTGGGTGGGTGCAGATGCGAAATCCAATTACAGGGACGTCCGGTTAGCTTTAGAGACTGTCCTGGTGAGTCTCAACACTCCCCCTTGTCCATCAGCTACAAAATGATGATCGTCCATGTACGACAGGATTACGCAGATTACGTCTCAGCGCGCCAGCAAATGCGGAACTTGGACCGAACAAAAGTTCGATTTGTTCGCTCTGGGTCCGAACCAGCTGGCTTTAAGGCGGCGTTCCTTGCTTTCGAGGATGGGAGTGAAGATATTGCTGGATCTACTGGATTTGTGAGTTTTTAACACCCACGTTGTTAAGCCGTTGATGCTGCGAAACTGATGAGCGCTTGACTGTAGTTGAATAAACTAAAATCTAAAACTGGAAGGAAGAAGCGCGAACCTCAGGAAGAATCTGCCATTGACGTTCTTGAAAAGGTACCGTCGTCAGCTGCCACCGTCCGCATATAAAAACACAATACTAAAGCATCAAGCAGTTCAACAAAGCTGTTTACAGCTTCGACGAATTAAAGAAAAAGGATGATCTGCCTTTAGGTGTTGATCCCGCTCATGTTGAGATATATCTTTCCCAACCCGACTTCCAGAAGCATTTCAAGATTGATAAAGAGTCATTTTCATCCTACCCGGCTTGGAAGCAAGCAGAGTTGAAAAAAAGAGGTATAGTCATTGTTTGAGTGCCATTGCTGGTTGATTGGTCCTCACAATTATTGCCCTCGTATCGTAGCTGGTCTTTTTTAGTTGAATTGATGCGTTTACTATATGTTATGTTATAAATTGGTAAATATATTTGTAATAAATTACCTTTTGGCGAGTCACCTAAGCTACCACTTTGACTAGTTTGCCATTGCATTTAAATTTAATGGTGTATTGCATATATACAGATATGAAGTGAGAGCAATGTGTTAACTACACTAGAACGTCGCAATACCGGCAATCACCAAATAACGTCCTCTTCCATTTCCAAGCTGTCTTGTCCACCGATAGCGGACTCAATCTGCTTCTTTACAACGCCCCCCACAGCCTGCTCCAAAATTTCAGCCAGCCCTTCCCGTCCTCCCCCGATCTCCGCGAATACGTCCTCCAAACCTTCTGCCTCCGTTAACACTTCCCAGAAACTCTTGGGGCGAGGAAAAACTTTAAAGAGCACCACCGGCTTCTCGCCTTCCTTGTGCACAATCTTTTTGATCAATGAGGTTTTGGCCTTTTCTTTTCTGTTCTGGAGGGATGTGTCTACTGCGACATCTACGGCATTCCATATTCCCCCCAGCTGATCAACAAGACCCAATCCGAGAGCCTGAACACCTGTCCAGACCCGACCGCGTGCAGCTCGTTCAACTTGGTCAAGGCTCAGTTGCCGGCCGTCCATGACGCGTTGACGAAAGGTTTCATAGAGCGATGCCGTTTGACCATGGTAGCGCCTCAGAGCGTTCCCTCGGAGATCGTGAAGAAGGGACTGAAATTGTGCGCCTTTGGTGGTGTAAATTTCGCCAAAGGTGACGCCTACATTGTCTTGAAACTTGCGAGTTATGACGGGCCGAGCACTGGCGACGCCAATGGATCCGGTAATCGTGCCCGGATTAGCGATTATCTTCTGGCATGGGGCTGTGCAATAATATCCTGGGGTTGCCGCAATTGGTGAGCTATTGTTGGTCCACATAAACAAAGGAAAAATATCTGAAACTCACCACCGGATGCAGCCATATTACCGTAACTGGCAATGACGGGTTTGCCAGAGACTTCTTGAGCATGCTTGACAGCCTCCCAGATCGTCTCGGTAGCCACTGCATCCCCTCCACCGGAATCTACAGTGGGCAAAACGCCGGTCAAGATACACATCGCCAATCCAGCAAGAATAACCAAAAGCAAATGGGACCAACTCACCAATCCTAAACAAGACCACATCAACATCCTTATCCGCAGCACATTCCCCGAGCGCCCTCGCGACCTCATTGCTACCAAATGTCCCGTCTCCTCTGACGATGGTTCCAACAAGGTATACCAGCCCAACAGTAACCTTGTCGCTTCCCGCCGCAATTTTGAGAGTATCAGCAACCTCTTCTTCTGCGGTACGGGCTATAAAGTACCGCGAGAGTGGCATCGATGGCTGCCCTTCATGGGTTCGGCGGTGATGCTCTTTGCGGTGGCCTTGCGGGTAGGTGTGGTGCTTGTAGGTTTGCTTATCAATGAGGCCTGTAGTGAGGGATTCAGTTGAAGTTAGGGGAGCGTTGTCCATCAAGGTTTTGACCTTTATTGGAATGTAAGTTTGTGTTTCGCCCTAACAAAATTGAAAATAGATGCTGTCCCAGTTACCTTTTCGACGGCGCTCATGTCTTTCTCTTCCTTCTCGGTCGGCAATTGCGATTCGTCTGTTGCCACTTTTTGTTTCTCATCGCCATTAGGCGGTTGAGCTTTCGCCACAGCTTTTTTGGTATCTTCATAGGCCTTTTGCGCCATATCCGCTGCTTTCTTGGTTTCCTTCGCCTGCTTCAAAACCCTCCCAACATCCTCGGGCACCGCCTTTCCTTGTTCCGTGATTAGGACTTGTCCCCCCTCATCACCTACAGCCTTAACTCTTTCAACTACTTTCTGGGGCCATCCCGTCTCGCTCTCGACATGCAGATCTTCCAAAATTTGTAAACCATCCACGTCCCCTTCCATAAGAGAAACAACTCGCACCTGGTCTTGAACCATTTCTACAACTTTCACAGACGAGGCAGGGAGAAGGTTTGAAATGCTCTTCAAGACCTTTGCCCGGGCGGTTGCTATCCCAGTTGTTAGCTGGTCATTGAGAGAAGCCAGAAGCTGCGTGAGATTTTCCTTTTGTGGATGTGGGAAGTCCGTCGATGTAAACATTGAGTGGACGGACTTGTATTCTCTATCAAAGAGGTAATGATTTAGGGTATTGATGCTAGTCTTTTGCGGTTGGAATATGATTAAATCCGAGTATACTGTACCCAACAGCAGACGCCCGTACAACGATTCCAAGCCTATCGAGCAATCGACGCAGGAACTAGTATACATTGAAAAGCGGCAGGAATATAAACAAAACATGGGACTGAACGTGAAAGTTGGGGCCAAAATCTTACTGGTTGCGCCATACCGACTCCAAAAATCGGTAGACTTCCCACTGGTTCCATACAGACTTCATCAAATGCCGTAGCAAGATAATACAGCAACTGACTATCTGCGCTTGCATCCAACGCATCAATACCCTGGCCCACTAACCATGACGTGCGCGTATGAACCTACCGAACGTATCCGTGCATGCAACCAGTTTATATCCGACATTCCCAAACTTGTTTTGTTTGGCTTCCTTGAACTCGTGAATTGCATCCCGAAGCTCTTGGACTTGGGCAAAACCCAGCTGTGGCCGGGCTGTACCGGGAACACCAGATGAACTCAGATCGACGACCAAACCTATATTTCCCAAAGTTTCATTTGTTGATCAAGACTTTTTTTCAAGAGTGCTTGATATGCACCGACCTCTAACACGATCATCATCCTTTGCCCATTTCAAAATCCGTACAGCATCAAAAAGTGTCAAGCTACTTAGGGCCCCTCGCGAGAGAGCGCCAAGAAGCCCTGTACGTTGATTCTGGGCTTCCGTTATGTATGTCTGAATTTCAATACGTTTTAGATGCATCTGAAAAATAAAAAAAAAAACGGAAAAGAGAAAGCATTTACCTACCCGATCAAGTTTCCATGTCAGGATTGTGTCTGGGTATATTTTCAGTGCCTAGGTACCACACCACCGTTAATCCTAAAGAATTTAACTTACACACAAATCTGTAAGATATTGCGCTGCTCATACCTCCTTTGTTCTCTTCCTCTGCTCCCACCAACTCCAAAATGTGTATCCAATCACTCCAGCATATAAGATTCGCCGGGCAACGAAGCCCGTTTGCTGGAGGTTGGGCCAGGCGAATGGTGGAGCTTGTCGCGGTCCTTGAGGACGAGGAGGAGTGTCGGAAGGCGGTGTGTGGCTCGACATTGGTCAAAAGGGTGGAATTAGTTTTCTTTTTGACAAACAGCAAGTTTAGAACACTGGACGATGGCTACGAAATAAATACAGTCGCAAATAGAGAATAACAATTGACCCAAATCGAGCCATAGCACTCTCTTACGAGAAAACCCAACATCTTGCTATGCGAGAGCCCTTATTGTCACGTCATTGCTGACACGTTGCAGCTCTCTGGCGGTAAACGCAGGAATATTAAGTCTTTTAACCATCTATGTTCATAAAACCAAACGTCCACACAGTCCATGGGCCGCCTGTACCAACTTTGTACATGAAAGAAAGAAAGGACGAAAAGACAAAGAGAGCACAGAGAAAGAGGGAAACCAACACTAAGGGTAAAAAGGATGGAGGAAAGGTGGAAAGGACAGACACTACTAGCAGAGGAAAACATACGGAAAGAAAACCATCAGAACTGTAAGTCCATGGCATCTTGTCCTACTCCCCCTTATCAAGGCTTTGCCCATCGTTAGGGGCCATCAGGACATTCCTATACCATGAACCTCTAATCGTGACTTTCCCAACCAATTTTCGCTATCTATGCTCTCTTAATCGCTGAGTGAAGGCCGCTGAATCGGCACCGGTTGGAACTGATCCAGATCAATTCCTCTGGCGCGCAGTGCTGGCTCAGCGTGTGCAGGAACAAGAACCCGGTTCAAATCAGGTTGAATAGACAGTTCTACGTTAAAAAAAAAAAAGTCAGAACGGGCCATCATTAAGCTGATAAAAATGAAACTTACCCAGAGTTGAAAAGTCAAACAACAGTGGGAAATCCTTTCCGTTCATCATTTTTGTTTCAGGGCGGCGTAACTCATCAAAGAAGTTGTGGGCCATGGCCTCGACGGCAGTTAATCGGTTGGGTGGTGTGTATTCGAGAAGTTTGCCAATGAGATCGAGGGATTCGGGGGTAGTGGGTTTGTTCTTAAACACCTGGATGACGGGAGAGGATGAGTGGTGCTCACAACTTTCAACGTACTATATTACAAACCTTGGGCCATGTGGCAGCTTTGATTTGTGGAAATTTGTACTCTGTGTAGTTTCGGTTCATCGACTTTATTTGTTCCCGCGTTGGAGTGCCGAGAACTTTGATAATTTCAACCAACTGATCTACCCCGGACTCGCCCGGGAAAATAGGTTGGCCCAGCATGAGCTCAGCCATTACACATCCAGTCGACCATACATCTACAGAGACAATTATTTAGCCATATTATCTCGGATATGGGATACGCGTCAGAGATACCCAGGGACTCACCAATGCTGACGTTGTAATCGGTACTTCCGAATATCAGCTCTGGAGCTCGGTAATATCGGGAACATATGTAGCTCACGTTTGGTTCGTCCTTCACCAAAATCTTTGCACTCCCAAAGTCACAGAGTTTAAGAACACCGGTTGCGGGATCGAGAAGCTATTCATCAACACAGTGACTGTTAGACGATGTAACATGCCTTGTGTGGGCAATCCACTTACCAAGTTTTGTGGTTTAATATCACGGTGGCAGATGCCTAGTGCGTGGATGTAAGCAAGCGCTCTGAAGAGTTGATACATGTAAAGCTGACGACAGAGAAAATTAGGCACATCCTAGTTGACACATGATTTAGATATGCACGCATATACCAACCTTGATAGAGAGCATCGGCATTGTTTGCTTGATTTTGGCGTAATGCCGTGATGCTCTGTATATTGTTTCGGGTATATACTCTAGCGTGAGGTTAAGGAACAGCTCGTCCTTTTTCTCTCCGTTGGAGTAGAAGAACGCCTTCAGACTGCAGATATTGCGGTGGTCAACTAGACGCATGATTTGCAATTCGCGGTTCTTGTAGCGAAAGGCGTCAGTAACAATCATGGTTAGGATATCCTTTATATGAACACACCTTGAACCGCTTGTCTTGCAATACTTTCTTGATCGCGACAGGCTCTCCGGTTGGGAGAAGCTTTGCTTGGAAGACGACGCCAAATGATCCATTACCGATGACTTTGTAGTTGGTATATTGCAGATCTATAGGCTCGCCGGTCTTTCCATCGTTTGCCGGAACGATGTTCACCTTGGTCGAGTCTGGTTCGCCTGAATTGCCAGAGAGAAGAATATTGGTAAATGAAGTGCGTCGTGAACTTTATAACAGCAACTGTAGACATTGCATCCACTGCTGTTGACTCCAAGTCCTACTCACTGCTTAATCTCACGCCATTGATTACGCTGCTTCCTGTTCCCGCTTTGGCTGAGTTGTCCAAAAGAGGTTGTACAATATTTCTTTTCTTGGTCGACATTGTCGTATAATAATGTTTGCAGAGAAACGTAAGGGGAAAACGAAAAAAAATTATTCACAGAAATGGGGACGCCGTGGTGGTGAGTGGCAGCTGCTTGTGTCTACTGGGGACGAGATTTGTTTGGTCAGGAATCCGCGAGTGAGGATGCGCGGCGAGCCGAGTTGACAGCAGTGTGGGTACTGAGTCCCTGAAGTGGGGTTGAATAGTAGGAAGATGCAAGGGATGAGCAAACAGAATGCATCGCTACATGTGCTGGTGCCCACGAGTGAGCTCTTTCACAGGGAAACATACGACGAGGAGTGTCGTACACGTGTATCGTGTGCATGCAGGGGCAAACAGCGATGACGACGATGTTGCGACAGTCCAAATGATGGGTCACTCACAAATGTTCTACACCTGCCCAGCTCGAGCGATAGCTCGCTGCGCAGATGCACTGCAGAAAGCACGCTGGTAACACTGTGGGAACACGTCCTAACTGTCACACTTTAAGTCTTTGACTCACCTAGCTGAAAGAATACAAGGTTGAATTCGTCCGTATGTTGCACGTCAAAGGATCTGGTGTGCACTACAGCCAATACTGACAGGGAAGTGGGGCAGGTGAAAAGGGACAGCAGGTCTCTTGCTGGTGATAACGGCGGGTAAGTGCGCTGACTTTTGTTCGTGTGCGTTATGTAAACGGAGCAACTGGCCCGACCAGGGCGTAACGGGTGGAGATGATCCCCAAAGGCTGAATCGGTTGCGTGGCCCGATTGACTATGCAATTCCACAAAGCGTAGATGGACGAAGGATAGAGTATACTATTATTGTTTGGCTTATTTTGATTTGCTCCTTTGTTGATGGAAAACGCGTGTCCCTCAAAAACGACGTAACAGAGCAGACGAGCGGCAGACCGAGAGTGATTGCGCGGACTTGCAGCACGAGCAGAGCCAACGACACAAAAGACCGAGGGTGTGAAGGATACGGCCCTTTTTTGAGATCGATCAGGTCCTCGTAAGACAAAAAGGAATGGAAGAATAGAAGCAGAAGGAGGAAGCTGCTTATTGAATCAAGCGGTAAATAAACGAGGAGAGAAAGGGATATATCCAACGTAATATCAAGAAGAAAGAAGCCCAACGACGACGACGACGGCCAGAGTCAAAACGTCAAACACATTAGCAAAAACAGAAGGAAGCAAAAGAACGCTTGGGGAACTGTAAATTACTTCAAACTTCCCGCGCACTTGTGTTGGGTCATGGGATATAACCATATTTGGTAACATTGCAGTCACATGAATCAGAATTCATTAATTAAAGCGCCTAGAAACCAGATGGAACGTCATGCTTATTGATGCTGATGTAATCAGTTATGCAGAGATCGCAAGTTCGACTCTCGCCGGTCGCTCCGGGGGCCATTTCACACTTGTGGTTTTTATTGTCGCATGGATTTATTACTGATTTGGCAGCAGGAGGAACCACGATGGCTTAAGATTTCCGGCATATCGGTCTTGAACCCTTTCTTTGGTAAATACCGCTGGTTTCCAGGCTGCTATGCTAGTCTTACGGGGACCTTCCGTGCTAAATGCAAGTGTGCTCCCCATGCCGTATCCACTGACGTATTTTTGAAAGAAAGAGGCAATACAGGAGACAGCGGCGGAGCAGAACCGCACCGCAGCCAGCTAACGAGAGCATATACCAATTCATGAGTATGCTGGTTCGTAGCACCGCTTTGGTAAGGTTTCATTCATGAAGCCACGTCACCTGCCCTTTGTGCAAGTATCTGCGCACAAATTGTGCCTTTCTAGGGGCCCATCCCTCCCTGGCGGCAGAAGGCTTCTATTGACAACGTGAGCTTTCCAAGCGTGACAAAATTTGTGGTCATTGTGCGATAACTTCCGACTTGCCGCCGCAACTACCCACTTTGAAAAGAAAGCCTCAAACCCCGGAAAAAATCTCATGCTGCTCATGGTCCCATCGGACCGTTCCAACACCTCGGGCAAGAAAGGCAAGCCCTGCCCTAGCGATCCAGAGATGGGTGTGGGTGAGACAAAAACCAGACGGAACATAAAGACCAGACAACCCAGAACCAGAGGAGCATTGCCCTCAATCGAAACATATCGGTGATAACTCCATATTTCTTTCCAAGTCAGCATCAGCTGTCAAAGTTGAAATGTGTTTGCCAAGAGAGTTGTCGTATGAATGAACAAGGTACAAACTTAACCAGAAGATCACTGGGGTTGACATCAAAAGAGGGCTTTGCGCTGGAAGGGTGATATGATTACGATATGGGTATTACGGCATCCCCTGACTTTTATTGAGGACCTCAGCCAAAGCCCAGAACTATGTCGACCAAGCAGGGTTTTTTTAGCCTTTGCCAAAGCACCGGTTAGTTGAGTCTCAAGCCCATTTCTTCTAAAAGGACGGGGACGGGAAACGCCCCCCCTTTTGGTTGTCTCCCCGCGATATGAAGGAGCAGTCATGTCTTCATTGTCCGTTTGGCGAATTACGTGAAATGTTGGCCAGGGACAAAGAGATGTCCTCCCGCCGACACTCTGGGTTTTGTTCCCTTTTTGTGTGCGCGGCAGGTCATTTGAGGCAGGGCTTTTTTCACGATTTCCTTTGGGTGATTTTTTGTCCAGAACTCCCAAAAAGTCCAGGGCTTTTGACCCACAATGCTGTGAAAAGCCTCGAGGGAGAACAAAAATAGGGGGCCGATCGGAAGCCTTTGACGCAAATATCACAGGCTTATTTGTTAATCATTGCCGTAGCTAATCGAAACTTGTACAATAACTTAGGGAAAAGATGGGGGTGGGTGGGGGCAATCTTATGACTTTTGCTATAGCCATTATCTGCTTCTTTTTTTTGTTCCCCACTGGTTCCTCCAAGGGGAAGGAAGGATACCCGCTCTGCCCATCCCGTAACCCCCAGGCTTTGTAACGGGGGGGGGGGGGGGGCCCCCCGGNNGGGGGGGGGGGGGGGGGGACATCGAGCACGAAAGGTCTCACTTTGGTCGGTGGATTTTCACACTTGTGCGAAAAAAAAAAAGGCTGTCCCTCCTGCACTTGGTCTCACTTGGTCTGTTTACCTTGCCTCGCTCTCAGCAAACGAGACTTTCTGTTTTTTGGTGTCTCCTGGGTCCTGTTAGGGTATAAAGAGGGCAAGCCTGAGATTCGCACGTTTCTCTCCACATATTTCCACCGTTTATTTTGTTACTCCACATTTTTTTTTTATTACGTCTTGGCTGCACTGCCCTCGCTTGATTCCCGATCCTTGCAGACGTTAGTTTTTAATCGTCTATCTCAATCTAGTCTCCTGTTCTGCACACATTACTGTTACCCCCACGTAGCCCGGCTGTTACTTTTCGGCACAGACCAATACTTTCGGTTGGAAAGAGTCATCATCATCCCATCTCGACTCTCTGAGTAACCGCTCTTGAACCCTAGAAGAGAAAAACGTACACAACAAAAGAAAACGGTAGCGCACCATGTCGTCAGACCTGCTTAACCACACGGTGCTCTCGGACGCCGCTGCAGTGATCGTGGCATCGGCAAATACCCTGCAAACACCCGTGGACGAGACACAACAGATTGAGTTTCCGCTCCAGTGTATCGACATCAAGGATGTGAACAGTGTGGAAGAGGGCATCACTGAAACGTTCCAGTTGCATTCGCCCATCAGTCCGGCGACGAGTGTGTCGTTGCAGACATTTGGGACCGAACTGATTTCGGGTTCGGCGACGACTGCTGGCCCGCCTATTACCACAATTTCGGGAGAGTCTTCGCCGTCCATGTCAAGTCGAGGGTCTACGTCGTCTTCGCTCTCTCCGCCAGTGCGACACAGCGGAAACTCCCTGACATACCCTCCCTTCGAGGGACAATTCTGCATTCCCCCTCCTGTTCAGTCCGATATTTCCACCTACGACGTTCGCCGACTTCCTGCCCGGCAACTACACTTTCGTTACAGCCAAGGTGATATTTCGGAAATTGCTCGGGCGGCGGATTCGGGACTGGAGCGGTACACCCCCCAGCATTCTGCACTTACATTGAACATTCCTGTTCAAGCGGTCAGTGGCCCGCTAGACCACATGCCTGCCACCCCACCACCTAGTGAGACCTGCACTGCATCGCCAACCAACAGGACATCTTTCACATTCGGTGCACCACCCTGCTTTGAACCTGTAACGAACTTGGAGCAGTATCTAAAACAAGAAGACCAGGATTTAGGATCCCTCGGTTCCTCAGCAGGAGAGTCGTCCCCAATGATTCCTGAACCACGTATGAAAAGGCTTCGGAGCGCCTCGGATTCGTTCCTACATTTTTCAATGGAGCCGGCAATGTTGATGGGCATGTCGCCTTCTCAAGCTGCGGATATGGCCAATGCATCTAGTATTGCTGCAGATATCCAACGACGAAGGGCAAAAAACACTGAGGTAAAGGCTAATGCTTTCTGCCGTCGTTGGATATCCTCAATGTCTCTAACCCCTCATCCAGGCAGCTCGTCGTTCTCGACAAAAGAAGGCCTGCAAAATGCGTGCACTCGAAGACAGATGCCACGAGCTCGAATCCCACGTCGTGGATCTCGAACGCCGCTACTCTGATCGGTGCCGTGAAAAAGAGGAATGTCTTACTCGGGAATCACTTCTCCGTGACCGCATTTCGTCATTGGAGCAGATGTTGCAAGAGTCGCATAGTCTTGTTGTCAAGTGCTTTAATTGGAATGCTACAGAACAGTAGCGAGATATTTTGGGCAATTTGCTTAAAACCGTACATTAGCGAATGATTACTTGCACGGATGGTGAGGATAGTGAGATCCTTATTCTGCAAAACCTCCTTTGCAGGCAAGGATAAGTAGCAAAACTGGCTAGCTTCTCTGCTTTAAATGTGCCTTTGACGGGATGTACATTGCACGTTTTTTTTTTTATAAGAAAATATTCAACATGAAAGAAGTGACCTTTTTGACCATCTTTGGTGAACAGTACTAACGACCTATGACAGCATATATAAAACATCATCTCATTCCTTGGAATATTCACATTCACAGTGGACAACTTTATCTCATTGAGCCCGTTCACTTTGCTCCCAAGAACCAATGCAAGTAAGTTGCGTTGGTTAGACCCGCTGGATGGGAGAAAATAGCTCCGTGGTTAGAGAAATCGCCCGCTTTCCTAATTGAGCGGGAAGTCTAAGAGTCCCGCTGGACAGGCGATCAAGAACCGTGGCGTCTGAACGGGGAGGGCTGAGTTCAGATGGACATGGAAATGATACTCGCGTTATGCCAGGTAAATGGATCGTTAGACAGTTTGATGGGAGGGTTGAGGAACGTGCCCCAGCTGAAATTCTGGCGGGATTGTTCTGCCCTGTCACAATCTTAGTAACACCCCAGGGTTAAGTGGTAGCGACCCTACGATAAGAAAAAAGGGATTTGGCGCGACAAAAAGCTGCTGCGGCGGGCAATTCCCAAACCCAAAACAGCTAGCAGTGCATAGGCGGAGAAACGATTGGATAATGGGGGAAGATCCCAGTTCCCTTCCGACGTCCTCCTTGAAGCACTTTGTTGGTACGATGGTGGCCCCCAACAATAATTAAGGTCCCCAAACCTTTGATCGCTTCCCCACATGTTGGAATGTTGTTCTTTTTGCAAAGTAGATCCTGATGATGAGATTTGGGGCGTTCAACCTATCATCTTCCACACGCGTCACTCCTCCATTTGAAATCTGGAGAATTCCACGGCAGACCATCAGAACGCCAAAGAAAACGCAAGATGCCCTTTTGGCGTCCTGGTAATTGCCCACGGTTACATTTCCATTGTCACATGCGGCGGACCATCAACTCCCGTCGTCGTCGTCCTTTGCTTCAGCATCCCCTTTATAATTCCAGAGCCCTTTTGTCTTTCACTGGTTCCGACCGTCGCGTCCCTTCCCAAAACACAGTTTCCAAAGGGAAATAACCTCCGATTTGTCATCGTACTCATTTCAGCGTTTGGCTAAACCTCATGAAAATAATCCAAAATGGATTTGTCAACGCTGTCACGATGGTTATGGTTGGGTCCTCGTTTTTGCATCGTGGGCATTTTTTTCACGTACTTTTGGGGCATTTTTGTAACGAGCAATGTGGATAAGTTGTCGTAGGAAATGGTTAACAGAGGACTTTGTGACAAATTGTTGAGAATATAAAGAGGAACGGAGCCGGTCTTCCTGCTTTCTTCTCATTGTTAATACTTTGGCATCCAGCGGGCGACATCAGCTACCCCGCATCTACTCTCTGTATTCCAAATTATTCCGCTAACCGCTATTCATAAGCGCTTGACAGCCTATAGTCATTCGGACTACCGTTTCTCGAATCTAGAATTTCAAGAGTCATCTCTCCGATACACAAAATGTTTGACTCTGTTAATCATGGGCCCAGCAGCTCCTCGACAGACTCAACAACATCCTCATCATCCTCAACATGGGCCAAAGATCCGGCATCTATGGGTATCATCATCGGTGTCATCGGCGTCATATGTCTCCTAGGCATCTCACTCCTCATTTGGTCCTGCTACCGCTATCGTCGTGCAAGATTACCTACCTATGAAGATGCCGTTTTGCGGGGACCCAACCGGAATGTGGCATTGGAACCATTACCACCATATGCAAAGGACGATGAGGTAGACGAGATTCGGTGCGATACAAGTGACATGAATGAGACGACGCCAGGCGAGGATGGTTATGGTGGCGATACGGAACAAGCAGAGGACCGTCCTCCTGCAGTATATTCTCCCGCTGAAAATGTACCCATCGAAATTGTCGTAAGAGGATGATGACTTTCCCAACCTCATACCTCCACTCCCTACCAATCCTCTCAAAAAACCCAACCGGATACCTTCCCTTGCTAGAACTCTAATACCACAAGTTATTATTTGTACATATAATTTTTATCATGTATAACTTCTGTTGTTTATATGCATCCAAATATTGCATCTTTTAATCTTACAAGTATTTTCGCGGCTAGGATCGTTACTGGTCATTTTAAACTTTTTCATGGACATTCCTCACGAGACCAATCCAAGTGAGGGTCTCCCATTCATAAGCCCATGGAGGGCCCAACCTTTCTTTCAAAAATATACCAATGTTTACAATGGTCACGTCATGCATCTGCCGAGAAAGATCTTGGCCCAGCCAGTGCCAAGGTATGTCCCGCTATATAACGGGACTCGTTGAACCTCCTTGCCCCGCCAAGAATCCTCACTCTCATCCTCTTGGCCGCCCAAATTCATATTCCTTGCCCGCGTAAATCCTGGCGCTCTTCCTTACCTTGCCCGCCTAAAACACCCTTGCCTGAACCCACGCATATAATTATATTAAGCATGCAACTCAAGAGTCTTATTTTCCTTGCTCTAGCTACGACGGCTTTAGCCCTTCCTTCTCCCACCAACGACAAGGACAAGAAAAAGCATTGGGACCACAACAACGATTGGGAGAACCACGACGACAAGAATGACAATGAGACCAACAGTACGACTGCCTGCCCACCTCAAACTCCCGTCGTAGGGTTATCCGAATGCGTCATTAAATGTCTAGACAGCTATAACCTGCGTGCTGCTACGAACATTGGAGCAATCGTTACGGCTGTATGTACATACCCGCAGGAATACTTTGATGGAGGGTGGAAAAACACTCAGAATCCGAATGATTTTGGATACTGCGAGAAGAACTGCCCAGATGGTTCTCAGGTAGGAAGGCAACCAGAGAACGGCACTCATAATCAGATTGTCAACTAACGAAATCATCTGCAGTTGGTGTCGGTCCTTAGCTATCTTCGGAACAGCACATTGTGCAACATCAACATTCCAGGCATCACTCTGCCACACCCCCCAGTAAACACTGGTGAGGAACCAGGTTCAGCAGCAACGACCGCAGCTGCAGCTGCCACCGCTACAGCTACAGCCGCCGATGTTTTCTGGGGAGCTGCCCAAGAACAGTAAACCAATCTCATCAAAGATGGCAATGACGCAGATGAATTGTAAAGTGGTTGATTGTAAAGTTTATGTAAAGTAAAAACACTTGTACACATGATAAATAATAGTAGTAAGCAAGTCATGATCCTACTGCTCATTGCCTTTACCCAAGTATTCGTTGATAATCTCCAACACCAAATCTGATGTCCACGTCATGACAAACCGAGCGCAAAGTTGCGGATCTTGACAAAGAAAACCACCGCTCCAGAACGACCAGGCTTGACATTTCAGCCTGGTGGCTCTGAATGGTGGTTTCTATGACAAGCACTCAACAGGTGGACCAAGCAAGTAACAGACTCCAGTCTTTCGTTCATCCGCAGATAGAAGACCCACATCCAGAGAGACGATTCCCAATCAACAAATAAAAAGCCAATCGTGGCTCTGAATGGTGGTTTCTATGAGTGTATGACGAATAATCGGATGGTAAAAACTGTCGGAAAGAATGTCCGTAAACTCAATAGGCAGCCAGTGCACACAAACCCGATCGGACTAGCGGAAAAGGGCCGAGACCCAGTGAACTGAAGCAAGAGGAAGAAGGTGAGCGTCCTCCTTTTTATAACCCGCAGAGCTACACACGTGTGCAATGTGCAAACTGCGGCTGTTCCCATCAAGTCAAAGACAAAACGGACAGCGAGGTGTGAAGGTGTGAAATGGAGATAGTGTGGTTAAACGGGCTATTTTGTAATTATTTGCGGTTCACTAGAATCATGAAATGAATTTTGCCTCAAGAACTGCTCCAACACTGTAATGCATTATAGTGTGAGCGAGCCGTTATCGCGTTCACATGTTGGAAAGGAAAGCGCTCACGCCGCGCGCATGCGTTTAGCGTGGTGATTGAAAGGAATTCTTGCTATTCTTGGACATGCATTTGCTGCATTCAGGTTATTACAGGCGATTTTGTGTTTTTTTTGCATTGTGGGCTGCGCTTCTGGCTGGTCACTCTGCCAAAGGAAATAGTTTGATGGGAGGGATAAAAGGACGGGTGGCATTGGCGATGGAGGAGATGGCGGTTGTTCATGGGATGGAACACGATGTGACGGGATTCGGAAAGAATAGGAATAATGCACATGTTTTTTAGCACAGCAAAAGGCTCGCGACCCGTTTCCAATCTCCATCAAGTACGCCATGCCCATGCCCGTTGAGAGCCGAGTTTACCACGATCTGAAGCCCAATACATCAGACATCCACTCGGGAACAAAGGTCTGCATAACGTTCAACCAAAGTGCATCCATGCCCACTAGATATCTCTCCTTGGGCCATCGCCTCGTCATTGCGTGCACAACTGCTGCGGCAACGTGATCAGGAGGAATCGCCTCTTCTTTAGCTAGATCAGCCATTTCTTCACACATTTTGAACAACGGTTGGTACATCTTTTTGAGTTCCGGAGGCGCATCGCTGTAAATTGGGTCGGTCGAAAATGTCTGAAATCCTGCTGTTTTCTCTTTTTGGCTTTCATGGGCGGCTATGGAATCGAAACCTTTGGTCCAAATCTCACTTTGGATTGAGCCTGATTTTTTGGTAAAATAATTAATGTCTAGAATTCATTCAACCTAATGAACAACTCTACCTGGCTCGACGAAACTGACAGCCACCCCACTCTTGAAGAGTTCCCGCCTCCACACGGTGCTCAAAGATGACAGGGCTGCCTTGCCTACATGATACGCTCCAAAGCCCGGCAAATGAAAAGTCCAGGCCATCATGCTACTGATATTGATCAATCTCCCTTTCGCGAGTCGCAAAACCGGGAGGAATCTCTTTGTTAATTTATACGCTTGAAAGAGATTCACGTCGAATGAGTAGAAAAAATCTTCGTCACGAATGAGTTCGAGAGGGCCAACGATTGCTCCTCCGGCGTTGTTGATGAGTCCCGCAAGGCCTTTTGGGCCACAATGGCCGATGACTGTTTGCACGGCCCTGGAAACGTCTTCAGGTTTGGTGACGTCCAGCATCACTGTGTGGATGCTGCGAAAGTCGGAGGTGACGTTTCTGTCACCATTGTATAAAACAAAGACCCGAGAAACTCACCTCCCTTTCCCTTTCCCAACTTTAACCTTGTCTTCAAATTCTGCTACCAAAGACTCTCCATCCTCCGTGCTTCGAATCCCAGCAAATACCTCATACCCTCTCTCTGCTAACCGCATGGCAATACACCTTCCTATACCTTTACTCGCACCTGTAACCAAAACGATCGGTTGTTCGGCGACGCTGGGAACTTTGGGTTCAAAGCTGGGTACCCAGCGTAAGAGATGAAAGAACCAGAACAGAATGTCATGAAAGATGGTCAACAGCGGATTGATAATTGCGAATGATACAGAGTTGAGAACTGAGATGAAATGGAGGACAGAACGTGGAGTCTTCATTGTTTGGATTTGTACAGAGTTTGTGAAATGGCAGATATGTTCAGATCAGTACGTGAGTACCATAACCGAGAATGAGAATAGGCGATAAAACCAACACATCCACCATTGCCAAAGCGTATGCATCAGCCTTTGTCACATTCGGTAAGGGGGATTAATCTGCCGGAGAGAATATGGCATTACACACGATCAAGCCGTCGACCATGCAGTAATTATTCGTTGACATGCATCAATCGCTGACTCTGCAGTACTTGGAGCCCCGTAAAAAGACTACGTGGAAATTTGGACAAGTATCTAGAATGCTAGAATCGAACAAGCCAGCACAACAGTAGCTGGCATCAGCAGAAAGGGCGAATGAGTTTCTAGACCATCTTTCGAACAAGTCGTAAGTAATAGCAATACGGTCATCAGGGCACACTGCCTCTCCAAAGGCAAAAACAAAACGTACAAAGCGCAGGAAAAGCAGGGTGCGTGCCAAGAGACCGCCCAGCCGCCCCAGACACCTGGAGCACCATGTTACGTAACAAGTCTTGGCCTACTGCTGATGTGTCATGAGGACCGCAAAGCTCAACGGTGTGCAATGGAAGAGCCAGAATCCATAATAGAACCTTGATGGGGCCTGCTGTGATCAGTTTAAAGCTTTGACGATCTCATTGCCGCAGGGCCATTTTGCATCATGAGACCATGAACTCCATCTTTTGTCCGATAATTGATAGCAAAGTCCCTTTTACTTTCGGTGCATGATCAATTACGTTAAAGAGAGTGTGTAATGTCGACGTGTCAACGTTCTCTGCGAGAATCGGGTTTTTGGTTTTTGGGGGTCATCGTCCAGTTTGTGTCATCGCCGGGGGGAATGAATTATTAGGCATTAAAGATTTCTAGCAAGAACATACCACTAGTTTTCCATTGATCTTGACGATACCCTAGCACATCAAGATCGGATAGCTATAATTTTCTTTGGTTGAATTGTACCATCTGCTCGACATCATGGTGACATCTGTAGAGATGCCGATTCAAGTGTATCATAGCCATTTCAAGGTTATATCGCAATAACGGCGATCAATGGTATGCCTCACTTTATTGAAATGTCCTTTTTCCGATGCTTGTAGACCGAAGCAGTTAGCTTTCCTCCTACCATTGCTCCTACCTTACTTCCCGAATCAACCGATCATCCTCTCCGAATATTTTTGATCCAGTCGGCTCATGGGCTTTATGCGTCTTCAGGTATATAAATAGCAGCGGAGAACCAGGAATTAAGCTAATGCCTTCCGAATGTCTCCCATTCCAGGAGGCTACCGAGCCAACATCGCGCTAGCTCGCGCGATGCGATCCCAAGGACATGTCATCAAAATGCTTGCATCTGTATACGCCAACGAGGTCGCTACCATCCCGCATACTCGGACAGTCGAGAAATTTGGCCATAGGGTGATTCCCGTGTATCGCTTCTGGTATGGGCAAATTGACGTTGTCGCATTGGATGCGGATCAGTGTCGGGAAGCTTTCAATCGGTCGCAAGAGGTGACTGAAATGATGGAGTCTTGGCTGGAGGTACGCAATGTTTCGATCTCTGATGGGATTGAAAATGAAAAGGTTGTTCCTCACATTCCTTTCCTAGAATGAAAAGGACGTTCCACTCCTCACCGCAAGACAAGAATTCGTAGCAAAGGAAGTAGCCTCCTTTCATCCGTCCCACGTAATCATGAACGATTACTGTTCCCTCAAGGCTATTCTTGAGGCGAATATCCCGCCATGCACCAAAATCTTCATCGTCCATGATGCAGAGGACCTTCCTTTTGGGCCGTTTGCTCGAGGAAAGCCGTGTCTTGGTGAGTATTCTTTAGATTTTTTAAAGTAGCTCGCGCATTCTGATGGTAAGTTCTTCCATATAATGGACTGCGCCAAACCTTCATCATTCGCACCACCTCAGACGGATTCGCGATCAAAACATCCTACCGCCGCCTTCAACACGTTGATGGCCTGTGGGCCGTCAGTAACGCTATTGCAGATTACTTTGCAAACTACGGTAAACTAACATGCAGGATCTTACCCAACCATCCCCTCATTTACGGTGACGACGTCCATTCACTGCCGTTTTACCAAAACTTTGACAAGCCGTATATTTGTGCAATCAACCCTGGTTATCTGAAGGGATTCCCGATTGTCAAATCAATTATGGAACGGATGCCTGAAAATCAGTTTTTGATTGTTAAATCTTGGAACATATTGTGGAATCCCTTTGTGTTGGAAGAGTTTGAAAAGACAGAGAACGCCATGTAAGCTGGGCCGATGTCAATTTTTATAGACAGTGCCTCAGCCGTCTATATATCGCTAATAGATTAGCGTTGGGCCAGCTTGATGGATCCAGTTAACGACATGGAAAGTCTCTGGCTGCAAGTCAAAGTTCTCCTAGTCCCAAGCCTCTGGTATGAAGCCTTCGGTCTTGTCGTAATTGAAGCTCTTCTCCGTGGGATTCCTGTCCTGTCCTCGAACGCGGGCGGCTTGATTGAGGCCCACCTCGGCGTTCCCTACGTTATCCCCACCAACACCATCACTGGAGAACGCGAAACAGACCAAGAACTCGTAAAACGACAGGGTACGGATTACAAAATTCCGGAAAATTCAGCTGATCCGTGGGTTCGTATTCTGCGCTGTCTGATGCATGATCGGGAATTGTACGAACGGATCCGCTTGCAAAGCCGGATCGCTGCTGTTGCATATGTCAAGGGATTGGATCCACAGGTGTATGAGGAGTATATGAAGAGTTTGGAGAGGGAGCAGCGGGCATGGGCTGGAAAGGACTATCTGGTGGGATGATGACAAAGACTTGGGTGTCGTTGCTGAATATATGATGTGTATTTACATGCTTGAGCACTGTATGGCGTTACCTACAGCGCTGGTAGAGTCTTTAGCTCTTTAGATGGACGTTGTAACGACGCAAATTGGTTCAAGCACAGCATTTGTTTTGTTGTCCGGCCGCACCGGACAAGTGTTCCGTGTAATTCGAATGCAATAAAATGGCCCAAGCACCTGTCATGGCTGGTTTCCCAGGTTGCACCAGCTATCTTCTCATAACGCTTTTACCAAAATGTCAACCGACGGACATTACGACAATATAAAGAACTATTATGGCAAAGTTCTTTCATCCACAAAAGACCTGAAGACATCCGCTTGCTGTGCTGCCGAGAAACCGCACCCCATTGTTCGACAACACCTCCTCAAGATCCCCGACGCTGTACTGAGCAGATTCTATGGATGTGGTAACCCTGTCCCACTGGGCATAGAAGGACTATCGGTGCTCGACCTTGGATGTGGAACTGGTCGAGATTGTTATCTTGCCGCTGGGTTGGTCGGTCCCAAAGGCGCAGTGATTGGTGTGGACATGACGGAGGAGCAGTTGAAAGTCGCCAGGGACTCATTGCCGCAGTTTGAACAAAATATTGGCTATAAACCGAACATGAGGTTTGTTCAAGGGTTTATTGAAGCACTGGACGACATTATTGCCCCTTCGTCGATTGATGTTTGTATTTCGAACTGCGTCATCAATCTGTCCCCTGATAAGGAGGCTGTCCTCAGAGGAGTTTACAACGCCTTGAAACCCGGTGGAGAATTTTATTTCTCGGATGTATATGCAGACCGACGGATATCTGCTCACATACAGTCCCACAAGGTCCTCCAAGGAGAGTGTCTGGCAGGAGCACTATATATCCAAGACTTCCTCCGTCTGTGCCATAAAATAGGCTTCACAGAGCCCCGATGCTTATCGACATCTACAATCGATGTCACCGACCCCGCTCTTTCGGATATATGCGGAAATATCAAGTTCTACTCTATCACCTACCGACTTTTTAAACTCCCCGAATTAGAGAGCATATGCGAGGATTATGGACAGGTCGCTACGTACCTGGGAACAATACAAGGACACAAGCACTATTATGATTTAGATGATCACCATCGATTTGTGACAGGGAAACCGATGTTGGTGTGCGGAAATACTGCAGATATGGTGGGTCAATCTTGGTTAAAAAGGCATTTTAAGGTTGTGGGAGACCGGAGTGTACATTTTGGGGTATTTGAGTGTGGGACGGGCAAGGGGAATGATAATTGTGCGGCTGGCCCTTGTTGCTGATTTATCGCCCGTCTCGGCGATCGTGGCTCATCGTAGATACACAACTATTGACGTTATACAGGTCTGTTTGTGGATAGAATCATTTGCATCTAATCTACTATGGTTTGAGAAAGTGTCCCATCTGGTATCATTATGCAGACTGCTCTACTAATGCAAAGTGTGCTAAATGCGCCAGAGCTTGTTGTATTCCACACATTAGCAGTCAAGCGGTCGTGCTTATGGCAAAGGCTAACCAAATGGTCCCTATGTTGTGCCAGCGCTTGCAGGATGAAGAAAAAGAGACAATACGAATCGCACTCTGAGGAAGTCTCTTTGGACCACGTCCAGATACACAATGGCATCAGAGCCTATACTTTACAATCAACCAATCCAAAAGTCGTATGGATCATTGAATATCTTGTTGTGTGGTTGTCTGCGTACGAACCCGTGGGAGAAGAAGTTCTGGCGTTTGTATATGGCTTCCGCTGATAGTTGCAAGCAATGGAATGGAAACTGCTTGCGTGGCCAGTTTCCGAATGCATTCAGTATCTTCTAAGGTGCCTTGGCTGGCGTAACCTTAATCGGTATGTAGCCACATTGAAAGATGTCTTAAATCCGACCATCTGAACCGTCAGAGTCTCCATCCACAACTATAACTCAATTCATGGCCGTGCGGTTATAAGTCTATCGCAAGGCTCAGGACTAACGCTAATCTGACATTCTCTTACAAGAGATATCTACAAGATCGGCGACAACGACTAACCAGTCACTTTCAGCAGCCTCGGCAATAATTTGCGTTTGTGTCATGGATTTTTGATGCGGGCTTGGACGGTGTCAACCGGAAGAATGCTATAATGGGAAATGGTTGCTTTTAGCGTTAGTTCCGGTCGCTATTACGATTTAAGTTTTCTAGCAATGCTTTGGAACCCAACAGTCCGAATGCCAAAAGGCGATGGGACAAAGGACGGACCTCCTTGAGCTTTCTGCCTGCTCAATGTGGAATTTCAGCGGTCCAACGGGAGAGAACCAAATTTTCATATGAGCAATTGCCTTTCTGTCCCTCCTTCAAGAGTCACAGAATCGAGAGCCAAGTAAATGCCATTGCATTTTTAGTTATTGGCTGCGTTTGAGACTCCAACCTCTCATCTTTTCCATCATTATTCGATGAATCACAAATGCTACTCGGGTTTCACGGACTGCTCGCAGCAGATAATTTAAGCATGATGCTCATTGTTTGAACGCAGAATGAGAGCTAAGAGTATCTGTGATATTTACAATATGAATGAAACCCACCAGAAGGGACATACACACCATAAATCCTTCCCTACATCCACTTTTCCTTCCATATCCATCCCTCACCTACAACCTCCTTTCCCTCTTGCACCGCATTCCGAAACCACTTTGCACTCTCTTTACGGTCCTTTTTCACGCCCACACCATTTAGCAAACAATAACCCGTCTCAATCATTGCATCAGGATCACCTGCACAAGCCGCCGCTCGAAGAAAATAAAACGCCGCCGGAAGCGATTTTGCCACGCCCCATCCATGCCTAAAGCATATTCCGAGTTCGTATAATGGTAAGGGGAGAATAGAACGGGTAATGCTCAAGTCTGTTAAAACGTCGCCAGACGTAAAGTTTTGAGTGGGAACGGGTGAACTCGTTATGATTCTAGACGCTGTGGCAAAAATAGACCATGTGGACATGGGGCGTGAAACAGTTGAGGTGCGGGAGGTGGATGATGGACGGCGGGTGAGAGAAGGAAAGAGGGAGGAGGATCGGGGAGGAGCGATCATGCCGTGGCTTCTGCTGGATGTGGGTAGCGAGTCACAGGAAGGTGATATTCCCAACCCGTTTGCAAGAGTGGGAGCCGTTGGCAGCACTCCGTTCCACGCACCTGTTTTTAATTTTGATGAAGATCTTTCGATGGAAGATGTAAGCTCGCCCGGTGAGAGGTGCTGTCCAGTGCCGGAGCTCGAACCCGAAGCACCAGACATTGGGTGCGCTTGCCTGTCTTTCCATCGCTTCCACACGTCCGCGACACCGACTATACTGGCCTCTGCCCCTCGCACGAAGCATCTCACGGCACGTATTCTGTCCTCCTGGACACCCCATCCATGGCGCAAACACATACCAAGCAGGTATAGCCCAAGCGGGTGCCCTTCCAATGCGGATCGTTCAAGGTAGTACACGGAAACGTCTAGGTTGTCCGATTCGTGATAGTAGATTGCCAGTTGAATGTTGTCGGTTGCCTCCAGGTGAGGAGGTGGCGGGGGAATGGTTGGTGGAGCAGAGTTGAGCGGTCGGGTGGGATCAATGGCAGGGTGAACGCTGGAAGATTGTAGTGTCGCAGATGGTGCCAGGGAGCATTCTCCTTTGGAATTTGCTCGCTTTCTTAACTTCCGCCAGCCTTTTTTTAAATAGGAAAGTCCACATAGCCCTCTAAATGTATCCTCGCCCGTTCCTTCAATCTTCTGCTTGTTTTCCTTGTGTATTCGGATGTCCTTATCTGCGACTTTAGACGACAAGTCCACCATTCTGTTCCGTGGAACAATCTTGTTTATTACATTCTCTTCTGTTTCCCTTAACCTTGTCATCAAGCCCCGCACATCAAGATCTTGTCCCAATTCTACCTGAAGTAAGTCAACCATCTCAGACGGGATGGACTGTAGTCGGCGCTCGATGGTTGCGTCCGAAAATGCAGCACGAGGAATGGTAGCGCGGAGGGAAGGCTGGCGGGAACGGGAGGCAGGTATCACATTGGACAGCAACGTTGGAAGCGATGCCATGGATTGACGAGGCTCGGCATCAGGGTTAGGGCCGGGACTGGCATTGGTATTGTCCATGGACGACTTTCGTGCTTTTCTCCCCATGGTTTGAGATGGTCCACGCGGCTCGGGAAGATCTGCTATGACAGAGCTGCGGAACTACAATGTTGGCTTTGCGCGCAGTGCCCCGCAGTCTCAAGCGACTTTCTTACCTAAGCCTCGCCAGCTCGTTCTGCAGCTCATCAATGTCACCGTCCATCAATCGGTCCGTGTCCCCATTATTATGCACTGAACTCCGCCGGGGACGTGATGCGGAAGTTGATCTGCGGCGTTCGGTCGTATTAGACTGCACTTGCAAGTTTGTGCTACTGGACAAACCTAAGTCGAGGTCCGTGCTGCGCTGGCTTGGGCTGCGTGAAGGAGGTATCGAGCCTTTTGATATAGGTGAGGGTGCTGCTGTGGCGACGGGAAAGGAGGTTGGGGATTGGGTTATCTGTAAGGTAGTCATATGGAAATTGAACGGGACGGAGGCTGCGGAGTTCGACAGGTGTTCTGCCAGATTAAGTTTATCCCCACTACTCGTTGTGCCGTGCGTGCACTGCGACGATTGCATGGAGCATGGATGTTGCCAACGGGTGAAAAGCGATAACGGAAACGTCTCAAACTTTGTCGCACACTTCGCGCCCGCTCCAGTTCGTGAGACCAAGTCTCGAGATGCTACGTTTTAACGAACCGCAAGCCCACTTCTCAGTAGATTCCACTACCAGCAAATTGCCCTCTACAAGAAACTGCAGTTGAAAAAGTAGAGGGATGACGTCGCCTGTATTTGCAGTCAGGGCCAGGGCTTTGACGTGTTCAGCCCAAATCCGGGCGTGGCTAATAATAACCTCTGGTCGAAGTATAATCAGAATAATCGAACAGCAACCCGCGAGATATACTCGTCAACCCTGGCAGTTTACACAATGCTCGCAATGTCGGAGGGTCGCTTTGAATCATACGTACGCACCTTGCGAGGGTCCAATGATCGAACAAAAAGCATGTTATTTTTAGACTGGCCATCAGGTCCATCTGTAAATTCATCCAAGAAAAGAATCGCCTGGCAATCAAGCAGGCGCGAACACGGGGGAACTTGCATGCTCTTCCCCTTGCGCAGCCTCGAAAATGTTTTTGCTAACCAGCTTTCGCGAAGTTGCATGTACCATTTTCTTAAAAAAATGTAATCCAAATCACTTTGTTGTTGGAAGGACAACACATTGGAATAGTTCACCAACAAGTATGATGCGAATTTCAATGAACAACACGTCCGACACCATATGAACCACTAGGCAACAGAGATGGAAACTCTTGTTCATCCTGTAAAAGACAAGGGGCACCCAATTCCTCTATCCAGATGCTATCCATAAACTTCGGTCACCCCCACGACGCCAGCGTTTTACGCTTCCAGCGTAAACCCAATACCAACACGTCCCTGACCACCGCCACCTTTTGCATAGTCAATCTCCCCAGAAAGATGGAATGCCAACCCTCCCACAATACGCTCCTCCAATACAGCACTCAAGCGACCCATCGTATCAACCATTCCACGAATGCTCGCATTGATGGTGTCAAGTTTGAAACCAACGCTAGCAATACCTTCTCTCCGACCTTCACCCATACGTCCGCCCTTTGTCATCAAAAGCTGAACTTCTGCACACACTTCCAAACGTTGATTCAAGCGACGCCAGTAGGTAGAGTGCAAAAGACCGCTGCCCGGCTGGAATGTGGCAGTAAATACTTGAGTGGGTGACTTAGGGTCAACCGGCGGGAAAGGCGATGGCATGCCCGGAGGAACTGTGGTCGGTGGCGGGAGTAGAGATGGCGGCGGTGCATAGCGCAAGGCATACGAAAGACTTGATTCCTCCACGTCAGCCATCATACGGTTGTACACAAACTCCGTACCAAGCGCTACAGATTGCGTAACAGATTGAAGATATGCCAATTGGTAGATGCCAGTGATCGAACTGGACCCTTTCTTTCCCCAAGACGCGGCTTTGTCCACTGGGTTGGGGTTGACCGCTTTCAGATTAAAGGAATAGTCCGAACCAACGTGATCGTGCTCCATCTGAACCATATTCTGACCAGGCTGACTTGTAAAGTGGGCCGTTACCTTAGAAGTCGACGATAACTTTGGTTGCTCAGGTAGCTGAGGAGGAGGCTGCTCGTGCGGAGGCTTGGTTGGATCGTAAGCTGGCTGAGCTGCAGGATTCGCTGGCTGTGCTAGCCAATTGTAATTTGCGCGGGCCTGCAGACCACCTTGATCATCCACCTGTCCGTGCAGCATGATCTGTCGACGCAAGTAATGAGACGCAAGACTCTGTGAGCCCCTCTAAGTAGACACGCTTATTCTGACCTTATCCTTTGCATAGACAGTACCAAAGTGATATGTAGGAGGAAACTGCGATGCTCCCCAGGAGAAAGAATGCATGACCTGGAAGTGTGGTGTCAACACGGAGGTCAAATCAAACTTGGCTCCCTCGATCAAGAAGTTGGTAGGCTGCACCACTGGAACAGAAAACACCCTGGTTAAATCCATGATAGCGTTTGTGGTGGGTCAAGCGACAGTATTCCGGTATCCCATAGACAAGCGCGAACACCAATCATAGAAGAGTCCACATTGTTCAATTCGGACCGTCCGCTTGGCGGACATACACTCCAATACAGGAACGACCTCCACTGATTCCTCCGCCTACAGCACTTTTACTCACTCTTTGCTTCTCTGTGCAGGCCTTCCCAACTTCCCGGGGTTGGCAAGTTCATCTTCTGTCGGAACGCGGCAATCCGGTCAAAGAGACCGCCGACTGCCGCGGGCGCCTGTGGCTTTGCGCTAGCATCGGCCATACTGCTGCTTGTGTGAGGTTAGACCGCGAAGAATCGGTTCCAAATAGTTCTCGCAGCGGGAAATGGCCGACTTGGGTCCGCCCGATGCAAATGACGAAATTGGGACTAGGAAGAAAACTCCGTCGTCGTCACACTCGGAATGCTCGTCCATCCCGTCTGGTTCCATGGCAACAACTTCTGTAGGGCCATATGGCGCAGCAGCTCTTATATAAAAGGCTATATGAGGAGCATTTATAGTTAGATGATTTGCTATTAAGGGCTTAATGATGCGCTCATTGGATTGGATGGAAATAGTGTAGCAACGGTTGCTATCCAATGAACATTGCATTTTTCACATTGCGGACTAGCGCAAACTAACTAGGGCTCACGCATTTTCGAGATCACACTGTTACGGGAAGACACGTATTGACAGCTTTTGACATCTATTTTCCCCGTCTACTGCGATTGGTGAGTGTGCTGGATGTTGGCTGATTGGAGACTGTCGGTGCTTCGGCCAAATGGCGGGAACTGGTTGCATGCCAAGATGTGGACTGTGAGCGAATCCAAGTCAACTCTGGCGGTTAGGGACTGTTAGGGGGTCTCGCGAGCTAATGATGGGGACCTCTGTCCAAATGGAATCTGCTGACAAATATCTACCTTCACCGGCATGGTGGGAATGTACTAGCGTGGACACCAGTCTGACTTACTCTGTTAACTGTAGGTCAGTTCTAAAGATGCCGCCCGCCGTTGACCCCCAGCTCGATGAGGACGAGCTCGCAGAAATTGACTTCTCCGACATTGAAGAGCGATACCGTGTTGATCTTCCCAACGGCTTTGACACGGTTGTCGTTGTCGACAATGTTCCCGTTGTCGGAGAGGCTAAAAGGGAGAAGCTTCTTACCATGATCCGTAAAATGTTTTCGAATATGGGAGCGATCAAGGATTTGCATATGCCAACTGACCCGAACACCGGGGAATCTAAAGGATTTCTCTTCATTGATTTTGAAACACCTGAGGGCGCGGCAATGGCTGTAAGACACGGCAACGGTACACGGCTGGACAAGAGGCACGTCCTTGCGGTCAACCGGTTTGACGATATCGAGACGTACACGAGTGTAAGCGACGTATATCAAGAGCCCGAAGAGGAACCTTTTGTGGAGAAGGAGTACATGAAGAGCTGGCTCGGGGATCCCCGTGCGCGTGATCAGTGGGTTATGATGAAGGGAGAAGACGTTAGCATTTACTGGAACAACAAAGGCGAGCAGCCCGATTTGGTGCACAGCAGAAGCGTAAGTGCTTGCCTTTTGTGCTTCACAAGGAGTCTGAACTGTTTGGCTGATACGTGTGAAATAAACAGAACTGGTCCGACATGTATGTCTCTTGGTCGCCTAAAGGTACATACCTTGCAACCTTCCACAAGCAGGGTATCGTCTTGTGGGGAGGTCCAAGCTGGAGCAAAATCGTTCGATTTCCACATACCAACGTCAAGCTCATTGACTTCAGTCCCAATGAAAAATACCTGACCACTTGGAGCCATGAGCCTTTTGTAACTCCTGAAGGAGAACATCATGTAAGTGGTGGATCATGGTTTTGTGATTGTCTCCGTCAGATGATGATCGCACAACACATGAGGAGTTGTATGAGCGCATATCAGCTCCTTGCTGTACGCGAGTGGAGCTATGTCGCGTGGATTATCAAAAAGAACAGAGATCTGATGACATACGCGGTCACTTTGCTGTCACCATCCTCCAAATGACTGAAAATTCGATTCCTTGTAGCACATTACGATTTGGGATATTGTTACCGGTAGAAAGCTGCGTACCTTTCCTCTTGAATCATCAGCTTTAGGTCCACAAGATGGCAAACAGAACACAGTCAAGATTGACTGGCCTATGTTCAAATGGTCTCACGATGACAAGTACGTTGCCCGTATGTTACCGGACATGATCAGTGTGTACGAGACTCCGGGAATGGGTTTGCTGGATAAGAAGAGCTTCAAGGTGCGCATCTGGATTGCGTCTTGCGATTAGCTTATTATATAGCTGACATTCTGTCTGAACAACAGATCCCTGGTGTCAGGTCATTCGCTTGGTCACCCTCAGACCATATTTTGAGTTACTGGACCCCCGAAAGCGGCAATATCCCAGCGCGTGTCACTTTGACCCAGGTTCCTAGTCGCAACACCGTCCGAACCAAGAATTTATTCAATGTCATTGATGTAAGTGTTCTACCTTCTTCGATCGGACCGACAGATTACTCATTTCTGCGTTCAGTGTAAATTGTACTGGCAATCGGCTGGAGACTACCTCCTCGTCAGAGTAGAGCGAGTAAAAACAAAGAAGTCGACCATGACCAACTTTGAGGTGTTCCGCATGCGTGAAAAGGATGTGCCTGTTGACGTGTCGGAGATTGACAGCAACATAGAAGTTACCAATATCTTCTGGGAGCCAGCAGGGCCGCGCTTTGCGGTACTAGCTCAGGAAGGACAAAAGATCCTATGCAACTTTTATCAAATGGTCACAGCTAATGATACGACAGCGGGAAGGAAGGGAGGCCCATCAGCAACTGACCTTGCTCAAGGCGTGAAATTGCTCAAGTCGGTAGATGCCAAGGGCACAAATCAGGTGATATGGTCACCGAAAGGACGATTCTGCGTATTGGCGGGTGTTCGTGCTTTCCAAGGAGAACTACAGTTCTGGGATGTGGATGAGCTCATTTTGATGAACACAGGCGAGCATTACATGTGCACAGACGTTGAATGGGACCCTACTGGACGATACGTGACCACCTCTGTGTCCTGGTGGCGTGTTCAAAGTGATACTGGTTTTATCATGTGGACATTTACCGGTCAGATTCTGGCGAAGCAGAGCGTCCCATTCTTCAAACAATTGTTGTGGCGCCCACGACCACCTACTCTCCTAAGTCCCGAAAAACAAAAGCAAATACGAAAGAATCTTAAAGAGTACAGCAAGCAATTTGAGGAGGAGGATGCGGCTCAGACCAAAGCCGTCAGTCGGGAAGTGCTCGAAAAGCGGGTACGCCTTTGGAAGGAGTGGAACGAATATGTCGCACGCGTTCGGGACGATTACGAAAGTGCAAAGGATCTTCGAACCGATATCTGGGGCTTCGATCCTGAAGAGGTGGATGAAGGAGAAGTTGAGGGTGTGGAGGAATGGGTGGAGGAAATTATTGAAGAAACGGAGGAAATCGTGGACAACTAGAGTGGCTGGATGCAAAAGTAGTTTTAATTTGATCTTGCAAGGCTGTTGCGATCATACAAAAATATGCATAAATATCGCACTGGCATGTATGTTCCAAAACCGCCGTGTTGGAGAATTTCAATCTAATTCGACTGATCCAGGCGCCCACTGGTAGGCGTTGTGATCATAGTGTATGGGAAAATACAAATGTCAGGAATACTGATTACAGCCATTGAAGATAATTAAAACGGGCCCTCTTGCGGCCATTAATCATTTGCCCTTGCAGCTCGATGAGTGGATGATTCATTGTATCCACGTGGTTTTCTATATAAACCCCCCTTCTCCCTCTCCCCGTCTTGTTCTTTATCCTCGACTCTCAGCAAGCAGTCATGAGTATGCAGATCTGGTGCCGAGGACCTCACCCTCCCGACCATAACAACAATGCACAAAGATCACCTGGCAACGCCACTGCTACTATGCGGCTGTGATCGCAGGTATGTGTTTGTATTTTCCAATGCTCATTTTCCAGTCTAATCCCTGGTTTACTAGTATCTGAACATCCTCCGACCAAGAGAGCTTCGGAACCAAAGCCCTAGTAGAATTTCTCTCGCGGTGGTGGGCTTAGTTACTCAGGTTGACCAACCGTTATGTATCCATGCTGGTGTATTGTGTGTGACATTTGTTATTGCCAATACACTATCAGGTAATGTTGTAAAATGCAGCCGTATTCTATTCAATCCTTTTCTTTTACAGATTTGTCTCCAGATTTCCCTATTTCCTCCTCTTCCTCCTATTATCCTTCCTTTTTGCAAATTCTCTCAGGATCTTTAATCCCATCGCCCGCCCGCCTAGACCCCATCTAGCTGCAATCCAGTGTCGCTGTTCGATTTCAACAAACCCCGTGGAAAGCAAGATGTATGTCATCCGGTAGTGGCCTTTACCGAGAACGATCGAGAGCACGTCTGGTAAGATGGCATAGGTGCAGGGTGCTGGATTTGTTAGAAGGGTCATGGCGGTTTCGAGGTGGTTTCGGAGTGCTGTGATGTACCACAGGAGAATTATAATGGCTGTCTCAGGTGATGATCGGATGGTTGTAGGGGAGGGTGATTTTGACGTTGCCCATCCGATTCGGAGAAGAGTTACAGGAAGGTAGACGGGCTCTGATGGCATAGGTGATGGGGGATATTGGAGGGCCAAAGCATCATGGCACCATATTGGATTTCCTTTGTCCACTCCTCCTTTTCGCACTATTTTGGAAGCGACGTAGCTAGCCAGGATCCGACAGGTCGTCTGGTCAAGCCAACATGCCGGCCACCTATTATGAAGAATCCCAATTTCCACCGTCCATAGTTCAACTTTCCCGAGTGTCTCGGGATGTGTTGCGATCCATTGTGCTTTGGTGTGAGGGGAGCGGATCAAATGTGCTATTCTTTGACTGGTTAACGCGAGATGTCCCAGGGTGATTGGATGTGAAACGTTGAGGATGATCTGCAGGAGGATTTCTGGTGGTAGGATTGTAAGGGATGGAGCAGATAACAAGTTATGGTGTCCCATTTGCGACTTTTTTTTGGACGATGGAGGTGCGATTGCCGAGAAGGGGTTCAAATTGGCTTACGTGACTGTCGGCTTCATGTTGGGCCTACCAGGACGCAGCCGTATCTTGATTTCTCTCCCGCGCGATGTCGTACCGTTGTGCAGTCAATGAACAGGGGACAAATATGGCTTAGACCTCTATAGTACGGCTAGCAACAGTTTGACAACGGGCCAATATACACGCGATTTGTGTGGATGCCAGTGCTGCCACCGGAGCAACCTTACCGCAGATAACGACAGGAAAGATGAAGCCGGAAGCGCAAGGCCGTCCACACGCTTGTTGCCATTTATCGCACAAGAGAGGACAGCTGTTGAGAAGGACGTGTGCACCTGATTGCAGTTGGGTCAAGCCATCATACTAAAAGGTTTGTGTTTGCTGACAAACAACCGTATTTCCAAATTTCGTCCGAGAATAAGGGATGTGTGATCGATTAGCAGGGAGGTATTGTGCTCAGTGACCTTTAGGTATCCTTCACAGTTGGTTGAATACCAGAGCTTTATTTTCTACAATGCCCTGAATGTGGCAACTTGCCCTTCTTCCCTACACAATAGCGATCCAGCGATTTCCATGGCAGCCCATGGCAGTCGGCGGCCAATGGCATTACTGCGCACAACGTACAAAGGATAGGGCCGTTGACATATGCAAACCTGTCAATGATGATTTTGTGGATCAAGATGGGCTTGTTTTACGTAAAAGTTCAGTCCCCTAAAACTGACAGAATCGCGTCATGGTTCATGTACAGACAGGGCTGCGTAAAACTAATTACATGCTGACTTCCGTCGTCCATCTTCACACACAAAGCAGCGTAAAGAATTCTTGATACCACCGGAATCTGAGCGTTCAATCACTCTATACTCACACCATGGCTTCTCTCACATCGATCCGCCGCGTCACAACAACCTCTCTCGCCTTCAATAAAAATCCTTTGAAGCATCCCATCAAATCCGCTGCAGAAGCGGTGAAAAATGCAGCACAAGCCTTTAAAGAGGATGGTTCAATTGGAAAGCAGTTTACTACTGAGGGCGCGGTTGGCGGTACCGCCGAGAAAGTGGCAGAAACGACCGAACACCTAGCGAAAAAGGTTGAACAGAATCCGGATGAGGCTAAAGAGGAGGCAAAGCGAACTGCTGAGAAGGTAAAGCATGAAGCAAAACGCTCTGCTGAGGATACAGCGAACAAGGCAAGGAGGACCACCGAGGAGCTGAGAGAGAAGGCCAAAGATGCTACTGCGACAGATCCCGGCTTCAGGAGGGTGTAGGGAAGAGACGACATATCGTGAGCTTATACTGCACACATTGTAATCCCTATCTGTACATGGCTTTTTATATACTTGAGAGGCTCCTTCTGCTTGTTCTTGCCTATGGTCGATTCCTTTGAACTCCTGCTGAGACTACATACATGCCATGTTCACTATGGCGCAGTCATGGTGTAATTTATCCCCAAACGGTCGATCTCCCTCCTTCGTGTTTCTCCGCTCTTTCGTGTCGTTTGAGGCTTTTCTCCGCCATAGTAGCATGACGCATTGACAATAACAGCCCTTTATCAAGTAGAACGACGTTGCCTTTCAGTGCGTTCACCTCACCCGACGCCTTTCTGTGTATTCCTTGCTATTATGGGTCCCGCTGGAGAGTCTCTGCTCACCGTCCTCGTTCTGGACTACGCCATTCAGCTCGTCTTCTACCTGATATCTGCCCCGCTAAAGACAGAAAAGCTGTACGATGCGTCTGGAGCCTTGACTTTCTTTGCGTGCACTCTCACTGCACTGCTCTGGCGACGAGACGGGCAGAGTCTGGACGACTTGTCTGCTAGGCAGATCTTGGTTGCGGTGCTGGTCATCGTGTGGTGCCTGAGATTAGGAACCTTCCTGGCAATTCGGTGCGTGCAGAGTTACTGTATGCTGGTTAGATCTGTGTTTATGCCAAGCTCATTTTCACGTTAGAGTGTCAAAAACAGAGGACAAGCGGTTCGAGAAATTCAAACATAACCCGATCAAATTCTCAGTCGTGTGGGTCATGCAGGCATTTTGGGTGTTCATGACCGCCTTTCCAGTTTACATTGTTCTGGGGAACCCGAGCAAAAGTCAGCGATCCTTTGGTGCCTCTGATATCATTGGTCTCATAATTTGGGTGTACGGATTCATCGTGGAAGTCGTAGCGGATTCCCAAAAATTTCGATTCAAGAACCGCCACCCCAGAGACTTTGTGAGCACTGGCATATGGCGCTACTCTCGCTACGCCAACTACAATGGTGAGATCTTCCTCTGGATCGGAATGTTTATCCTCTGTGCACGAGGGTTTGAAGAAGGGTGGCAATGGGTCTCGATCATATCCCCGATTTTCGTGGCCTGCTTGATTATCTTTGTGAGTGGGGTAAAACTGTCTGAACAGGCGGCGGCTGAAAAATATGGCGATCGTGAAGGTATGTGAGACATGGGCGATAGCATCTGAATATTTAACCAAAAATCCGTTCACTCTCTGTAGACTATCAATTGTACAGAGCGCAAACGAGTAAATTCTTTTTGTGGCCACCAAAGGACACTAAGTCGAAGGTAAAAGACCAACAGGCAGCTGTTTAGTCTTGTATTTAGATCCTGATACGGTCGTTATGCTATAGTCCACGTAGGCCAATAGTGTCGATAAGCGAATAATGATCTTGCATACTAGTAAACTACTGCGTTTGTTCATGTCTCATGAAATAGCTCCTCCTTTAGCTGAGTTCATAATCTCGTCCATGACATCAGGTGCAAATCACGTGATTTCACATGCGCCACGCCCTTTATTTCTTTTTAAACGAGCCCATCTGCCGTCGTAGCTCACTTGTCGTCTTTACATCCTAGCGGGCCTGGTGAGATACAAGAGCATACATGCTTCCCGTGTCGCCCGATCCAGGTCCTTCTTAGGGGGACATGACGGCATTGGAGATAGTATGTACCTGCTGCTTTTGTCTTAGTCTCGCCATCTGCAGGGCAGACCTGGCGCGTTAGACCATTCGGTGAGTACACATCTGTTTTCTGCTCCCTGCTGCCATTTCTATGAGGAAAAGATGACCTATACGATCGGAAAGCCCCGTGTCGATATTAGTCATTAGAAAAGTTTCAGCCTTGTCTGAGAATTCGCAGTCCGGAGCTTGAATGTGCGCTTTGTTGGTTCTAGTGGGCTAACGTTTTTGTTTTGTGTACGTTAGAGCGATGAAGAGGTGATACCTTTCAGCCAAAGCGATACTGGTGAGTTAATCTTTCTTGTATGGGACGAGTCGGGGAATGACGAAGTCATATAGACGGGCGGACGGAAGGGTGTCTTACAAACACCATTTATCATGTCGAATGTCTATTTGCTGACCCTTGCGTATTGGTCGACTTGTGGGCTCTGGTTGTTATGGGATACTAATGAGGTCATTCTTCTCCCTCAAAGGTTGACACGGGGATATCACATCGCCGACTGGTGCCTCCGACATGTCTTGCCTAAAGTAAGTGTCTCAGATATCAAAACTGATGGGAGTTGGGTTGGGGGCTTTGAAATGATTAGTGCGTTTACGTCTGCAAAGCCAGACCAAATCATGGTGAATAAAAAACGTTCGGTTCATCAATGATCAAAGCGAATGGTTTTGGATTGTTGTAATGCGTTTTTACTCTGCTTTGTAGCTAATGATGTCTTTTCTTTCTTTAAAGTAGGTACGCTGTCAACATTATTTTTGTGGTAGTATTATCTATTAGAGTTTGCAAACACAAATGTTTACAATAAAATGGATGAGCTACCACCTGACAATAGGATCTTGTTTCATCATCTTTTCCCTTGCAACGCTGTTGGTACATTTGCTCGAACCACGACTTTACGTCTTTGGTGTACAGCAAAGGGAGGCAATACAATTCGTGGCATAGCTTTGATATTGCAGAGTTACCTGCTGATACCTGAGCGGGCGCATGTCGATGTGTTGAATTTCAGAGCATCAAGGCTCAATTGTTTTTGTCGGCAACGCCCAACTGTAGGTAAAAGCGTTTCTGGACTCTGGGATGCAGTGCTGATGGTATGCAACTCCCCCACCAAGAACCCTGGACACATGTTTTTTTTTGTCAAAGCTTGGGGACCATGTGTAGGCGTCGTTACCAACTGTTTTAGGATTGTGTGAAAAGGAATGACCATTCGGTAATCTTGCCTCCGATGATGAACCTTGGAGGAGGTTCACCACCTCTTGTGACCATCGTCCCCCTTGCCTTCCAACTCTAAAAGTCATTATTAGGGGAATGTATTTCAAACTACACCATCGCCAGTGTTGACCGGTTCCGCTCGCATGACCAGATTCCAGGTAAATTGTTGTTATTCCCCCCGTCATGGAAAATGCAACTTCAAAAGCCACTTTCCTATGGGAGCCGCTTTTTTGGGATGCCACAAGTTTACCAAACTAATTTCTTTTTTCAAGAGCTGAAAGCCCAAAAACACAGCCAAAAGGTTGAATTGCTCACCTGATGGAAAATCACCGCAGCATTTCTTTTATCCCACCTTTCCTAATGGAGACTATGCTCACAAAAATTAAAGGTTTCTCGTTGCCAATTGTTGACAAGGGTAACATTTCCTTAGCGTTCCTTTTTCAACGTCCACAAGTGATGGAACACAATGTCAAAGTGTGCGACATGGTGTGAGATCTCTCGTCCATCTTGACACGCGTTGAACCGCAGTGTTCACTCGTTTTGTGCGTTTCTGGCACCAGGCTGGACGGTTCCGCTTGAAAAAGGGATTTTGAGTTAAAGCTAAAAGAAGAAGAGTGACAGAAGGGAAAAACGGCGCCGCAGGGAAACATTTTTGATAAGTTTCCAAAAAAAAAAAAACCAAAGTAACCCCCCCTTACTCCAAGTCGTTTGTTGGGTTGGGCTTGCATTGTTTCACTGGTTGAGAGTACTCTCCAATTTCCTTTTTATTTCCTGTGAACCTCATCATTTCCCCCACGATAACCCAAACTTTGGACGAGGACTATATAGCCTAGTTTGCATTTTAGTTTTCTTATGGACATTTGTCGTCTACGATAGCCCTCATCTCCACCAGCTATGGCTCAAAGCAATAATACCGCCGCCTTTCGGTGTCCATATCCTTTCACAACGTCCCTTGGATCGACAGCGAGTCCAAGTTGCTTTGATTTGCCTGGAGGGAGATGTTGCTTGGTATGCTCTGCATAATCCGCGGTTGGAATCAGAGGATATGCTAAACTTTCCTGATATTTGTAGCCATGCCCGAGAGCGGACTATCTTTATCCTCCTGGGTAAGCTCTCTTTTGGGAACAGGCACATTGGACTCGAGGCATTATCATGCTTACACAAAAGCTTGGTTACAGGCAACAGGATTCTCTCATGACAATGTACCAAATCTTTTTCGCCGTCTCGTTCGCCTGTGCCCTCTTCATCTGCACTACCTACATCCTCCTGCCGGGACGAAGACGGTATCAAGGATTTCTCATCCTAATCAACAACATCGGGTTGGCTCTGTATACGGGCTCATCTCTCATCGCTCTACCCAATCCCAAAAAGACAGTTCAGTGTGCAGCCGACGGACTGACAGAAGCCAATTGGGATAACAACACCAAGTGTGCTGTGCAGGGAGCCATGTTTGTCTTGGGGACCCACATGTGTCTGTGGGCTGCTCTCGCCATTATGATCAACCTTCATATGGTAAGTTGAACGCGCGATCATTGGTGCATGTTTAAGACATGTTGGCTAACCCTACCACCAGAACGTCGTCTGGCGAAGTAAACTCCTGGAGCGCTATTCGATCTTCGTTTATTCCGCCATCATCCTGATCTCCGTCGCCCTTACTGTCATTCCTGCTGTTCAACGAGACATTGAAGCTCAACCCGGATTCCTCTGTGCTGTTTCGGCCGACGTGGTGAATCAGATATTTTTCTATCCACAGAGCGTTGCAGTTGGTGGTATACTGCTACTCCACATTGCTACTGGTAGTTGGATGTTTGCTGTCAGTCGGCGAGTGTCGGATGGAAAGAAAAACTGGAAAAAGTGGGTGAGAAAGCAGATTCGAATGCAGTGGCGACCGGCAGCGTTTACTGCACTCTCTCAGGCGGCGTGGTTCGCATTTTTTGTAAGTCGCTTGTGTTTCGCACAGAATTTTATCCCATGTATTCCTAACGAGACTGTTTTCACGATCACTAGGTCGTCTACCGCACCAACTATGACAAGATTAAAAATCATGTCACTAGTGAAACACCCTGGATCCGGGCATGGGTGTTCTGTATCCTGCAAGTGAACTCAACGGAGGGACCGGCAAAGTGCCAAAGCATTGCAGCGCCTTACATTCCAGGCTTGGCCGGCGCGGCCTTTGGAGTCAGCATTGGGATCCTCATTGGTGTATTCAATTCACTCGTGCTTATATCTCCTCAAATTATGCGGGAGTGGAGGGAATACCTGGGATTCGCGAGACCTATTTCACGTGCCACCTCGTTGTCCAGTGGTACCGACTTTGAGATGTCTGTCAGCGATGGGAAGGACGGAGGAAAGTCAGGGTCAGGCTACCCAGTAACTCGCCAACCAAGCCAAAGCGGTCCCACCGAGGAGACCGGAAGGCACCCGCAACGGACAAGCTCGGAAGCCTCCTTCAATCTATCTACTACGGTCGAATCACGCTCCCCATCCCCACCCGCGACTCCCACGTCCACGACCCCAATCATCAGTAGCAAACGCACGCGTCCCGGCGTAGAATTCGCCGATACACATCTTAACCTCCCATCATCACGACCCGTTTTGCGTTTAGATCCCATAGCTCCCAGACCAGGCGCACCGTCGATACGAACAGATAAATTGCAGTACCCAGCAGCTGTCGACATAGATACACGTGTATCTGGGGATAGCACTGGACCGGGTGGGCGATATACCAAACCTGACGGATGGTGATAAATGATAGATCACTACGAAACTTTTAAAGGATTGAACGGGACCTGTAGAATAGAGAGGGTGGGAGAAGTCGAGCAACAGACTAATTGTCAGGTTGCGGGCGACTTGATGTTTGTGATCGTTTCTTGTTTCCTGTAATTGGTAATTTAGGTGTCGTCGTCAGTTTTATACACACTATTTGTTTACCAATAATAGTGTTTGACTGCGTGTACAGTATCATTGTCCACCTCGGGCGTGTTTTCTATTCTGAATTAGATATAGATTACATTGAACACACTACGGAAAACTATACAGTAAATTCTTGTAGCAACACCAAAAAATATAAAAATGGAAAGGATCGTTCAGATATGCTTCTCGGTCCCTTTCATATCACGAGTATCACACTTCTTGCCCAGTAGCCTCCTTGTTCACTTTCAAACCCCCAAAATCATCTTTACGAACCCTCCGCAACGCTTTGAAAACCCGCAACGACCTGCGCACATCCTGTATTGCCCAGTTCCATTCCATACGTTGCTGGGTACATGGATTAACAACGGTACGTTCTCGCTCCCATCTTGGGACACCGCAACAGTCAGGTATGATACGAATTAGCTGTAAAAAATGGGGCAGATGAGCTTTTTCGCCAAAGAATGACAAGACGAAATAACATACCAGCCCGGCGATAAGAGAGGTAGATCCGAAAGCGACGCTGAAGAGCCATAGCGTGATTGGCAATGGAACTGTACTAAACACTTTCCCTCCAAACTGAACAATCAAGACTTGTCCCAACACGGTGCCAACATTGACGCCCACAAAGAACTTATTTCTAAGGATCCCACGAAAAGGCACCGCAAAAGCGTTCCACAATCTCCACACCCAAGAGAGCCTCCTTTCTTGACGTCCCGCGTTATTCAGCCCATCGATCACACGACAATTGATTTCATTAAACAGTTGCATGAACACAAATGCATTGAAGCAAACCGTTTGCAAAATCGCCTTGTCGTTTTCGTTTCCGTCCACGTCCAGTCCCAAGAGTTTTGGGCCCAGGAGAAGCAGTGCGAGTGATCCTGTAATCTGCACGAGAGCCTGCCCAATGATCATCTTATACATGGGAAAAGTTATCAAGCTGGCTGTGCGTGTATCGGGATGTCGGTTAAGCGATTCTTCTGTTGGGGGGTCAGTTGCCAACGCCAAGGCTGCAAAGGTATCCATGATGAGGTTGACCCAAAGAAGTTGGACAGTGGTGAGGACAGCGGTGTTTTCAGAAGATAAAAGTGCTGAGATAAACGTTAAGAGGACGGCGGTGATGTTTACGGTTAATTGAAATTGGAGGAACTTGCGAACAGCGTCGTTCACGGCTCGGCCCCACATGATAGCTTTGATGATTGAGATGAAGGAGTCGCCTAACATGACGACATCCGACGCTTCTTTTGCAACCTATCATAGAGAATAGATTAATACCACAGTTCAGAACGAGCAAGACGTTCATACATACCTCTGTCCCGCTTCCCATACTGAATCCCACATCCGCCAAATGCAGGGCAGGTGCATCGTTCGTCCCGTCTACATCAAGATCATCGCGAACATTTAAGGATAGAGTGGTAACAACCCAAAGGTGAGATAGTGATAACGTACCACCAGTCACAGCTACTACTTGGCACATTTTCTTCAACCACTCTACTAACAATCTCTTGTCCGTAGGTGATGACCGAGCCAGTACCTGAAGCTTCGGGATGAGCGCCTGCATTTTGTCGTCGGACAGCTCTCGAAAGTCACGACTGTAAAGGCAATGTTTGAAAAAAACAAAAACGATGTCAGTCACCAAGCATAGGTTAACCTACCCTTCGATGCATAATCCGCCGCGAGTGTATATTCCGCATTTGCGTGCGATAGCTTGGGCCGTTACAAGATTATCACCCGTCACCTAACAAGACAATGACATGAGGCAATGACCTTGCGGTATACTATATGTAACTTGACATACCATCCGGACAATAACGCCTGCGTTCCGGCATTTTTTGACGGCATCTACAACGCCTTCGCGTAACGGATCTTCGATCCCGACGAATCCAATGAGAACGAGGTCACTCATATCGGCTTCTTGGTCGCCTTCACTGTCACTGGGTTCCCTGCCCTTGCCTTGGTTCTCTGATTGGTTTGGTTGGCCATCCATACTTTTGTCACCATTATCTTCGTTTTCTTTACTTATGGGCTTCTCCCTTCTGCTGTTGGATTCGTCGTCGCTTTCTTCCATTTCTTCGTCAGTCTGGATGGCTTCGTCTTTGGTTGTGACTGCTCCATTTGCGTCCTTTTCCTTTGTTTCCTTTTCATCGCTGCTTCTCTTGATGGACTTTTGTTTCTTGCTCTTACGCCTTTTATTCCCTTCCTTTCCAGGTCCTTGCCGCCCATTTTCATTTTCCACCGGTTTCGCATCCGCTTTTGTGTCCGTATTTTTGCAGTTGTTTACGACGTGCTTCTTGTTCGCCTGTCCAAGTTTTCCATCTGGTTTACCCTTCTTCTCACTTGCCTTTCCTTCTTTGTTCTCGCTGGAATGTTTCCGTTTTTCGTTTGGCGCTCTATCGCCGACATCTTTGTACGCCAGTAAAATAATCCTCAGAGCATCCTCCGCGTATCTCCTCATAAGTTTCTTAAATTTCTCTCTGGCTTCATCATCCAAAGGTTTCGGAGCTTCACCCTCCGCTTGCAGGTACGTCGTACAATCTTCCAAAAGGTATTCGGCAGCACCCTTAACGTACAGACGTTGGGTGCCTTGGTAATCGATCAGGGTAGCTTCGCATTTTTTTTCAGAACTGAATGGATATCGGTGGATGATCTTTGCTTTTTCTCGCACCTCTGTGTACTCGGTACCAAGTTCGCGTGCCAGTTGAAGAAGGGCAACGTCCGTGCGGGAGCCGATAAACGCCAAATTCTTGGATTTGTTGGTATCCTGTGGATGGTCTCCTTGGACATTGTCATTGGATAACCGCGTATCGCCATCTCGTTCATTGGTATTACCCTCCGAGTCGTCATCAGCGTCTTCCTCTTCGAATGCAGTGGAGTTGATTGAAATACTCTCAGTAACCAAGGACAATAGTTCGCCACCTAATCGTTCTTTGAAATGGGAAATACGGTGTTGGGAGCTCTGGTGCTGATCTGCATCACTGCCACTGATTGTCGGAGACTCTACAAGTTCATTCGTTTCGACATGCTGGTCATGGTCATCTTCGGAAGGCTGTTCCCGTTTGCGCGGTGGTAAAAGTTCCACTCCCCCAATTTTCGCTCTGACAACGGTCATCTCGTTTTGCGTGAGGGTTCCAGTCTTGTCCGAGCAAATTGTTGTTGCGCTTCCCATCGTCTCGCTAAAGTATACCACAGGATGACTAAAGCGTGATTCTTTTAATGTGAGTGCAATTCAACATACCAAGCGGAAAGAACTCTGACTAAATTTCCATCTGTCATCATTCTAGTCGTCGCATATGCCAACGCAATGGTTACCGCCATAGGGAGACCTTCTGGAACAGCGACCACCACAATCGTTATACTCTGGATCACGATGGCCACAATAGCGCTGACAATGTTGACGGCGGGCGGGATGTCCTTGTCTCGCTGGCTGGGTGGTGTATGCTGCCGCGTGACGAAATACTTTGTCAAAAGAGTGCTGTAGTTGGACAAACCTTGTCAGGCGATACGGCCAATTTTCAATGTTCAATGACAAAACTATTGGTCCTTACATGAGCATTAGAATCGCTGCTGCTATGCCGAATTTGGCGATGCGTTCTGCCAAAGCCTGCAGCTTTTCTTGAAGCGGTGTAGCAGCATTTGCATCATCGTCCCGAATTGACTAGTGAATTACCATTATTGTTGAGTGACCAGTTGTCGCAGGTGTTAACTCCAAGCGACCTTGCATCATCTACCATCATAGCACTACCCATGACCGATTTTTGACCTGCATGACCGCAAACCCGTCAGACGCCATGTCAAACAATCTCATTTTTAGACCAATACAAGTAACAACTTACCGACGCAGCAGACGACTCCTCGACCCATTCCCTCCTGGACCCTGCTACCACTCAACAAGACGACATCCTGACCGATTCTCTTCTGAGTACTCTCGCTCTCACCCGTAGAACTTGATTCGTCCACTTTAAGCTCCGATCCACGGACAAGGAGACAATCTGCCGCGAGGATTTCACCAGAATCGAGAACGTAAATGTCCCCAACAACCAACGAGGTGCTTGGAATCGTTACTTCCTTGCCGGATCGAAGGACTTTGACTTTCCGGTCACTCTTCTTTGCGTTCAGTTTGCGGAACTGGCGTTCTTTTTGATCTTGAGTGACGGATATTTGGCTTAGTGCGCATCACAACAATATCATCTCTTTCCATGTTCACGTACAATCGTTTACAGAGTTTGTCAAGACCACGACCAAAACCGCGACCAGTATTCCCGCTCCATCGACCCACCCAACGCTAGCAGATTCCGAAAGTTAGTACGTGGGAAAGTCCTGGGCGAAAAGGGGCTCGTATACCCACCGAGGCTCCTCTGGATCATGTAATCCTACAATGTGAAAAGACAAATGTTGAATCAACCGAGAACGACATTGGGCGGCACAATTCACCCACCTGAAAAATAATCTTCCCATATACCAATCCCCAGTGAAATGAGTGCAGCTATGCTCAAAAGAACTGCCAAAATGTCACTGTAAACACGTTTGGATGATTCGGAGAAGCGATTCGAGTACACGTACTCAAAGTCTTATCGGATAATGCCTCCCACATGAGCTTCCAAAATGGTTTTGATTTGGCTTCTGGAAGCACCTATAGTATCCCAGGCTGTCAATCCCAGTGTTGCTCAAAAAGAAGCGAGGGCAACTCACATTCTCGCCATATTCTTCTTTCCGCGACTTTTCATCATTCTTGTTTAATCCCTTACCAGGATCCACTTTCAAGCTAGCCAAAACGCCGTCGACTCCTCCCAAGTCATCAAGAAGCGACTGGTTCTTGTGGTCTTCAAACACGGCCGCGAGCTTGTCAGTAATACCAGATGAATGATCGTTCGAGTCAGAAGAGGTCCGGACGGGATGGTAGTCGCTGCTTCGTGGGCGTGCCATGATGGCGGTGGAAACAAGGACAAGGAAACATGGACAAAGAGTTGTTCAGAGGACGAGCGGAGCATGGGCTCACGCTCATTACGTCACTAGGTTTTTGAGTTTAGAGTCGAGGATATGCAATGTACCCCGATTTGGATTCATTAAATAATTTAACGTTTGGTACCTTCTGCCATGACATTGTCGCCTCGACAACTCTTCCGACTCTCCAACCGCTCTCCGATTATCAACCCAGCGATTCACCACATCGAAATTGCGACCCAATTCCCAACTTTGGATAATATGGCGTTGTTGAGGAAATGGGAACAGATAGTGCGGAGTAATGCGAAGCTACAGTGAGGTGGAGTTCAGAGTCGACTTTGAGTGGAGGCAACAATATCCCTGTTTTGGGGGACACCCGTTTGGAACATGTGACGGCTGAGGTTAGTCGACTACTCAGCACATCTCATTCAGGCCATGGGCTTCTGGGACGAATTCCTTTGCCGTGCGGCGAATACATTATAGCTCTCAGAGATGTGGACGCCCGGGGTAGTCTTTATCGCGAGCTCAGCTGGCCCCACGTCCAGGATGACTCTGGACATTGTGTAATATCGCATAGAATGCAGCGCAGACGTGAATAAAAAATAGCCTCAGGCTCAAAATACATCTCATCTGAAGGGAAACTCCGTATTAGAGAAAAAAATGCCGGAAATCTATCTAGAAAATTGTATGCTATAAAACGAGCTACCATAGAAGGACCCCAAAAAAAGAAGAAAAAAGAAACACCTTGGCAGCTCAACTATACCCACTATACGGGCCCTGACTCCCGCTATATGGATTTCCATAATTGGCCGATCCACCGACATTTGCTGCCGTAGCACCATGGCTTGTCGCATATCCATTTTTTCCGTAGCTTACGGGAATGGGAGAGCTTTGACGGGACAAGGTTCCTTCATAGTATCCTCGGAGGTCATACCCATCATCAACAGTTCGCGTATCGCTTTTGCGTCGCAACCGGCTGTAGATGACGTAGGGTGTACTCGCTGTCCAAGCGGCTCGGCCGGTTCCAAATACGAGCCAAGAACAGATTCCGACAATCGCACCAGCATATTCTCTAACGCCAACTTCCTTGTCACTCTCTGAGTATTCTTGTCGAATGACAGCGCGGATCTGTCTAAAGTTGGCGCACACCATGATGGTCAAAAAGACGATCCCCCACATTCCGAATCGATAACACATTCCTAGTGAGATTCGGGTCGTTGCGCTACTGTTGTTACTGTTCGAGAATCCCTTGCTCTGGGATGATGCTCGTTCGGCGTCGGTGTCGATACGTTGTCGGTAAATTAGGAGCTGGACACCTGCGTGAACTAGAACGTACGACAAAGAGCTTGAGAAGCCAGTACATGTGAGTCTACGATGGTGATCATGTACTTACCGATCATGAACAAGGTTGCTATGACAAACAGAGCATTGAAGGGAAGAGGGCCATATGCGTAGCCATTGATGGGAAATTGATATGTGCAGTATACTAGTAGCATGCGTCAGTTATTTACTGCAATTTTTAGAATGAGATTGAAGGCGTAATCTTACCAGCATGGGGACCAAAACCAACTCCTTTTGGTTTCTGACTGTTCATGATACCGACCACAATGGTGGGTATCAATGACAACACCAACGACGAAAGAAGGAACCAGCCGAAACGTCGGCGTTCCTGGTCCCGAAATTTGCTCGTGCATACCGCACTCCACACGTTGAAGGTGAGAAAGAAGTTGAGGATATAACTGTATACCAAGAAATGGTGGTCAAACTCAGTCTAGCCTCAACACGCGCTCGTTCTCTCATACTTACAGCATACTCAACACGTACAGCAGCACGAGTGCCTGCACTCTACATACTTCGGGATCCAAATCCTTGATTTCCCCCTTTGTGATGCCCATCCCAATGAAGATTACCAGCCCAAACACCATGTAAAGTCCGGCAAAGACCCGGAGAGTAATATTCTTTTTGACACGTGTGTATATGAGGATGAGTTCAAAGGCAGCGAGGGTGGAGAGGGCGTAGAGGGTGAGGAGGATAATGTTTTTGAGATCCATGGTGAAATTATTTGAACGGTGGCAAAACAACAAAGGATCGAGTCTCGAAGATGATTCGGTGTGATATTGATTCTAGGCGCGAGCAAGGTCAACGTCCCACGGAGAGAGAGACGCTCAATTGGGTGGGCTAGCAGGAACGCTCAACCAGCGTAATGGACGGACGGTAACTCTAGACGCACTACTCGTTCAACGTCGTCAAGCAGGCCATCGACACGGAGAAAATAAAACGACGACGGCAAACGGAAGACGAGCCCAGTGGGGGGAAACCGAGCGCAAGCCGACTTTTGTCTGTTGATAAATCTGTCTGATTTTTTTCTGTTTTTGCTTTTACTTTCCCTGCAAAATGTTGGTGGCCATCGAGAGGCTTGTCAAGCAATTTGATTAAATCGACAAATGGCGTAGGTGTTTAATTGTAACAGAGTTTGTTGGCTGCCTTTAGGGCAAAGACGAGAGACAAATGTCACCAGATGCTTATTGTCATCATCAGTCCTTGTTGCATTGATAAATGTTATACTTTATATCGTCAAGCAAGCATTGCACCATGTCCCCATGAACTGTACATGTCCCATTTGGTTTAGGGGCCCTTGTCCATCTCCCTTCACTCTTCAACTGCGTAAAGTCAAAAACCAAAGGGTCCCGACCTGCGGACATTTGGGCGTTTGCAGCCCAGCAAAAAGCACACCAGCACTGCACAAGAAAACGTCGTCTCTTTTGCAAAAGAACAAGAAGCAAAGCCGGTGGTAGCAAAAGTAAACAAAGTTCTGACTGGTACCATTGGTACGCCCAAAGAAATTGGACACGTGTACAACTCCAATGTCAAATTTGCAGCACACAAACAGAAAATCTGACCTTCCCTGTGGTTTGTCTCGTGGACAGCCTCTTTTGCCTCCTCCGAGTGTGGCTCTCAGCTCCATCTCCGTAGGCATCAGACACTGCTGAGAACAAGACAGTCAGCTGGGCTTGTCAGTCCAGCCAGGAGGGGGTAGCCTCACAGTGGAGATGGGCGTGCGCCTTTTAGCACTGGTCTCGTCCGGCACACACCACCTTTGGCCTTATCACAAATGCTGCGCACCAGAGGATAAGATAACAGAATAACAACGTACACACTTGATGTATGACTTCCATCCCCAAACTCTTTTAATGAACAAACTTTGGTTAAACTCTGTCGGAGATTCTAATTACCATATCCCAACCTCATATACCTAAAAAAGGCAAATGGAGTGTTTTTCACGTGACTGTCATTAAGCTGTATTAGGAATAATGAAACCGTTGGAACCAAAAGCGGTTTTAATTTACGCAACCCGCGAATATAAAAGGGAGACCTCGCGAGGTTCCCTTCGCTCTTCTTTACCTTTTTCGACACTCTTCAAGACACTACCCCGTTATTCAAAACACCTTGCGCAAAGTCCTCGGTTAACTCTTTGCCCACAAACTACCTCTTTTTAACACCCAACACACAACACACTCAGCAACATGTCTGGACGCGGCAAGGGCGGAAAGGGACTAGGAAAGGGAGGTGCCAAGCGCCACCGCAAGATTCTTCGTGACAATATCCAGGTTTGTAAACGATGGTATTCTTGTGTTGTGCTCTTGCTTATACGGTCCTCCGTCTCTAGGGTATCACCAAACCAGCCATTCGCCGTCTCGCACGTCGTGGTGGTGTCAAACGTATTTCTGGTCTTATCTACGAAGAGACTCGTTCCGTCCTCAAGGTGTTTCTTGAGAATGTGATTCGTGATGCCGTCACCTACACCGAACATGCGAAGCGCAAGACCGTCACATCTCTAGACGTTGTCTATGCTTTGAAACGCCAGGGTCGCACCCTCTACGGTTTCGGCGGATAAGCATATTGATTATCCTCGCTGCGCGTATGCATTTTGGCTTTGTGCTCGGCATGAGCCTGTGTTTTGTCAACACACTTTGGGAGCCTGTGTTTTTTTTGTCAACACACTTTGCGTCATCTGATTGTATAAATTGATACCTTTTGTAAATATAAACTGTGCAACACCACATCAACTGGGTATTTGTGCGGAGGTTTTTTGACCGTTATCGCTATCTTGATTGAGTGGCTTGACCACCAGCTTTTGGTAATGGCAGTCTGCTTTGGAGGTTTTTTGACGCGTTTGGCGCGCATGAGCAAGCGATACAAAGGGGTGCATCCTGAAAACCTTTCAAAGTTTCACTAATAGAGTCCACGTGGGAGCAAGGGGTATAGTGGGCCTATGGCCCAATGGACAAGGCGCCTGACTACGGATCAGGAGATTCCAGGTTCGAATCCTGGTAGGCTCGTACTTCAAGTTTACGCTTCAAGTTTACAATCGCTTTTTTTTCAAACCTTGTTATATTCCCCGTGAGGTGGCTGACGCACACACATCGATTCTCTTTTTCATCGTGGCGTAGTGGACAAGGACCACAGCAATGGATCGAGGCAGAGCGGCATCCCAATAATGACCACACATACCCACATGGTGCAAAATCAAGATTTATATACGAGTGGTTTTACCGACTAGTGATCACAACGTAATGAGCACATGTAAAGCAATCTACACATATGCTCGTGTGCATCTTTTGTGTGCATTGGAAGGGACTGAAGCATTGCCTCATTTAGAGATCCCAGTGTATTGTCCATTGTAACAATTGCAATCTAGTAACTCTATCCTCATTAGACAAACAGGCATTGCCCATGTCTTATGCCATGTATCGATATGTGGTGAATGTGTGAGCGTAGAGAAGAAGAAGAAGACCGGAAGCGCGTCATTTCGCAGATGGTTTAAAAACTCATAGATGGCACAGCAATTACGTACTTTTCCCCCCCTCGTTTTGCATGTGTGTGCAGTGTGTGTGCTTCCTTTGTTCATTTCACATCTGGTGCTGGTCCCCCCATTTTTTTTATTTTTTTATTTCTTTATTTTCTGTTGCATTTCAATTGTCGTATTGCTTTCCAACGACATTAATCATATACGAACTGCTTTTACAAGGTTCAAAATAACGAACTACTAAAGGCGAGAGAGGTTGTTAGGGTTAGCGTCATTTTAGATTTGAGGACGGGGCTTTAAAAAAGAGGATTTCCCCGTGTGTACGTTACGCCAAAAAAAGTGACGATTAGCCGCCTAGCTGTGTGCGCGTGAAAAAAGCCCCCCCTCCCCCCCGCCGGACCCACCCCACCAACCCACCACAGGCAACACACACACAAGGACATTCCACACGACGACAACACTCTGCCCAACACACACCCACGCCCTCGTTGTCGTCCTGCCCACAGCTGGGAAACGTACCTCTTTGCCAGATACACACACAGACTCGGGACCCCCGACTTTCTTTTTGAAAGGAGCAGACCTTGCGGACTCTGGTGACTTTTCGTGGGGAGCAACAAGGCAACCGAGAATGAGGCTGGAGTGATTCAACAGAGACCTTTTATTTTTTTCTACAACAAGAACAGCAACAACGTACACTGCAAGTAGCGCAAATGGCCGTTCCCCAACAGCCTCCTTCTCCTGCAAACATTGCAAACTCACATTTTGGTAAGTAGTTGAATTGTCTGACTGATTCCCAACTGAGTTGCTGGTGAATGGCGTTGTGGATGTGCAACGAGGACAGCGAGTTTGCGCAGCGCCAGGGTCGGAACCTAGACATACAAGATTTGCCATGCCATGCTGCACCGTCAGTCCTCGACTCGATTTATGGAGTGCGATGCACATTCACAGTTTATGCAACGTCGATCCGTGGCAAAGAGACTTGGAACTAACGCTTCCTTTTGGCGGTCTTTTGCTTGCTAGGGTTTGGGCATTACCGAAGGGATTCACGGACCATGATGGGGCAGGCGGGAACGGACGCTCGCTTGCTACTCGAGCGGACCGGTTCCGATCTTCAAGCCTACTCCATTTCCGCGACACAGCCAAACGCTCTTCCTCAGCGGACAGCCTCCAGACAGCCTACCTCGTATCCCTTACGTAGCAGCTCTACCGCTTTTGCCCGGCACGTTGGATCTGCAACACTAGCAACTCCTGTACAATTGTACGCACCGTCAAACACCGATCCGGCATTGTACGCACAATTCCCACAACACATGCTAAAGCCCATCGAAACGCTGCCACCTGTCCAACAAACTCAACAGCCAGCATTCCTCGGTGGCGGTGGCTCCTCAGCGGAAACTTATCATCAACACTTTCAGTCCTCTCTCCAGCAAACGTACGCTCAACCACTTGCACCACAACTGCAACAATCACTAGCTACACCAAATTCACAATCGCTGCAACTCTTGCAGCCGCTTGATCCTCTGCAACCCCTCCAACAATCCCTTCAACAGCAGCAGCAGAATCATCATCATGCATCAAGCCTCTATTTTCCGCAGCACAACATTCCCGCCGGAGCCACGGCCGTTGTCCCCGTCGCCCCCGGCGCCGCCTATCCCCTCCACACCGTCAATTACATCAATGTTGCCAATCCAAGCCCGTCATTTGCCCACTTTACTGCCAACATTACCCAAATGCCGAATCAAATCTACTATCAACCGATCATGTATCACCAACCTCATCCAATGCCGATGCATGCACTCGCATATGGCGGTTTGGCATACAGTGGTCTTGGAACACAGGGAATCGTTGGAGGCTCAACATTTAACGCATTTGGAACATCAGGTATTGGTGGGTCTAGCATTGGAACAGGTTCCATACCTGGTTCAGCAATGGGACTGGTTCCTACGCCTGCTTCCATTCCTCCTACCAGGGAATGGTTGGGTATGTCTTTGTGAGTTTTAGCAGTGTCGTGGTGAAGTGGCTGACTTTTTCTTTCCGCTATAGAACAAGGTCTCAGTATAGCTCATGACAAGTATAATGCGGGTGACTACACTGGTGCCTACAACTTACTGCAGACGCTGTACCAAGCGAATCAAGCACATCTTCCTACACTACTCCTACTCGGATGCACTTGTTATTCGCTGAACCTGCATCAGTTGTCCATTCACTACAACAATTTGATCCTACAACTGGATCCGCACTTTGCAGAGGCGTTTTCCAATCTTGGGACAACCTATCGGGTATGTATTCATTGTGAATTCATCTGTATGGGCGTGTACTAATCGTGTTTCGCAGGCTATGGCGCAGAGTGGTGTAAGCAGTACCGGAAGTCCAAGCTACAACTTGAACATGGCTGAACAGTACTATCGCATTGCTATTTCGATTCGACCAAAGTACTGGGATGCGAGTATCAATTTGGCAGGATTATTAAGCGCACATGGCCGTTATGATGAGGCGATTCTGGTCTACACCGCATATGAGCGCGCTTTGGAAGAAGAGTTTGAAGCGGATGAGAGATTTGATCTGATGGTCGATGTGGCCAGAGACGGCGCAGATGACAGTGACTTTGTGACACTGTTGACCGACATTGAGAAGCAACGAAAGGTGCGCATCACTTATGTGAAAGCATCCGGCGCGAGTGCCCCTGGGGAGGGTAGTGGCTGGACCGATGGACGGCGTCGAGATTTGTATTACGCAAAGGCCAGTCTTATTTATGCGATGGGGGATATCGTTCGCGCCAAGTACGAGTTTATTAAAGGTCTGGTGGCGATTGGCCTAGATCTTGTTTCCGTCTATTCTCAGGCTAGCAGTGGGGTGCTTCCTCTCCCAACCGTCACACCCGCGCAATCTTTGGTGGCCTTGCAACAGCAGCAGCAACTTAAGGGGCTCAAGATGAATCTCGAGTACAATAACACAGCCTCGGCGATCCTGCAGACCCTGGCAAAGATTTACCAGGACATCCAGCAAATGGCGTTGGCTGTGTCATTCTACTATATTGCGCTAAGCATCTGTCCCAATGCGAATACTTGTAACAATATCGGCATTCTTCTTGCTCAACAGCGATTGCACGAAGCTATTTCGTGGTATGAGTTTGGACTCAACCTCGAGCAGAACCACGTGCATCTTTTGACGAACCTAGGGTCCGCGTTGAAGGATCGAGGGCAAGTGAATGAGGGAATTGCTTGCTACCAACGCGCAATCTCTATTCAACCCGATTTCTTTATTGCGTTGGCGAATCTGGCCAATGTGTACAAGGATTTGGGACGGGTGGAGGAAGGAATCGATCTCTATCGACGAGCCCTTAAAGTCAAACCCGATTTTATCGAAGCTTTTTGCAATTACGTCAACAGTTTGTTATTTATTTGCGATTGGGAAGAGCGCGATAGCAATTTGAAGAGGATCTATCAGATTGTTGATCAGCAGCTTCGAGATGGTCGCAAACAGGTGCCGAAATTGGTCCCGACTGTTCTACCATTCCACACATTTACCTATGCGAGTTTGTCGGCTTGGATGGTCCGTGAAATTAGTCGGAGGAATGCGGAGCGGGTGCTGTGGAATGTGTTGGTTAGCGATTGGTTCCCTGGATTCCCAGAGCGACCTGTTAAAAGGGTACCCGGGCTATTGGATGGCAGAAATAGTAGAAAGGTTTCAACGGTGCAGCCTGAAGCAATGAAGCAGACAATGCATTACCCGTATCCTTACCCACCACCACCACCGCCAAGCCCACACATTCGAGTTGGATACCTGTCGTCCGACTTTAACAACCATCCACTGGCGCATCTCATGCAGTCTGTGTTTGGTCTGCACGACCGGACGCGATTCCGAGTTTATTGCTATTCGCTTTCTCCCACGGACAACTCACCATATCGGGCCAAAATCGAACGGGAAGCCGATGTCTTTTTGGATGTGTCGAGTTGGTCCATCAAGGAAATCGTCGAGCGTATCGCATTGGTGGATCAGATTCATATTCTGTGCAATTTGAATGGGTACACGAAGGGCGGACGTAATGAAGTCTTTGCTGCGCGTCCGGCTGTTGTGCAGATGCAATTTATGGGATTCGCTGGTACGATGGGCGCGGGTCCTGTTTACGATCCCGACAATGATAAGGAAGGCGATATCAAGGGGCAATCAAAGATTGAGGAATTGTTAGATGATGGAGACGATGTAAATACGATTGAGGAAGATGATGATGAGATGTTTGATAATGTCAAGGAGCGGTGGTTGGACTATCTTTTAACGGATGAAATTGCATCTCCGCGCAAGTTTGTGTGTGGTGAACCGCTGGGAGCTGACGAAAAGTTACCCACGGATGGTACAAAGCTGATACATCGTGGCCTTGTCCGCCAAAAGGATGATGCAAATAGGATTTACACGGAAGGGCTGGTATTTATGCCCAATACCTACTTTGTAAACGATCATCGACAGGGTTTCCGGGAGACGGATGACGCTGAGATTGATGACATTGTCATGGGCCATGGGGTGTCTGTTAAGGTGGAAAACGGCAAAACCGGCGATGTGGATGAAGGATATGATAGCGATGATGATTTGACTGAGGATGAACGGCGGCGGTGGCGCAAGGAGCAGATTCGACGGTTGAAGATGCGGGGAGAGCTGTTCCCATGGTTGCGGGAGGACACTGTTATATTTGCAAATTTCAATCAGTTGTACAAGGTATGCTGTGTTAGCCTTCCTTTCTCATTGCTTTCCTTTTAATAATGGTTTGGGTGCTAGGTGGATCCCGAGATATTTGCAACGTGGATGAGGATTATCAAACGCGTTCCAAATTCGATTCTTTGGCTGTTACGCTTTCCTCCTGCAGGAGAAGCATATCTGAGAAAGAAGGCTGTGGAATTGGTTGGAGAGACGGTTGCTCAGCGGCTCATCTTTACTGGTAGGTTCAAATAGTTGCTATTGTATGAGCGTGTGTAACCAATTGAATTTCTGCAGATGTGGCACCCAAACATTTGCACATCCACCGCGGCCGTATTGCGGATGTCTTTTTGGACACGCCAGAGTGTAATGCCCACACTACTGCCGCAGATATTTTGTGGAGCGGAACTCCGGTCGTCACTTATCCAAAATATGACTTCAAAATGTGCAGCCGAGTGTGTGCATCCATTGCGTATGCAACGGGCCGATGGTCGCGATCCGATCTAGCTGGTTTGGAAGGAGGGATCGAGACTGCTGAACAAGCCCGGGCGGGTATTCGGTTGGAAGGCGTGGAGCGGCTCCAGGACAAGTGGCTTCTGGGTCATTGGATGGCTGTCAAGAGTTACCAAGAGTACGAAGATGTCGCTGTGAGACTCGGGCGTGGAATGAAATGGGGCTGGAAACGCGTTGATGCTTGGAGAGATCATGTTCGAATGGCCAATAAGCGACCGGTGGTCAAGACCACTGCGGAATCGAGTGCTATTTCTTCGGCTCCGCCAAGTACGAACCCGCGTATCCCTCCCAGGCATGTCTTGGCTCAACCACAAACGTCTCAAGAACACAATCGACAAGATACTCGATCTCAAATCAGCCACACTACCAACAGCAGGCAAATCCCCATGTCGAGCAGTATTGCATACGTCCTGAACCCGACCACCGTCCCATGTCTCCCTGATACACCCCCACCGCATCTGGCCCCTGCTACGCCCTTTTACCCCACCCGCCCCACCTGCACGCACATTTACACACCCTTGTCAAGAACCCTCGCCATCCGTCTCCGCCGCCGTCTCTATCTAACGCGAGACGAGTGCGCCCTCTTTGATACACCTCGTTGGGTAAGAGGTCTTGAACAAGCCTTTGAGAAATCCTACGCGCGGTGGGCTCAGGCGTGGGCAAGACTTGAGCGGAGACGGGGCGTTCCATCTAGCACGAAACGGAAACAACGGGCCACGTCACGGTGTTTGTGGATTAGGGACGCTCCTGTTTATGGTGGACGAACGGGGGATGTGAATTCTATTCAAACCGAGAGGATGTGACGGGAACGTTGAACATTGGGATACACAATGAATTGTGTGTTTTATTTTTTGTGTAATTTTCTGCGTGTGTTTTGTTTCTCTTTTTTGTATGTAGTCGGGGTGGGATATTATCCTCAAGGTGAGAGTATCATACGGGCTTACATTTGGGAATAATTGGGTGGTGTGTTTGGGCTTTGGTAGACTTTTTTTTTTTGTTGCGTTTGCTGTTTTTGCTGCCAGTGCGGTGCAAAACAAGTTTATATTTTGTTTTTCCAAGACGTATTTGACGAGTTTTGTGTCATCGTGGGATTTCAACTATGTGTGGCGGATTTTGGGGTTTTGCAATTACGGTGGTCCCTGTGGTGGACGATGATGCTCACCTTGTTCCCTTGAAGGCGTTCATGTCTGGTTGCCTTGATGTGACATCTGGGCGGTAAAGCTGCCCATTGCCCGTTCATGCTATTTTCAGTTTGAGAGAGCAGAAATATGAGAATGGGTATTCGTTCATGTTTGTACAGTACCACGGTAACCTTGTTCTCAAAAACGAATGACGATGCGATAGCGAACAAGAAACCTGAAATCGAACAGGACAACTCCCATCTTTTCCCCCTCTGCGCTTATTTGCGAACAATGGCCCCCCAAAGCGTCCCCAACTCGTCCGTTGTTTGTGGATCAAAACACGCAACAACACACATTACAAATGGACTCCGGAAGTTCCATTTGATTTGTAAGGCGGGTCGCGCAATATCATTTCTCATCCGCGCATCAACAATATAAAAGGGGGGAGTGCATCGCTTTGTTCTTGCTGCATCACTTGGAGCCTTCGCTTAACGCCTATATCTCAACAAGCCTTTTTCATCGTCCCGCAATTATAATGGGTATCAAGATCCACGGAGCAGCGTTTTCGACATGCACGCAGCGTGTTGCTGTTGTCTTGAGGGAGAAAAACATTCCTTTTGAGATTGTTCCCGTTAATGTCGCTGCAGGACAGCACAAGGTGTGCTTTGCGAATGTTTTTTTTTATTGTCTAAATGGGCGAATTCTGATGTAATATTTTATGCATGACAGGGCGAGGAGTTTCTCAAGTTGCAGCCGTTCGGACAGATACCTGTTTTAGAAGACGATGGGTTCTTTCTTTTCGGTGAGCGTGCGCTGGAATTTTGCAGTACGTGGAATGCTCCTATTGACATGTTCCGTTTTTTTCGTACCAGAGTCCCGTGCAATTGGTCGGTACATTGAAAGCAAGTACAAGTCCCAAGGTACCTCGCTTGCACCAGCTGATCTCAAGGGTGCTGCCGTGGTTGAGCAATGGGCTTCTGTCGAAGTTGCCAACTTTGATCCAAATGCGTCCGGGATTGTTGCTGAACTATTGTTCAAAAAGTGAGCAGGGACAGTGTGTTGTGATATCGGTGCCAATATGCTCATGACGTTATGCCGTATAGATTGTTCAACCGTGGCGAACCCGACTTGGAACGGGTGAAGCAGCTTCGTGCAAAACTGGACGCTACCCTCGACGTTTACGACAAAGTTTTGGCAAAACAACCCTACCTGACCGGTCAGCAAGTGTCACTTGCTGATCTTTTCCATTTGCCATATGGAACCAAATTGTTTGATGCCAGTGTTCAACATGGTGATGCGATTACGTCACGGCCCAATGTGAAGGCTTGGTGGGAGAGGTTGACATCTAGAACTACTTGGCAAGAGACTGTGGCAGCTGCTGCTCATTAAGCTTATTATTGTTACCAGTGTTAGAAAGCTTGATGATATTCTATTGTCCTTTTGTTGCTTTTTGAAAATGAAATTTTCGTGGGCGATTGCCCAAAGCTTGATGATATTCTATTGTCCTTTTGTTGCTTTTTGAAAATGACATTTTCGTGGGCGATTGCCGTGAATGTCAATGTCTAGATTTTCACGATTTGCATATGCTCAGCAGCGGTTTTTGGGATCGGCGTTGGCAAATATGTGGGTTAGAAGACATCTGAACGGAGCTCCATCGGGTTTGAAGACCCTTCGTTATTTACCTTTGCGTCTTCGGCTGTAGAGGTGGAAGATTCCCAATTGCGAGGATTGACGCAAGTCGCAAGCCTGCACGTGCTGTAAGGTGCGATGACCCTTTGGGAATGCCACCTGTGAATTAAACCCTCTGGGTTCCCTGTAGGCAGATCTCGATTTGAAATTGGTGATAACACGATTACGCATGGCTGAGTGCGCCTAGCTGGGGATCTTTGTATTGTCCGGAGAAGGTCCACAATCCGGGTAACACATATCCAGGTCCAGCGCTCAAAATCCATGTCGTGTCCATAGACTCTAATCGCCGAAAAGCATAAGGAAAATATCCGGTAGCGCTGCCACAAATAGTAGCATCCCTGAAGGTATTGTCCATACGCAGTGTCGACGTCGTGTTTATAAATATAAGTCATATCTCCTGAGGCCTGGTCTGTGTTCTTTAAGCTGATCGACCCCAAAATATAGACCGTTGCTTATTTTTTCCTCCTCATTTTGTCTGCATAGTCTGCTCAGATGAACTTGAACAGCTTTTCAGACTCTCTGTAACCTTTACTTACTGTGAAAGTGATCACTATCAAACTCTCGATTTGACCACTCATTGAATTGGGAGCTCCACCAAAAGTCTCTAGGGTGAGTCTCTTTATTGTATTTTCTTCTTACTTAGTAATGGCTGAAAGTGTATATTGAAAAGACATTTAATCCGTTACCGTCAGTGCAAACAGAATTACATTCTGTATCAAAATTCAATCATGTCGGTGTGCTCAGATGTATACAGCGACCCCGTACTGACGGCCAACTATAACAACAATCGGGACCTGATGATTTATGCAATCATTATGGCGGTCCTGTCTCTTGGTTTTGTTTGGGATTATCTACCTAGTCTCCCCATTCGGACAACCCGATATGCCATAACCATTTCCGCTGTATCGAACGTCCTGTGGACCATTGTTGAGATGCTCGACTGGACTTATCCTTGGTCCTGCCAAGCATTCGGCCCAAGGGGCCTAATTACCATGCAAATTCCCACGTTGATCTTTGATGGTATTGCGAACAGCGGCTTTGTCTTCTTCACCATCTTCCGAACGTCGAAACTCTTGACGAGAAATGATCGAATTCAGGTGATTTCGTCTACTGTGATAGCCCTCTTTGCCGGAACGGCATCGATAGTCGCTTGGGCAAATTACGTCAAAAAGCTCACCAGCGATGAAAGTATTCTAGTCGAAGTATTCGACAAATGGGTTATCATTTATTACGTACTCTGGACAACGGCGGTAGAAATGAGTGCTTTGACGATAGTTTTGCTCAAAGTTTTTCAGGCCGCTATTGTTCGCAAGAAAATCGCCAGCGGGCAGCAGCAAAATAGTAACGCAACCTTATGGCACGCGACCCTTGGGATAGCCATCCGCTACGCACTCATCATCGTGCTCCAGTACTACACTGTCATGTACTGGTTTGCAGCCACCCCCACAAACATTGCAACTGCGTCGTATTCAACCCTGCGTAGTATAATGGTAATTCTTACCCTTACAGACAACGTGAAAGTACAAATGATTCTAGGTATAAGTAGCCCGAGCAATGCGTCGGTTGACTCAAATCACCGTACTCCTGTGAGCAAAGGATGTACGGCAACTATAGGGGTAGGCCGAGGAGGGCCGATTATGAGGACTGGAGATGCACAGGATTCGGTTTGAGGACTTGTAGTTTCTCGAGACGCTTTAATATGTAGGGATATTTAATTACGTGTAATGTGTTCTTTGAAGAGTACTTTGGATGAGAATCCCGGGCAGTTGTTGGTTTCCGATATGTGGTGTTGGTGGTGAGTTGCAATGCCGAAAATAAAGCCTTTCGTAAGAGCTTCCATAATCAAGCGGGGTTTTATTTTAATTGTCTAGGCAATAGCAAATGCCACACACAATACACCAGAAGCGAATAACTCAATAATTGCAATTAGTCATGGCCGCACGTATTGGACCCGTCTTTTTGTTTATCTTCATGATCATGTCACAATAAGTGTGGTTAATTCAATTGGCTGCAATGCTGACATTTATTTGTATTTTCCCACACGCGCCATGTCCAATCTGTGGATTTTCGTCCAGAATGTGGAATGAATGAGTCATCCCAACCATTTAGTGCGTTTTGCTGGTTACACTCTTCTTCTCAGGCTTCTCGTAACGCAGTTCTTCTTCTTCTTCTTTAGTGCGATATACACATCTCTCACCTATCATCTTTCTCATCTACTGCTCCTAACTCTTCATTCAACATATCCCTCCACTCGTTCCACTTATGGACGGCCACCATGTGTATCACAAATGTTGCCACTAGATTGCCAGAAGGAGCAACAGTAAGTAAACTGTATGACTACATGCTTTACATTTTAACTATTCCAAGTAACTCACATTCGCAAAGCTACGTTTTATGGAAAGTTGAGAAGGTTCTTTTTGCGCCATGGATGGGTCCTAAGTACACAAGTACATGAACGGAGAGACAAATCATATCGGATCCACCCGAAGATGGGAGGTAGATGCTCACACCCTGCAAAAGGGTTAGGGGACTTGCTGTGGGACTTGCTGCGTCCCTTTCCCCTTTGACTGGCAAATGGTGTCTACCGCTCTGTCTGGTACATGGGGTACAATAGTTTTGCTGTACGTGTCTAGTACTCTGTGATCGAGCGCTATTGCACTGTTGCAGATCTCCAATTGGCAATCTTTGGGAAGCGAGATGACGGGCAGCTCCAGTGGATGGCATCCGGGATGTGGCGATTTCATGTCGTACTCAGCGCTTGTTTGGGTAGTTTTTTTGCAAGTCTTTTTGTGGTATCGTACATTGGACGATGACGCTGAGAACGTGTTATGTATGTGTCACAAATAAAACATGGCGCATGTTGCACTTTGAGGTTGATGTCTTACGTATCCGTCTAACTGCGGTACCCAAGCGGCATCTGATGAAAGCCCTTTTCATTGCATGTCAGGGGTCCTATAGTCATTGTGTTGATGCGGCGACGAAACACGTTTGGCGCGCACAGGTGCAGAAAATAGACCCCGTAATAGCGGTGATGTTCGATAATTGGCCGCCAAGAGAAAATCGAAATTCGATATTCTGGAGTCTCCGCTCTTCCAAGCCCAGTTACAGTTGCAGAAACGGAGGAAGGCAGTTCAAGGGTGCAAACACAGGAGCGTTTCGGCTGGACGTTCCGCATACGTACGACATTGACTTGCCCAACTAAGTCACAGTTTGTTCCAAAAGCCCCTGAAACAAGGAATTATCCCACATTATGCTGAATATCGAATAATTTCGGTGCTCTGGAATTTATTAATAAATCAATTGGATCGCGTTTCGTTTCAAGGTCTTAGGGTCCAGTTGGGTTTTGCGATTTCTTTTGCTTGGGCAGCCTGGGATTATAAAAGAAGCTGCAGGTTATGAGGTCTCGATCCCAGATCTAAACTTCTGACCTCAACTTCGTATTCCAGAAACAAAAACTACAACCCAAATTTAATCATGGTCAAAGTCACACTCTTCGCTGTTGCTGTCATCGCTGCAGTTGCCCTTGCCTGTAAGTTGGAGATCTTTGTGACAAAGTTCTTGCCGCGCGTGACTTGTTTTGACTGATATCCTGTTTATAGCCCCGCTCCCTCATGGCGGCGATAACGCCGATGCGAAGAACGCTAACGGAGTTACCTTTGCTTTTACCGACAATGCGACTGGGCAAACTCAGACCAAAACCAAGTCACCCAACAACCCTTGCGTTAACCTCGGCGACACGCGTGTGTGCGCTAAGACCGCGGCAGATGGCGTTACGATCGGCGTCACACCCAAGGGCGTGGCTGAGACGAAATGCGATGTTGGTGCAACTGGTGGTGACTGCGCTGGATTCACCGCGACCTTGGTCGATCCGAATGGTGCAGCCAACGCGACTGCTGCTGCCGTTGCTGATCCTAATGCCGGAGCTGCCAACAATGGGACAGAAGTCGCGGCCGCCGCTGTCGATGTGAAGGATGCGGCAGCCAAGAAGGCTGCCAAGAAGGGTGCCAAGAAGGGTGCCAAGAAGGGTGCCAAGAAGGGTGCCAAGAAGGCAGCTGCGAAGAAGGGTGCCAAGAAGGCAGCGCTAGCTGCGAAGAAGGGTAAGGCTGCTGCCAAGAAGGCGGCTGCGAAGAAGGGTAAGGCTGCTGCCAAGAAGGCTGCGAAGAAAGGCAAGGCAGCCGCAGCCGACGCTTAAGATGCGCCGCAAGCCTCGATTTATAGTGGAAGGAAGGGCAACACATGATACGGAAGAAGTGGTGCGAGCATCACTGTCTCATCATAGAGGAACTTGAGGTCAAACATTTTATGTACGATAGTTGTACCATAGAGATGAAATTGTAAATCCATGTATATACCGACCGTTAAAAACTGCATATCTGAACATCCACCCTCTCGCTGTACTAGGAACACTCTTGCACCTTTCAAGCGCACAGCTTACACATCACATGCGCTCAGATGCTGACGATGTCGTTTCCGATTTGTCGCGCCTTGTATTCTTTGCAAGAGCTGCCGTGCAATAGATTGGCTATACCCAAACACTGTAAGAGTGACCAGGTATCAATGGCCACAGATGGGACAGCTGCTTCTATCGATGCCCTATTCCCTGCAAACACTACGGGCATGCGCACCACAAGACTTGATACTCAATTCTCAATCCCAACCGAAAATATCCAACATAAGTAGTTCAAATGAGGTGTATCTGTCAAAGGCCGTGAACTTGCATAGTTTCCATTTGCCACGATTACCAAACTCCCAGCGAGAACATGGAATTAAGTGACTCATTAAAAGTTTCTAGGACGCGCGCCTGTGTTTTTTAATCCTTTTTGCTTCCGATTCGGAACCCCCTTTGGTTTGCGCGCTGTCTTGGCTTGCAGCACTGCTACAGATTATGCCTGAATGCCAAGAATCGTAAATGGGCAATTATTGGGTAGGAAGATTTTTTGAATGGCTGAGCCTGCAGCAAAGGAAGAGATGGTCCCATGCGTGCATGTTTTGGTACTTCTTTCATCTGAAGCTCGAAGTTTGTCGCTTGTCCTAACCCTCAATCCATGAACGCCATTTTCCTGCTTAAGCACATTGGCAGCATGGTCGTGCTGGCGAACCGATCCGTCGGCCAAAGCACTGACACTAGAAGCAGAAAAACGAAATTTATAGAGAAATAAACACAGTCTTCCTTGGGGCTCGGCACCAACCAAGTCTTGGCTCCTCCGAACACTAGCATCTTCTTGGCCGATTTTGCTCATCACAAATAAGAGGTCCGCATCAAGCCCACAAACCCTATCGCCCAAGTTCCAGCATATTTGTAGCCTTACCTTTTGATCTCTTATAACTTCCATTTTACATATCCCATAATCGACTATCACCAGTCTCACCATGGCGCGCGGTCTTTTCCGTCCCATAGGCTTGCTGGTTAGAAAGGAATATCAGGTCCGCCGTCGGGCCTTAGCATCGCAGGTATCTTTACGATCGTCGACACCCCTTTCATGCTCGCGTTAAACGCCACTGCGAACTAGTTCTGTATTGCACTCCTGCTTCCTCTAGTTGTCATTGCCCTTGTAATATACACGTAAGTCCATATCACTTTTTCATTCACAGTGTCAGTCTCACCCGTTGATTATTTATTCTTCCATCGATCACTACTAGTTGGAGCAATTTCAATAATTTTGCAAACACGACTGTTCAGCCTGTCCACAGTGATATTCGGAACCTTGTATCGAATCTGGGACCCGTCGCCTATGTCATTAATGCTGCAAGTCCCGAAGCGAATGCGATTGTCACTGAGCTCAGTCGGTCCGCTGGCAGCCTTCGCCAGTTTGCCTCCGATGACCAAATGAATGTGTATTGCCGTATAAATGACTGCTTGGCGGGAATTGTACTGCATGGTCCAACCTCTGGCGGTGGATGGAATTATACATTGAGAATGGACCCGATAGAGCGTCAATGGGCTCGGTTTAACGTCAAACCTCCGGTACGCATTCAAGTGACGCAAGCTAAACATGCACATATTAACCCTCCTCGCAATTCCCCAGGAAGCAATGGCCGATGTCCAGGTTGCAATTGAAAGATCCATCATTTCTGCTATACATCCAACGTTGGCTAGCACGCTTAGTGCAAGTAAAGTCTCGACTCAGCAGGTTCAGGGTGCCGCTGTAAAGGTAGGTGGACTTCCCGATACATGTTCATACAGTTAGTTTCTAATCAGCTGGGTGCGATCCTTCATTATAGGCGATGTTCTATGCCTTCATGGAAGGATGTAGGTTCCTTTCGCCTGGATAATATAGTCCGTGCCCCTCACAAAAGATCATAGGGTCTGGTGGTATGATCATATGTGTTTTCCTTCCGATGCTCTATTCGATCGTGGCTGCCATCCTAGAGGAAAAACAGGTATGCTGTCCGATTTGCCAGCAGCTATACTGACGACCGATTTTTGCATCCGAACTCACTCACGCACTTGATGATGTAGTCGAAACTTCGAGAGGGCATGTTCATGATGGGTCTCAGTCGAGCATCCTACAACCTCAGCTGGCTCGTGACCTACGCAGTGTTGTTTCTACCAGCATGGCTGATCTCCGCCGTCATCATGAAGGCCACGTTTTATACGAAGACGAATCTGTTCATATTGTTTCTATGGCTTGTTATCTCGAGCTTGCCGGTCATTGGCTGGGCCTTTATTCTTGAAGTCTTAATGAAGTCGCCGCGATCAGGTGGACTGTTTTCGATAGCGTAAGTTGCTAAAATACTGCTTGCTACGTTTTTGCCCTAACATTCTCGGATATGCGTCACATACAAAGGTTGTTTACTGGCGTCGGTGCTGCTGCCATGTTTATCAACAATAATCAATGGGACCTCGGACCTGCAGCCAAAGTGGCGCTCTCTTTTATCTCACCATTTTCTTTTGTCTACGCCAACCGGGTCATCGCACATCAAGAAGGGCGGCTAACTGGGGTCCATTTTGCCAATTGGAGCGGTATGGAGTCCTCTTTCCAGGCAAGATATGTTCATTACTAAAAGAATAGCTCGTCTACAGAGGAATATCAGGGCATTCGCTTTACAACTTGTCTTCTCATTCTCGTACTTGACGCGATTTTGTACGCATGTCTCGGATGGTATCTGGAGAAAATTGTCACATCCGCGTCAAGCGGACATCAGCCTTGGTACTCGTTCTGGAGGGGAGACCCAGCTCATCAGATCCACAACGCGCCCTTTTCACCTTTGAGCAATGATGCTCCGCTAATTGAAGATACGCCTAGCAGCGGCCAGATTGGTATCAGCATCCGAGATCTGAGTAGGAGCTTTCGACACCCAACGACGGGAAAAGTTCAGCACGCGGTTCAAGATCTGACATTGGACGCTTATGAAGGAGAGACAATGGTTTTGCTAGGGAAGAACGGAGCTGGAAAGACGACGTTGGTGAGTTGGCTACCGTGCTCTCCCATGACTGGGAATTGGTGCGGTGATACTCATCCTCTTTTGCCGTAGATTTCCATGCTCACAGGTCTTCTCCCGCCGACCGCCGGGGAGGCACTCCTCCGGGGCAGGAAGCCTCGAGACGCTCGAAATGCCAAACTCGCTGAAGATACCTTGGGCATTTGTCCGCAGCATGACGTTTTATGGCCAACCCTTACAGTCCGAGAACATCTCCAACTTTTCGCTGGTTTGAAGGGGGTGCCTGGGCAAGGCGTTGCCCTGGAAGTCGATCAGACCATCACCCGATGCGATCTAAGCGAAAAGGCAGACAGCTATGTATCAACTTTATCTGGCGGTCAAAAGCGAAAACTATCAGTTGCTATTGCGTACCTAGGTGGATCACGGATTGTGATTTTGGATGAACCGACCTCAGGAATGGATCCTCTGAGTCGTCGAGCGATCTGGGACGTTGTGAGAATGAATAAGGAAGGGCGAACTGTTGTCCTGACGACCCATTTCATGGACGAAGCAGATCATTTGGGAGACCGCATCGCTATCATGGCAGTTGGCAAACTTCGTGCTTGGGGTACTTCCATGTTCTTAAAGGAGCGCTTCGGAGTTGGTTACACGTTAACTCTTGTGCGCAACGGTCTGTCGGACGTTGAGGCCATTCAACAGTTGGTAAAGGCCTTTGTGGAGGGAGCGATTATACGGAGCGAAGCCGGTCGGGAAATTGCATTCAAGTTGCCCAAGGAATCTAGATCTAGTTTCCCGCGGCTTTTGAGGAGCCTTGAGGGAGATGAGGGATTAGCTCTGGGTGTGGAGAACTACGAGCTTTCGGTAACGAGTTTAGAGGAAGTGTTGATGAAGATCGCCGTGAGTGCAGAGGAGAAAGATGAGTCTATACTGGTACGACATGACCAGAAGCTCTCATTTGGTAATGTCCCTCGGCCTCTCCTATGTTACACTGCCCAAATCCTCACTATAGTTTCTAGATGCCAGCGGTCATGAGATGACAGTGATAAATGTCGCTGGCAAGAATCAGACCGTGTTCCAAACTGGCGCCCAGGCAGAGCGCTTACCAAGTTTCGCCCAGCAAACGGACACTCTTTTCCGCAAGGTGGTTCTCCTCAACCGACGACAACCGATCCTTCCCATTGTCCGTTTCGTGGCGCCAATCCTTGCTACAATTGTAGTGGCATGGATGATGCGCAACCTGGATGGTACTTGCATACCTTCCCCGGCAGAGCCAGTCATTCCTCTCCAATGGCCGAACAAGCCCCTCATTGTTCAGCCGAACAATGCAATTGTGTCTCTTGTCGACCCGACAGTGCAGCCGTCTGTGGTCGCCGATGATACAGCATATCAATTCCAAGTCGATAATTCTATCTACAACTTTACTGCCGCCCTTCAGTTCTCGACTTTTGCCGCCAACGCAGATACGTCCACCTGGGATGGGTCATATAACGCTGCACAAGCAGATTTTTCTGGGGAAACTGTGGTTCAGGCAAGCCTGATCAACCTGGCACATAATGCTTTCATCGCTTCCCGTTTCAACAATACCCCGGCCACCCCAGCAGCACCTTATGCTATATCTTCAGCTATCCATCGCTTCTCATCCCCACGCGCCGTGGACGTGTCAGACGGTGGCACGATAGGCGGGGCCTTGATGCTCGTTGCTGTCCTTGCTCTTCTTCCTGCCCTGTCAACGGCATCTTTGGTGAGGGAGCGTATGGGCAAGACGATGCATCAACAAAGGGTTAGCGGGGCAAGGCCCTTGGCATACTGGTTGGCTTATTGGCTGTGGGATGTGATCAATGCCTTTGTTATTGCTGCTGCTGCGACCATCATTTTTGCAGTGTTCAGGACGCCCATGATCAAAGATGCGCTGGGATGGATATTCTGCTCAATTTTACGTAAGTTCTTGATGTAGACTGGAAATGCACATCTGTTGTTGGTTGCTGATGACCCCCCTTTGCATATAGTGTACCTTTTATCGGCATCTGCATTTGGGGTATGTCTATCATTCCTCTTTGAGCGTCCACAATGGATGTGAGCTTATATTTGTGCCTGTTCATTTTTACCCGCTGGCAGTATGCCCTTAACTCTCGGTTTGAAACTTCCGCCGGTGCTACCGGCAGTATTCTTGCGATCCTGCTTGGGGCCGGTTTCTTCTTCGTTACCATGTTGATGAATCTTTTCTACGGGGCTCAATCACCGCAATCTACTCTAAATCTTGTTACTGGTATCGTATCCGCCTACAGTCCCGCCGCGGGATTTGTTTACAACTTCCTAGCACTTGCAAACTATGGGCCACTGCGTTGTACTGTTGGCGACAATGAGCTTCGCACACCTAGCGAAACAATCGGTTTTGTGCTTATTATTCAGATTGTACAGTGCTTTTTGTTCTTCTTTGGCGCGGTCGGCAGCGACGTATGGGATGGATTCGTGCTGTGGCTGTCCGCTAAAGCATTGCGAAAGCGTCAAGCGGATCGAGGATCTGCAGAGGATCCCAAAGATGAAGATGAGGATGTAGTCAGAGAACGACAACGTGTGGAGAAGGCAGCCGGAAAAGACTCTGGAGTTCAGATCAAACGATTAATCAAATCCTATGGAGCCAACGCGGATGGGAGGGAGAAGCATGCTGTGAAGGGCTTGTCCTTGGGCATCAATCGTGGAGACTGCTTTGCATTGCTTGGACCAAACGGAGCAGGTGAGCATCGTTGATTACCACGCGACACTGAGCGTGGTTCTGAATATAGCCGACAATAGGGAAAACTACAACGCTGTCAATCTTGGCTGGCGATCAGCTGCCATCCGAAGGCGATTGTGTTGTAAATGGATTCTCGATTCTTGACAACCTCTCGAGGGTGCAACGGTCAATGGGTGTCACGCCTCAATTCGATGCTCTACTGGTAAGAACTGGTTTTATTCGATATTTTGTTTCCTGTACGCTTCCTAACTTTTATCCCAGCCCACGCTTACCACACGAGAGCACTTGGAACTTTATGCGCGGTTGAAAGGTGTCCCAACGATACAAATTCCAATGACCGTGAACGCTCTTCTGCAGTCGCTCGACCTCGTACCCCATGCAGATAAACAGAGTCGCCATCTCAGTGGAGGCAATCGCCGCAAACTCTCTGTTGGCATAGCCGTCGTTGGCAAACCTCCAGTCATTATTCTTGACGAGCCAAGTACTGGAATGGATCCAGTCAGCAAGCGTTTGATGTGGGATTTGATCCAAGACTTGAGGACAGAGCATGCAGTAGTACTGACAACTCACAGTATGGAGGAGGCCGAGGCGATTAGCACGAGGTAATATATCGTGGCACACATCTAGCTCCATGGATTGGCTTCGCTCAATGTTTCTAATTACAGAATCGGCATCATGACCGCTGGACAATTGCGTTGCCTCGGTAGTGCTCAACACCTAAGAACACGCTACGGATCCGGATACCAACTCGATCTTCGGACCAGCTCGAAACAGTCCGCCTCTCAAGTTCAAGATTTCGTCTCAAACACGTTCCCTAACGCTCAGCTCGCTGAACAAGGTAACCGACATCTACGATATGCACTTTCGCAGCATGCCGTTGGGTCACTCGCGACTGTGTTCGAAGCCATCGAAGACTACTGCCAAAGTGTCCAAAATCCAGGCATCGAAGATTATGCTCTTAGCCGGACATCACTGGAGCAAGTCTTTCTGGATTTCGCACGCCAAGCGGCTGCCCGAGACGAGGGTGACTGGACCCCGACGAAAGTACCATTCAAATACTTTACGGAAACGTCAAGAATGGCAGGAATTACTGCGACGATCGCCAATGGATTATTCGCACTTTTCGGAGGGTTCTTCCTGGCCTTAGTATACATCGGTAGCGCCTTCATGGTAGCTTCGACAATCGTCTTGCTTCCCGGTGCTTGGTGGATTCTGCGTCGCGTGCCAATGGCCATCTGTCCATACGGATTGGACCCCAAGCGAGAACGTGCACAGAGAGTGAGGAAGCTACCCAAGTGGTATTTAGCTATCGTCAATTATGGAGTCATCATTGTCGCTGGCGTATTCATTGCGATGTTGCATGGCATGCTCGGATGTCTCCTCACATTGACGGTTATTTTCTGGCCATTTGCGAAAATCCATTTCAGGCTGGCTGCATTGGCGCTGTGTCCTGTTTGGAGTTGAGGTTGAGGGTGGTCGATGTAGAGAGGGATGACTCGGATTGCTGAGTTGCGGCCAGAGGTGTAAGAAATATGTAGATATATAAATAAGATACAACAGTACACTTGTCACCGGAAAGAAAGACCAGATGTCTAGTCTTGTTTTACATGCTTTACAAATACATTATCAGCATCGCAGTATTTTCTATCCGTCAGATACTGCTTTTCTCTATTGTATTCTGCAAAATACCTGGCAATATGTACTATTCAAGTCTGAAAGAAATGGATAGCTTGTCGACCATGTCCAATCCTGATCTGGTTGAAATTCCCTGCCGATTAAACGGTACTAGCATGATGCTGCGCGGTTTATGTCGCAGATCGACCTGGCTTGGCTTGCAACCGCGACCGGGCGACACATTTCCCTGCCCTTCCCTACAGAAGAATGACCCATTTAACCGCACGACAAAGTCCTCTATGGGGCAGTCTCTACCTCTGAGTGGATCCTGGAGCTATGTATGAACGTAAATTACTTTCTGACAGCATGAAACGCCCAATTACTACCAGGACGGGTCCCACAAAATCAGATGCGTCCCGATAGCCATACGTGTCCGAAATGCCCCAGCCCAGCCTTTCATGGCAGTTTCCAGATTCCTTGGCTTTTAGAATGAAATCAACAATGAACAGAGGTTGATTTATATAGGTATATTTACTTGAGTGGGCGAGATTTAAGAAAAAAGGAGGAACAAGCCAAATAGACCTCACTAGTGTATTATCCACCCAAAGATACCCCTAATCGCCCTTGGTTTAGTGTGTCTGTTGAAATTGGCCAGGAAATGCTGAACTATGTGTTGAGATTACTTTTTGTACGATCGTAGAGGAGCAAACAAGCTGGAATGTGGCCAAGCCATTATTCATAATACAGTTCCATGCACGCACACAGCTTCGCAGTCACGTTAAGCAGCATGGTTGCATCTCGGCTTCCAACCAAAGGCAATTCTCTTTTCATTTCCGATCACTGCACGAGGCTCAACCAAGAACGGACCCAAGAAAGAGACAAGGGCGGCACCTGGGGCAATTCATAAGACCAAAGGGAAGGAGCTGCCAAGGAAGGGAAAGGAACCTTTCCGGGTATAAGTTTTTGTCCGAGGACTTAATCAGATGTTGCTTTTCTCACGGCTCTGGTAGGGTCTGGTCGATATTACCGGTTACGGTTACGGTTACGGTTAGGGTTAGGGTTAGGG